>OZ023324.1:17946005-18476005 GCA_964007375.1 Ophion obscuratus
ACTCGAAACTTCACGAAACAGCTTTTTTTCCATTTGCGTGACAAATAACTTTAACAATTTTCACTCTACTTGCTTCAAATTTAAAAGTTATGTTCCTAATTGCATTTCGCAGAGAAGCACGTACGGTACGTACGTACGTTCAGATTAATCGAAACTTTTCATTTTATGAGCAGTTTATCAGCAGTTATAACGAAATTTTTCACTGACAATTCATTTCTTCAGTTCAAATACCTACAACTTTTGAATAAAACGATGTTATTTCAATTCCGTACGTACTTCTCTAGGTACTGTAATGTAGATTGACGAGAATTTTTGTTTTTTGTTTTAGGTCGAAAAATTGTGAATGCTAAATGTCACGCCGCGGAGCGCCTAATAAAAAGACAACAAAAGAAAATATTAGTAGTCGGCCATTTTGTACATCGAAAAAAAAAATATATATTTTTTAACAGCTTGATATTCATACCAAACGGGTGTGTAATTAATTATAGGAGTGAATCATTTTTTCATACGAAAAAAACATTGTTAAATTCGCCCATGATTTTATACCCGTTACTGTGGCCTAGAGCCTTAAGGAACAACACCACTGTGACCCCTTGTTTTTTTGCCATTTTTCAAGAATTTTTTTTTGTGGGAAAAAAGATATTCGAAAATTTTTTTTTTTGTTTTGTTCGTTGTTTATTGAAGATACATAAAAAAAAATTTCAAATTTTTCACGCCCCATGGTGACGCTGGGGAAGCTCCCGCGTCAGATACTGTTGCCTCTGCAGTGGTTCGCGGCACGCAGCAGAACTCTCTTCAAAGTGTTTTCGTTAATAATATGATATTTTGAAGAGAAGTACACAGGGATTAGAAAAAATATTGATTTTTAAAAAATAGGCACGCTTTTGAAATTAAAGGACGATTTTCGAGCAAAATTTCTCGTCGAAAATAGGCTATAACTTTTATTATTATTGAGATATCGAAAAAGTCCTATGTACTTCTTTAGATAATCTAGTTTTATTGATGCAGTCCAAATTTGAAGTCGATCGGATAAAAATTGCTCGAGTTCTGCTGCGTGCCGCACTCGAAAAAGTGGTTTTGAGAAAAACGCGTTCAAAGTTTTAAGTTTGTTAATTTATGCGATAAATTGGAAAAAAAAATGTTTACCTTTAATCAGCGATGCCGGCACCATATAGCTGGCCTTCAAGAAGCAAATCATTGTCCCTAGCATCTTGAACTTGTAGAGGCTCTTCTTGCCTCTTTTGCAGCGTCTGTGAGCGAGCGCCCCGCCAGCTCGATCCGCGCTGCGTCGGTTTCAACGCAAAAAATTGAAACAATTTGGGCCGATAGTTATCCCCAACGTCTCCAAAACTTTCATGAGGCTTTTCAGGCCATCATTGAATAATAATACCGCGATATCAGCTGCAATATCGACGATTACGATTGACGACTTGAACATTTTTCAATTATCGCCACCTATGGCTTTTTTTCGAAAACTATATTTATAACAATAGCCGGTTTTTGTGAAAGGAGACAAAAGAATACCTGGGAAAGACCCGCAGGACCTGGGAAAGGCCCGGTATACCTGCCGACCCTGAGGCGCGCAGCTGCGCGGGACCGCGAGCGTCACGGAGCGCTGCACCGCTCCACAAAATATTCAATATCTCCGAAAATAATTATTTTTTCGACCTGGGTCCAACGGCATCTTAATCTTAAATGTATTTTAGATTTTTCTAGATGGTTTTCAAAAAATCGATTTTTTGAAGCCGTCACAGTGGTGTTGTCCCTTAACCGAGTCCCCAGATAGACAGTCATAATTATCGCGCCGTGCATACAATTGATGGAGCAAATTTTACAGCATATTGACTACATGTCCCGATGCAAAGCCACGAACTCATTTAGTATCATGGATGTACAACACGTTTTCATCTCAATATGTCGTTTACAAATGCATCGTACGTTTACAGCACGCCGAACTCATATCGCTGTGCTCAAGTGTCCGCAATTAATAGCCGCAAATTTTACGTCATATTGAAGCCATGTGTATGTGTTTTGGCGTGTATTCACTATGATAGCATTAATTGTTCTCATGAATTGTACTTAACATGAACGCAATGTCGTTTACGTCTATGAAGACATTTCATGAGCTCATTCAGTAACATGAATTAGAGATACATCGTGACTTAAGTTTGTCCTTTCAAAATGCATCATCCGTTGACTACAAGATGAACTCATAAGCCGGCAAAGTTGAATTTTACAATGAATATTTGTAGACGTCATGGCACGCAATCAATTTGACGGTGATATGCATGTTTTTCATTGATACGGTCGATGAGCGCAATATGACGGCGATATGCATAATAATAAAAATCAAGAATGATAAAAATAGGCAAAGAAACAACGAAAGCTTACACAAGTGTTAGAATGGCTGAGTAGGTAGCGCGCTCGGTTCAAGAATCAGAAGACGTAGGTTCAAATCCCGAGGGTAGGCGAAAACTTTAACGAGGGAGGATATGTTTTAATCCAATCATCATATAGGCAGGAACATAAATAAAGCATATGGAAACAAAAAATACTGCCAGATTTTTTCTATTCAACATTTTTGGATTTTCGTTTTTTTTTTATTTTCAGGCATTCATACGGCATGCCGGATCCGGCCTTAGTCTGCCCCATATCAAAATTTCTTGTCGGGATGAGCTCCATTTGAGCACTACAATTTCTTCACGTCGTGACACCCATATGAGCCCCATACTTATTATACGAGTATACCATCACTTATTCTTGGATATTCGTGAGCCGATTTTGCTAGTGCTGATGAATCCACTGCATGCATACACGCGTGAGAACAACTTTGCTTCATTTGCATTTGTTATTGTGAATCATCATGTGATGCAAATCTGACTTGAAGGGGAGCACTCACGAGGGACACATAGGTGTGTCATTTTTCTATGCCTCATGGAAGATCTACATATGATGCCAATATCAGCTACATGTGTCTATCTGCGTCATTTCTGCGCGTGTTTTTCTTGATTTTCCCTTCAAGGGGAGATATACACCTAGAAGCCGGAAGAAAGGTCATTTTCGTGAATTCTTTCAAGGAAAACTATTTGAAATTTCGGATTGGGGTTTCAATTAACTAAAAGTATATACATTCAAAAATATGTTTAATTTTCTTTATTTAAAAATATAAAAAATATACAAAGATATTGTATGATCCTTGGAGCGTCGTAAAAAATCTGCGTATACGGTACCCACTGGCGTTTCTTCAAAAATCATCTGGAAAAAAAACCAAAAAGATTATTAAATTAAATACTATAATCTAGTAATTGTCATGGTCGATTTTGAAAATATCGATTTATGACAAAATGGCGGACGTTCGAACATAAATAGTGATTTTTGGGCCAAAAATTAGTTACTATTTTGCCTATAAAACAAAAACTAAGTAACGGAAAGAAAAATCCTATGACAAGTACTAGATAATGGTGTATGGAATAACCACAAAAAACCTCAAGGCAATCGGTTAATTGGTTTTCGAGAAATTTTGGGTACCGATTTGAAAAACGTGGTTTTGAGAAAAACGCGTTTGAAAATTTGGGAATGAATCAATCATGAAATTTGTCAACTTACATGGAATCATCGATACCAGGCCCATAGTGTAGGTCTTCTACGTTCGACGGAATGTTCATAGCTTCTGAATCCTCGACCTCGACCATCTAAGTGTACATCTCCCCTTAAATTGGCTAGACTTCGTTATTATATTGTCCCTTGGTGAATCTCAAAGTGCACGTGGGGTCCAAATTGACCCAAGGCGATATTCCGCTTCAAGTATCTCGAAATCGGTGGACTTTTTGAGAAAAAAGCGCATAGTCTTTTGCTGCAGCAAATTTAATGGACATTGAAGCACTTGCATTAGATTAAAATAAAAGGGAAAAATCACATTCTTCCTTCGAAGGCATTCCTTTCGCAGAGGGCCGATTATGTGGGGGCATAGGCTCTTCTGAATCACTGGTAAATTCCAATGGCGCTTAATAAAAATAATCACAATCAATTATCTTACCCAATGATAAAATAGAATAAAAATTTCGCGCAAATTTCGAAGATTTAGACAATTTTTGCATTTTCTCTAAAAAGTCGCAGTTACGAAAATTCTTCTGTTATTCACATTTTTCCAAGTTGTATCGTCAATATTTTCGGTAAACATTCGGTGACCTTCTGTTTTTATTGTCGTTACGGACTCTTTGGGATTTTTTGCGCGTGTCGAGCAGTTTACATCAGGCATTTACAGTTATTTAGTGTATAAATGATTAGATGGAAATGTGGCCATTGTAGCCATCTCCATAAAGTGCCTTATAAATGAGACGATTTTTAGAGTCGTACCCGAGTCGAAATTTAGACCCTCCTTTGAATGCTCGAGAACCTATTTCCTTTGTAACGCACAGACCGCCGCCCTCCTTTGACTCCCCTTGAACCTATATGGAGAAATTTGCACCGTTGGCGACCCTCCTTTTGCCCTACTGAACCTTCTATTCAACCTCCTGAGCCTCCTTTAGGCCTATGGGCTCGGCTTGCGTGAACCTACACAACCTCGTTTTGGCCTAAAGTCCTATCTGTACCCTACAGAACCTCCTTTGAATCCAAAGCAGAAGGAAAATGAAAAATTGGATCCAAAGGAGGTTCTGTAGGGTCAAGCTATATCTGAAAAATAAATTATATGTGTGAATTAAAAATATGATGTTTGATTATTTATTATAAGATTGATTTATTAATTCGAAACATATACATACATTGTCACAACTATAAATTATTTCGTGTAACTTAAAAAAACGTTATATTAAACGTATACTATATATGCACTATAGTATAGTACAAATATAGTATACTTTAGTAGTCCAGTAAAGTACGCTGGTACTACATTTGTTTGTGTGTTTTCAAGTTTGTTTCATTATTATAAATAAATGATATATAGTTTATCTGAAAATATTTTTTAATTATAATTATCCCTTCTTTGGAATATTGGTGAACTGCGGATGGGAGATAAGGGGGGGGAGCGGAGGACAGCATATTGAAGTAGGCTTAAAGGAGGGTTAGTAGGGTCAGAAGAGGTTTAAAGAAGGGCTAGGAGGCTCTGCGAGCCACCGGTGAAAGGAGTCAAAGGAGAGTTAGTAGGGCGAAAGGAGGTTTAAACGAGGGTCTGTAGGTTTGCGTAAGCATTAAATCAGGCTCACTAGGGTTTAAAGGAGGTTCAGATGAACCTACTAAACCTCCTTTGAGTGAAAAAGTCCAATTTCTGCCACTTTTGGAGGTTCAGTAGGTTCTGATATACATGTTTTTGAGATTTCCATTTGAACCTCTTGAACCTCCATTGAATGACAAATTGGGATCGAAAGGAGGTTTAAAGGAGGGTCTAAATTTCGTCTCGGGTAGTTTTTCGTTGAGGCTGCTCAGGGTCTTTGTGGGGCAGGCGGCCAGGGGGGAACGCATATACTTAAACACGGGCGCCTGTAACGGCTGCCAACCCCGAAAACTTTTCCATTACGTAAAATAAATAAGTTTCAGCAAAGAAATATGTGGAATGCATATAATTGACTGTTTAGAAATGTTATTAATCTTTTTTGTCCATCTACATCGCGAATACGTTATCAACCAAGTTGAAATGTGGCAAACGCGCAATTTAGTTCTCCGTAACTGGTATCACTGAGCTCAGATACGAACGTCACATCGTGAGCGCGTAGCTGTCAAACATCCTTCGCGAATTTAGTTTTTTTTTTGTTCGCCGAAAATGAAAAGATGGAAGAGAAAAATGCAAACCGTAAAACAGTACAATCGACGATTGGAGCAAGTACAACCTGGAAAGCGGCGGAAAAAAGTAGTCGGGCCGAAAAATGAATGCGCAGTCGAGGGACGACGCGTAAGTGATTTGAAGGTTATGTCGCAACACATGCACGGCAGCTTCTGCGAAGAATGATTTAAAATATTTAAATACTCTTTATGAACCCGCGGTAAGGAATTTATAGCAAGACAGCAATAGTTTGTGCGTTTGAAATTTTGGCGCCTATTCAAAATGGCCGACTTGACAGCAGCCGTAGGGCGCTTTATCGTTTTACGCGCTTAAGCGGAAATTTCCGATTTTATTTCACGAATATCTTGATAACGAGACAGACAAAACGCTGTACTCTTCGTTGAAATTATTCATAAAAATATCAAGAATTTTTTCCGCCGATTTCCATTCAATTCTTACGATTTTTATTATGTTGCGACAGTCGTGTTAGACTTCTCATGAAGCATTTGCTATGTCGTCCGTGTATAAGAGCCTGACTTCAATAATTAATTGCTCAACAATCACGCAGGCGAAGTACTTGAAGTTTTACACGGTGCCTTGACACCTGTTTGCAAATATCCTCAATAAATTTCAATTTCGCGATAGCCGAGCAACCTCCTTAAGAGATCGGTAACTTGGCTTCAAATTTTACCAGTACACTAGGATGTACGTTTACTTGGTTATATACGAAAATCAGTTAATCGTTGAATATTCGGGCTCGTGAAAGGAACACCTTAATAAGTGAATCATTTAATTTTCTTTCTCCAGCACACCTGCCTACGACTACGCGCCCAATCTCGACAAACAATGGATTTTACAAGTTACGCAGAAGATGCAACCGATTCACCGGCAATTCACCGATCTGCTGATGACCAAGAGACTGCAAACGTTGCAGAGCGTGGACGCTGCTGTCGATCGGGTGAGCGAACCAATTTTATATGAAATAATTTTGCCTTTTCTTTATCCAAAATCTATATTTTTTTTCTTCTTTTTTGACCTTATTTCCACGAATTCAAATATTTTTTTTTTTTTTCATTCGATGTTCTATTCCAAAACCCACAAACAACTTTATTTCGCGAAATCCTTCCATTTAATTTCCATCTTATTTTATTCCATTTTCGCCAATTTTATCTCACTCTTACCTCTTTAGGGGTGAGATGCAGTCAGAGGTGTGAAAAAACGAGCATTTTAAATAATTTTTTTTTATAGTAATTAAGTTTGTTTTACAAAAGTGAGCACACAGACTTTTTATGTTATATTTCAACTTGACTTGTACAAATTTTCAAAGAAAAATATTGATTATTTATAAAAATATCGCCATCTTCGTCGGACCCCCTTCGGCATGTATTGCTTTGCGGTGACCATCATAGAATTTTACTGGATCATCTGAAATAAAAAAGACAAAAAAAATCACGAGTTTAATGATAAATCTAGTCCTTAATCGAAGCTTTTTTTTCAAAAATTAACAAAATGGCGGCTTCCGACAGATAACTTTCGATTGCCGACCAAAAAATCGCTCGGATATTGTTTAAAAAAATAGAAATTTTCAACCAAAATGAAAATCCTTCGATTAAGGACTAGTTTTTAATGCTATCAGTAAGCACACCAAATTTCATCAAAATCCATCGAATGTTTTTTAAATTATTGTGGTCACCGACTTGAAAAACATAGTTTCGAGAAAAACGCGTTTAAAGTTTTTCCTTGTAGATACGGTATTATATGTTCGTAAAATGTTGAGCTCGATGGATGAAGCTAAACTTTTTTTTATGTATTTTGATCCGCTAATCCGAATATCACAATTTTTTGCCGAAAAGTCGAGCATTCAATTGTTCATAGCCAATTGTTAAAACAATTTTTCAAAAAACTAAAGTTTTTCGTGACGAATTTTTTTTTTTAACATTTTGGGCAATTTTAAAACGAAAGTATTCTTTATAAAAAATGTCTAAAGTTCATAGTTTTTGAGTAATAAATTTTGGAAAATTTCTGAAAGATTTTTCCAATTTTTACACTTGATTTATGTATAGAAATACTAATTTAAAAAATTACTTACATCGAATCATCAATTCCTGGCCCATACAATAGGGCTTCTGTCGATGTGGAAGCATCCAAAATATCAATTTGTTGTTGTCTTCGAAGCATTCTGCCTTCCCGGGTATTATAGTTTGCGCATTTGTCAGCCTGCCATGGGGACCCGACGCCCCTTCACTAATTGCGGGATATCCCGGAAACTATTCATCGGATTGACTTGACGTTTTCAGGAAATATTTTCGAAACATCACTTCAAGAAAATGTAAAAAAAATTGATATTTTGAAGACACCCAAAAATTGAAATTTTGAAGTCGTTTCAAGACAATTTGAATTCTCTGCGTTTAGATTTATCAGGAGCTCAAGGACCTCGGCGAGCTCGATAACACTTACATTATTTATACCTCCGATCACGGATATCATCTTGGACAATTCGGCCTCATAAAGGGAAAGAGCTTTCCGTTTGAATTCGACGTCAGGGTACCGTGTCTCGTACGAGGACCTGGAATCGAACCCGGATCTGTGTAAGTTGACAATAATAATTATAATAATCGCAAGAAGTGTGTTGCTTTTTTTTAATTGGCGAATTTTTCGGCATTTACGTGGAATTGAGTTTTTTTATTACATGCTTTTTTTAAAATATCAACCCAAACAGCAGCAACAACGATGATTATTATTACACGAATAATAATCATTGCGTAAATGTTTTTGTAAGAAATAGAAGAAAATAGTAGAAATAATTTTCTCAACTCTTTTAAAATAACAAGACCGATAACTATAATAATAATAGTAATAATTGCGTTAATATTTTTTGTAAAAAAAGGAAGGAAAAAACGACTTTCTGTGAGATCCAGGTGAGTGAGGGAAAACCGATATTTCACCCACTTCCAGACTACTTAAAGGTCTGGAATTTCGCAAACATGCATCTAAGAGCTGACAATGCGTGATTCAACTTACACAAAAATAACTTGACTTTCTGTGAGATGCAAAACGGAAAAACGTCATTTCACCTACTTCCCGACAACTTAGAGCTCTGAAATTTTGCAAACATGGATCTAAGAGGTGAAAATGCATGATTCAACTTGAAAAAAAAAATATCCATAATAAAATATCTCTAATAGACCTATATGACGGTGTTATCAACACCTTTAATAATACTTACTTCATTATATGGGATTAATCCCTCTTTGCAAACATTTCAGAGCTCTAGTACAATCAACTGAAGACTAAAAAGTGGAAAATAATTTATATGTGAAAAAAAAATGTTTTAAAAAAAAACACCTTGTATTTCATGTACTTAAGAGTAGAAAATATTTTTTTTTAACCAAATCACCTATATGTAACTATAAATAAAGGCTGGGGGCGTTCAGGATTTAGACGTATAATCTTTAATTTACATAAATCCGTTAACACATCGACTGTATTTAATTTACGGGAAAACAACCTTAAATTTCTTAAATGAAAATCCTGAAAATGAGTATAAACCTATGATAGAAATTTCTCTAATTAATATTGCGTCAAATTAAATACGGTTAATAAAACTGAACTGATCAAATTTATTGAAAATTTAAATAAGTTGAGCGCCCCAAGTTTTATTTATAATCACATATAGGTGACTTGGTAAAAAAAGTTATTTCCTATTGGGAGCACAAAAAAGTCTCCGCCGTTTGACAAAAGATGGCCCCACCAGGAGGCTATGGTTGAAATTGTCAGATGTACAACGTCATATCGTATGGTTGGACATCTGGCAAGACCATAAACCTTACGATAAGACGTTTTACATCTGACAATTTCGACCATAACCTCCCGGTGGGGCCATCTTTTGTCAAACGGCGGAGACTTATTCGTACTCCCAATACTATTGCACTGAATGAGTGTATACCCAATTTCAAGTCAATCCGTTCATCAGATGTCGAGAAATCTCGTAGCTACACTATTTTGAAAAAGATAGTTTCGAGAAAAACGCGTTTAAAGTTTTACCAGCAGTTCTGTCCTTGTAATCAAAGCTTACCTCCAATCTGCGATTCCGGACCTTCCTCTTCAATTTGCGTCGCATCAAACGACTATCGGTTTCTCGAATTTTACACAGCTCCCTTAATATTTTTCTTTCAAAAAAAGGAAAATACATCACTATAAATAATATTCTCAATTTTGTTTCGATAACAACAAGACCGATATCTATAATAAACTATAATGATAACCCGAATAAAAATGAATATATATAATCATATATAATTGTATACAAAAATTGGCCCGATAGAATTGTATACAATTGTATATGATCAATTAATATACAATTATATATGATTATATATATATATATATATATAATTGTATATTAATTGATCATATACAATTGTATACAATTCTATCGGACCAATTTTTGTATACAATTATATATGATTATATATATTCATTTTTACTCGGGAATAATAATAATAATATCTAAAAACCAACGAATTCTTTCATTGGATGCCTTTACTATTTTTTAATCGAATTACGTAAACTGAATGTGCAAACGCCGCTGAATTCATAGAAATTCGCGTATTATTTCGGGCTAAAGGCATCACGAAGACAAAAATGAAAGAGAGGAAGAGAGACAGAGCGAGAGAGAGAGAGAGATATGACAGATTAAAAGGGCGGTGCGGCTGCGGGGGCGAAGAGGAAGAAAATGAAGAGAAAAAAAAAGTGAGAGAGCGCGCGCGTCTGCAAGTTAAATTTAGCCAAATTAATTTGCCAGCTGCCCCTGGTGTGCGTTGAAAGGGAGCATAACGAACGTGTCGTACTCGCGCCTGACGGAAAGTCCTCCGCATATGCTCGCATATGTATATATATATATATATAGTCAGGGGATAGGAACTTTTATAATTGGTGCGGTGCTTGCAAAGGTGGTCCATCGAATTTTTCGTCGTCTGACTCTTGAGAACTTTTCGCGCGAAAATAATTAGAAAATTTGAAATAATATTATAAATAATTTAAGAAACGACAAAGTTCTTACATCTTTTCTGTGCCTTTCCCGGCGACAAGTTTGCGTGTATTAAGGGGCCAGTCCACTTTGGAGTCACGGTAAAGGCTATATTCGCGATTTTTTTTTGAGTATTTCATAAAAGATACGAATATAAAAGTTGTTGGGTTTGATAAATAAAGTCTTGAAATACATTTTTTTAAATGTAATTCATTTTTATTCATTTTTAAGTACAAAAACTGTAGTTTACCGTAACGCCTCAAAAATAGGTGGGCTAGATAGCTCCATCACAACTCGGCAACGGCTTGTCTGAAACAAAAAAAATCAAAGTCCATTAGATTCAGTATGACACCAGCTGCAAAATGACCCTTGGATATAACGTTAAAAAATAAAAAAATAGCAGATGAAAAATGCAAAAAGTAAACAAAACGACTTTTTTCGCAAAAAAAGAGATCTTCAAAGTGGACTGGCCCCTTAGCGCAATCTCGACCCCAGGAATTACACCCAAAGGATTGAAAGAAATTTGTCGTTTTTAAAAATTATTTTGAAATTTATTTTTCCGGTGACGAGATTGCGTCAATATACGCAAATTTTACTTTGGTAAATTTACCGGGAAAGACACCCAAGAGATTGAAAGAACTTTGTCGTTTTTTTTAATTATTTAAAAAATTACTTTCCGTATACTTGCGTATACTAAGGCAATCTCGTCACCGGGAAAAAAACACCACAAAAGGTAGAACGAATTTTGTCGTATTTAAAATTATTTTTTATTTATAAACGACCACGAGGATGAGTGAGTTTATTTTGTGTCTTTTTTTCCTCTCTCGTTTCCTTTCTCCCTGCTAATAAAAATGCTCTATACGAAAGAAGGAAAAAGGGAGAAAAAAACTTCGAGGGCACGCCATACAGACCGTAATTGGACTGTGAGCGATACTTGGTTCAAGTATCGGGAAAGTCTTTGACATGAGCAGCCTCGTTATTATTTTTCCTCGGATCATTTTACGAATTATTGTATAAAAGTAAAAGGGAACAAAAACGGCGAAATTACATTTTTTTTTCTTCCTCGAGCTTGTGTAAATGCGATCTCACGAGGGCTTTGTTTGTGATATTTCAGAGTGGATGACATAGTTTTGAACATCGACCTGGCGCCGACCTTCCTCGACATAGCGGGAGTCGAGACTCCACCGCAAATGGACGGGCGCTCGTTCAAAAAACTCTTTCTCAAGTGAGTGAATTAAAAATAAATATATATATCTATATACTTCTTCATGGAAGATGTGGATGAAATTTGGACAAGTATGAGGGTGGAGCGGTTATGGGGAAGGAGAAAATATTTGTATAAAAATTTGCCGACGATATAATATTAAGGGGGAGGATATTTTTAGGCGAGGAGAAGTTGCTGATATTCATCATTTTTTTAAAGGAAATATTTCTTCACCATTTTTAAGACTTAGTGTATGTTTTATCACTAATTTTAGCTGTTACATGGTATTTTTTTATTAAGGGGTTGGGCCACTCTAAAGGCCGAAAAAAAGGCTTTTTGAATATTTTTGTTCAGAAAAATTACAAAATAAATTGAGATTACAAAAAAGGGTGTTTATCATACATATCAGTGACTGTATACAATCATTTTTTAAGCGATTAATTTCAAAATGGCGGCTGTTTCAAGTGAATCGGTTGAAAATTGTCTGAGTTGTGTTTCCGGCCAACTTAAACAATTCAGTTTTGAGATAAACGCTGCACGGCCGCCTTTTGGAAATTAATTGCTTAAAAAAAATTATTGTATACAATCACTGAAATGTATGATAAACACCCTTTTTTGTAATCTCGAGTTGTTTTGTAGTTTTTCTGGGAAAAAAATTCCGAAAAGCCTAATTTTTTGGCCTCTAGAGTGGCCTGAGGCCTTAATCTTTTAAAATGGGTGTGTCTGGCACGGTCTTCTAAATGGGTGGCAGCGGATGTTGTCATACGGCTTGATACGTAGCGTCGGCGGGATTAATCTGAAAGAAAAACCAACGAAAATATTTCTTTCTTTAACACTCATACGCAGAACATGAACCAAGAAAAAGTGAGAAATGTTGAAAATCTATGAAACGGTACGCTATGAAACAAAAAGATCGAATTTTCCGAAAAAATTGCGACATTTTGCAATAAAAAAATACTTGGAAAAAATTTCCAAAACATTTAGGTTCGTGTTTTAGACAATAAGGTTAGAAAGATTTATATCAAATTTCATCAGATTCGGTCGATTAGTTTTTTTAGCTATGGAGAGTTGGGCGTAATTCTATTTATAAATACGAATTTATTCACATCGTGATTTTCATGTAAATATAAATACAAATTTATTCAAACTTCACTTATTTGTATTCACATGTACGCATGCAAATACAATTGTATTCACAAATATTCTGAACATACAAATAAATTCACGGAAAAATTGTGAATATTCACAAAAATGTGAATATTTACAAAAAATCCTGTGAATTAAAAAAAATTCACATCAAAATCTGTGAATGTAAATGTATTCACAAAAAATTGTAAATAAAAAAAAATTCACAAAATAAGTTGTGATTTTTTTCGTATTTAAGACAAATTAAAATTCACATTGATTAGATTAAAATTTACACCGTTAGTGAGTTCGTACGTATTTTGAGAGAAAACATTGCCTCGAGGCAAAGAAATTTTTGCACAAAACTTTTTGTGCGAAAATTTCTTCGCCTCAACAAAATGTTTTCTCGCAAAATTCGTAAGAACTCACTTGTGGTGTAAATTTTAATATAATTGTCGTGAATTCGATTTTAATCTTCTTCAACTTGAGGAAATTTACAATTCATTTTGTGAATTTTTCATATTTATAATGTAATATTTGAAACACAACTTTTTTTGCAAAAATTTCTTTGTCTCGACGCAATGTTTTCTCTCCAAATACGTAAGAACTCACGTTTGGTGTAATTTTTAATCTAATCAATGTGAATTTGATTTTAATTTGTCTTAAATACGAAAAAGTTTACAATTATTTTGTGAATTTTTTTGTATTCACAATTTTTTGTAAATACATTCGCATTTACAGATTTTGATGTGATTTTTTTTAATCCACAGGCTTTCTTGTAAATATTCACATTTTTTGTGAATATTGACAATTTTTTCTGTGAATTTGATTGTATGTTCCGAGTATTCGTGAATACAATTGTATTTGTATGCGTGCATGTGAATACAAATAAGTAAAGTAGGAATAAATTTGTATTTACATTCACATGAAAATCACGATGTGAATAAATTCGTATTTCCATTTATAAATAGAATTACGCCCAACTCTGGCTATACGTCACGGTAGTTTTGAAAATGCAGCTTAGAAGACCGTTCCGTAACTCCGCCATTTTTGAAGATTAATCAAATTTCAAAAATACACGGTGACAGCCAAAAGTAGTAACAAAACGTACTCTAAAAAGGAACATCACTAAAGTGTCCGTCTCCGATTTTGTTGAAACTCATATATGTGATAAAGCATTGAACACAATTAGACACGTATTTTTTTATTTGTGGAAAAACGTTTTTTTGGGAAGAAACGACCCCTCAAAGAAAGGCATGTCACCCCTTAATTTAATTTTTTCAATTATGCTATGGTGGATTTTTCATCGCTTTACATTAGAAGAATTTTGGCTTGAATTCTGTTTCATTCAGATCGGTGGGATGCTTGTAGGTGAAACTGCAAAACTACCCCTCGACACGTTTTTCTTTGAGGGGTGGTTTCCCCTCTTAAAACCGTTTTGCAGCAGATTAAAAATAATCCGTGTCTGATAGTTTTTAATGCATTATTACATATATGAGTTTCAACTAAATCGACGGCGGACAGTTAAGGGATCATCACAGTGTAACGGGTCGAAAAATAGCTGATTTCCGTGATATTTTTTCGATGGTTAAAATACGCTAATCAGTCTGATTCTTTATGTCAAATCAAAGCACTCGTGAAGAGCAGAAATTAAATTTTCATACGTTTATTTTTATTTCTTTTGAACATTTTTTTAACAGTGGAAAATGTGTTCGATAAAAAGGAGTCCTCACGGTGTTCACGTTTGTGGCCGTGAATATTATCTGAAACGAAGTTTGTAAAAAGATTATTAATCAGTATGAAAGCCGCTATCTTGCTATGGAGGTTTTTTTTCTTTAATCAACGTTGATAAAATAGCGGCACTTTGAAAGAAAAGTATCGAATTTTGCCTATTGTTTCGTCAGTTTTTCGTTAAAAAAAATATCAAGATTTCAAAAGAAGCTTCGAGAGCAAGGCAAAGAACGGCATGAAGAATGTTCCGTCAAAATTTGAGGCGGATAGCTTGAAAACTCTTCCTTTGAGAGTGTACATCGTTTTGAAAAACGGCATTTCGAGAAAACGCGTCCGTCCTCGTTCGGTCGAATCCCTTTTTCTGTGAAAGTCGGAATTATTCGGATTTCGCCCCAAAAATTAAACTGCACGTTTATCACCGTCTATACTATAGGATAACGCAAAAAATTTATGTTTGACAATTTTATACCGTGATGATCCCTTACGGTAGTCCTATCGCTTCATACTAGTCATACCACTGATCATACTTGAGACTTGTACAATTTATTTTTTTAACATATGCAAAAAAAAATTTAATAACTAAATTTTCCATGTGTAAACCGTTTAAGGGCGGGGTAAAGTATTAAATTTTTTTTTATTTTTAAATTTTTTTTAAAATGAATGCATAATATATCAAGAATATTATGTTAAAATTTCAAGTCGATCGGAGTAAAATTGACGAAGTTATGAGTATTTGAGCGTCTATTGCTCCATGCCGTTCTCTTCTCTTCTGCGTTTTTCAAACCGTTTTTCTGAGACTTGTCATATTTGAAGTCCGTGTGCACGATAACTCAAAATCTACTGGACCAATCGCTTTGAAATTTTGCACAGTACTTTTTCACATAATTCACCAGGTATTGTCGAGAGCGTTTTTTTTTTTTTTTTTTTTTTTTTTTTTTTTTTTTTTTAATAATTACTAATTTTTCAACAACAAATTAGCCGATTTTTTTTAGCGAAAATCGGGTTTTCGGCTCCCAAGTGCTACGAAAAATCGAAAAATCGAAAAAAAAAATCCTCCCGTCATTACCTCGAAAAACATCTCCTTTAACAAATGCATTTTGATTTTTTTGTTTCAAATGATTCTGTTGCGAGTTATGGTGCACACCGCAAACCAACTTTTTTTCGAGGCGCCTCCGGGGTTTAATTTTCACTCGCTCAATTTTGAATATTTTGCAATGCAAATTTAGGAGAATGTTCAAATGTTACTTTATTATATGTAAATTTTTCAATAAACGAACACTATTCGCTACGCCAAAAAAAAAATCTTAAAAACATGCCTTTTTTCGCCGAATTAACTTTACCCCGCTGTTAATGAATGTTCACATTTAATTAGAAAAATGAAAAAATAGTTATTCCAAAGATTCGCGCAGTATTTCTAGGTTTGATATTTGGCAATTTAGGTTCTATCTCCGTCTCTTTTTGCTCAACCAGGCGAGTTTAACCTCCATGCTTTTCAACGTCGATCTGTCAAAACAATGTCTGGTGCGGGAAATATAAAGCATTTTAGCCGGGCGACGACTGGTGAAAAGCGTGTTGAAACGAAAAATTGGGATCGGCGAAATATATCTGTTGAAAATGAAATATGTGTGGAAATTCGAATGAGTGAGGTAAGGTTAGGGCTACAGTCTACAGTTGCCTCACTGTCACGTCTCTTTATCGTAGCAAGTGGTAATAAATCCAATACCGGAAGTTCAAATTAAACTTGATATTACATAAAAATTAGGTCAATAAGCGTAATTTTTTCTGAGAGCACTAGATTACTACAAGTGTTAAGTATGTAAATCTGATTATTTTTAAGAATCTGACGGATTCCCACTAGTATATATATACTTTTGTAGCGACCGGAAATTGGGTTTTTGTATGTCGTCTCGGAATTTCTTCATAAAAATACGCAATTATAACATTTCTTTTCTTTGTAATTAGGTCCATAAACGATCCTGAAATTTTACAGAGACGATTATTGATATATGTAGTAAAAGTGAAAAAAAATATGTAAATCCTATGGATAGGGCTACTTTAAGTGAAGTTTCTTGTAAGTCTCGAGAATGATGAAGAAATTTTTCCTTCCGAAAAAATCATTAAATTTAACAATTTTTTTTCTCGCCTAAATCCTTGTTATCCTTAGAAATAAAGAAAAATACTACATTACAGATATCGATAAACATTTTATCTTTTTTACCAAAAACTTTTCATCATTTTTTCGCATAACTTTTTTTTATTCTCCAATTTTTTACTTTCATCCAATAAAAAAATGTTTTCTGTAATTAGATTTACAACAATAACAACAATAGCGCATCGAACTCGATGTATTTCTCGATCGTCTCGCCAAATACGAACGAATTATTCGCAGCAACAAACACGGCAGACGAACGAAATTCAAGTGGCCCGATACATTTCTGATCGAGTCGTCGGGCCGTCGGGAATCGCCGGAATCCATAGCCGAGATGCGCGAGGCCATCAGACGTTACAACGCCACAATGGCGAAACAATCCTCGACATTGACGGCGAGCTCATCGTCATCCCATGGCGACGACGATCCCAACAGCGATCACGCCGAGCCGGATCTCCACAATACCGGGGACACGTCGCCTCGTAATTTGCTCGCTCTCGAGAACGATGCCGGGAGCGATCAAGATGTGTCCGAGGACGAGGATTTCGAGGATTCGATCGGCGATGAGACCACCAGTACGCGACATTTTGTCTAATCTTCTAACGATAATAACACCAATAACAGATGTGTCAATAGTAATGACAATAACGTTAATAATCAATAATAATGCTTATTACAATGATGAACATAGTTTTATCAGGACGTTGAATAAGTTCACGCTGCTTTCGGACAGATGGCGTTACCAGAACTGCGTGTGAGTCTAAGGCGGCATATACATTTAGACGGGAAAGAAATTAAACAATTTTAAGGCATTTTTCAAACTAAGAAATCATTATTTTACGTTTATCAAACTGTAGGGATACTTTAAGAGGAGATATACACCTAGGAGCCGGAAAAAATGTCATTTTTGTGAATTTTTTCAAGGAAAACTATTTGAAATTTCGGATTGGGGTTTTAATTATATAAAAGTATATACATTCAAAAATATGTTTAATTTTCTTTATTTAAAAATATCGAAAATATACAAGGATATTGTATGATCCTTGGAGCGCCGTAAAAAAATCTGCATATACGGTACCCACTGGCGTTCCTTCAAAAATTATATGAAAAAAAAAACGAAAAAGATTATTAAATTAGATACTATTGGGTTGGTACAAAAATCTTGCAACACACAACAGGAGTAAAAACGAAAAATATTTTATTTTAACAATAAACGATTATTCAGTAATGTAGGCTCCCTCCGCATCTACAACTCTTGCCCAACGCTCTGGTAGACTTTGCACGCCCGCAGACCAGAATTCTTTTGATCGTGAATTAAGAAAGTCGTCCAATGTATTTTTGAGATCTGACAGATCATCAAATTTTTTATCCCGTAAATAGTTCTTTAAAGCTCGAAACAGGTGATAGTCGGTAGGTGCTAAGTCTGGTGAATACGGTGGGTGTGGTAGAACTTCCCATCCTAGCTGCCACATAGTTTCTTGTGTCATCTTAGCGACATGCGGTCGAGCATTGTCATGGAGAAGCCGAACGTGAAGACGTTTACGCCTTTTCTGTTGCATAATTTTAGCCACCTTTTGCAGTTGTGCAGAATAAATCTCTGCCTGTATTGTGGTATTGGTTGGCAGAAATTCGTAATAGAGCATGCCCTCCGAATCCCACCATCAACAGAGTAAAACTTTCTTCATTTCACGGGGCTGTTTAGGGGTCGGTTCTGGTTTTTCCCCTTTCGATAGCCACTGACGCTTGCGCGTGTGATTAACATACAACACCCAGCTTTCATCCCCAGTGACTATTTCTTGAAGAAAATCCTTTCTTTGCGGACGATGCAGGAGTGAAAGACAGATGGACATGCGTGTTGCTTTGTTTGATTCGCTGAGATTGTGCGGTATCCAAGCCGAATAAACTTTCCTATATCCCATCTCTTGTAAATGTCGAAGGATAGTAGGATGACTGCAGTTGAGTTTGTTGGCTAATTCTCGTGACGACATATTAGGCTTTGCCTTTATAAGTGCTCGCAGTTCTTCATCGTCCACAATCGATTCCGTGCCGGACCTAGGTTTGTCTTCAAAAGATGTATCGCCAGAATGAAAACGCTGATACCATCGGGAGACCGTTGAATAATTAACTACATTAGCCTTGAACGCACTGCACATATTACGGGCTGCAGCTCTTACAGAATGCCCTTGCAAGAATTCGTAATATGCGATTGCTCGAAGTGCACGTTGATCCATCTTTGCTCATACTGATTCTGCGGAACATCTGACTCGCTTATATATCCTGCGGCATGGAAGGTTCTAGACCATTCTTGTATTTCCTATTCTCGAATGTTCTCGAACTTCATTATTAGGAAAAATATTTTAATTGAAAAAAAAGTGTTGCAAGATTTTTGTACGAACCCAATATAATCCAGTACTTGTCATAGGCGATTTTGAAAATATCGATTTATGACAAAATGGCGGACGTTTGAACATAAATAGTGATTTTTGAGCCAAAAATTAGTTATTATTTTGCCTATAAAACAAAAACTAAGTAACGGAAAAAAAATCCGATAACAAGTACTAGATAATGGTGTATAGAATAACCACAAAAAACCTCAAGGCAATCGGTTAATTGGTTTTCGAGAAATTTTGGGTACCGATTTGAAAAACGCGGTTTTGAGAAAAACGCGTTTGAAAGTTTGGGAATGAATAAATCATAAAATTTGTCAACTTACATGCAATCATCGATACCAGGCCCATAGTGTAGGTCTTCTACGGTCGACGGAATGTTCATAGCTTCTAAATCGATTTTTTCGACCATCTAGGGGCATATCTCCCCTTAAGGCCTTAGGCCACAGTAACGGGTATAAAATCATGTGCGAATTTAACAATTTTTTTTCGTATGAAAAAGTTATTGACTCGTAACATTAATTACACATCTATTTAGTATGAATATCAAGCTGTTAGAAAATATATATATTTTTTTTCGATGTATAAGATGGCCGCCTACTTGAAACTTTTCGAAACACCTTTTTTATAATTGGCGTGACACATAACTTCAACAAATTTGACCCGATTTACTTCAAATTTAAAAGTAATGTTCATAATTGCATTTCGCAGAGAAGTACGTGCGGAATTTCTGATTAATCGAAAACTTTTCATCTTATGAGCAATTTATGAGCAGTTATAATGAAATGTTTCACTGAAAATTCATTTCCTAAGTTCAAATATCTACAACTTTTGTATAAAACAATATTTTTAATTTCCATACGTACTTTTCTAGGTATTTTAATGTAGATTGACGTGAATTTTAGTTTTTTTTAATAGGTGACAAATGGTGGATGCTAAATGTCACGCCGCGGAGCGCCTAAAATAAAAGATAACAAAAGAAAATATTAGCAGTCAGCGATTTTGTACAACGAAAAAAAAAATTTCAAACAGCTTGATACTCATACTAAATAGAGGTGTAATTAATTTTATTCTATATGATGATATTCGTATGAAAAAGTGAATCCCTTTTTCATGCGAAAAAAAATTGTTAAATTTGCACATGATTTTATACCCGTTACTGTGGCCTAAGGCCTTAATAGTATATTTGAGTATACAAAACATTTTTTTTAATTCATTTATCATCAAAATGTATAGTTTCTATTAAACGGTAATTACAACGAAAAAAAATGCAAATTTAAGAGAATAGCATGCGTTTACAAAAAAAAACTAAATGGCACGCAAAATTTGTGTAAAATTTGCATTAGAAAAGGAGTTTTTTTTCTCTAATTTTTCAAAAACAATTCTCGTCGAGTAGAAGGTAGCAATATTATCAATATTCCTACCAACTTTAAATCGGCTTAATAGTTTTTGAGTAATCATGCACGCCAATTTCTAAAATGCCGTTTTTAGAAAAACGCGTATGAAGTTTATGTAGAATTTGAATTAAATAGCACTAGGTACTCGTGGTAACGAATTACTTAAGTAATCGGTTACAAAGTAATCAATTTATCAATTACAGTAGTAATTGTAATTGTTAGTTGTCAATTTAATTACTTTTTGCCCATCTCTGTCTGCCCCTCTGCGCTCTCGCTTCGATCTGCGCCGCGCGCTCCGAATCCGAGCCGTGAGGCACACCGTTGACGGGCTGTAACGTATTAAGTTTTACGAATTTCGCTTTGAAACTTTTGGAAAACATTCTACATATATAGTTCCATCATTTAAAGAGAAAAAAAAAGATATCGTTTTTTTATCGTTGTAAATGTATATCCCGCCTTAAAGTAGTTCAAGCGCGCAATCTTGATTTTTATAGATTTCGTTCAAATTTTAACCGGACATTGTTCATATAATTATGCATGTTTGAGTGAAATTTCAGAACAGTCGACTATTTAGATTGGGAGATAATGGGTTTTAAAATTGCAACTTTGAACACTGCAGGGTCTGCATTGAAATTTAGAGAGAATAAATTTCCATTTTTCGTAAAAATTATTTCTCCCCCATAATAAGAAGACATATGGCGACACCGCATCGTTCCACGTATCCAATGACGGGAGTTTGCGCGGCATATTTAAAATAATACTGCAACGCAAATTGTTATTTGGAAGTAATTTTTAATCCAACAAAGTTTTTAATTAGTTATGAATGAACCAACACTTTTATTTGTTAATGAAGATAACATAAACAATATAAAGTATTAATATTTATAATGCAAATATTTTTTTATGACAACATTTTTAACTTTAGAAACACGATAATTTTTTTTTCTCGAAATATTGAACAATACTGTTCTGTGGTGTTGGCATATGTTTCTTATTATAAGGGATAAATAGTTTTTTACGGAAAATCATTCTGTCTAAATTTCAATGCAGACCCTGCAGTGTTAAAAGTTGCAATTTTAAAACCCATTATCTCCCAATCTGAATAGTCGACTGTTCTAAAATTTCACTCAAACATGCATAATGATATGAACAATGTCTGGTTAAAATTGGAACAAAATCTATAGAAAACAAGATTGCGCGCTCGTACTACCTTGAGAGGGTAACGCATCTATAAAAAAGTACTACAAGCAAGCTCGAAATTCAGTGCATGTGATTACGCCGAAGTGTAAACAACTTTCTTTTTATAGTGTCAAACACGTCAAATTTCGTGTCAAAAAAGACTATTTACGGAGAATTTTTCTGCACTACTTAATGGGTCATATACAGTTAGGAGGCCCAAAAAGATCGCAATTTCAAGAATTTTTCTTGAGAAGGCCTTTAAATCTATTAACGCAAAAAATTGTACACATATTGTGGTAACTTTAAACTGCGATGAGCACGATATCTATGGACTGGCTCATCTAAAATGAAAAAAAAAACCAAAAATATTTCGTTAATATAATAAATTATCTTCTAATTGATCGAAGAAATGAGCAAAATAATAATTTGTGACAAAGTGGCGGGCTCTAAAAAAAAATCCATTTTTTACAAAAAATTAGGCTAAGGGGCTATACCAGTGTGAACGCTGAAAATGTGAGTGATTTGTGGGAATTTTTTTGGAGGAATAATATTCAATTAAATCTTTCGGAAAATTAAGAATATATTTGGCTATATTTGACCTATATTTCAAATTTTTTTCGTAGAAAAATATTGAGATCCAAGCGACTTATGCGCTGGCTTCGGAGGCGCCAAAAAAAGTTCCTCCACTGCTGACATGATTCCGGCCGATTGAGTAGCTGAAACCGAAAAAGGAAAAAAGTCGTTAAACTGGAAGGTATTTCGTGTACAATGACGTAGGATTTTTGAAAAATATCAAAATCTAACAAAATGGCGTAGTTATGAAAAGAAGTTTAGTTTCTTGCCTATAAAATGGTCGTTTTTTTCAATTCCAAATCGTCAATTTTCATTCAATCAAAAATATCCTACGTCATTGTAGAGTAAATATATTCAATAGTACTCAGTTCAAATTTCAAGTCAATCGGATAATTGCTCTGAGTTTCAATGTTAGCAAATTTGACAAATCTCATTTCGAGAAAAACGCGTTTAAAGATTTAACTATCGAATTTTGCTATATAAAATGATATTGATATAAGTGATATGAATGATAATGATATTCTTGAACGTAAAAACTGTCGAAAAAGGCAAAAAAATTGATTTTTTCAAAGTGTCACATTGGTATAGCCCCTTAAATTGTTTATAAAATGGAAAATATTTATCGGTGAGAAAAACCTTCGATTAATAACCAAAAAATATACTTGAAAAGATTGTGTTAAAATTTGAGACTGATCGGTTCAGCCGTTTCCGAGAAATCTTGGTCACCGTCTTTAAAAACACAGTTGTGAGAAAAACGCGTTTAAAGTTTCAAAAGCACTTTCGAACGCTCTGACACGTCATTACAAATGTACGTGTAACTTCGAGAATACTCGCCGGATTGACAAGACATTTTCTGTGTGTGTACTTAAATATATGTACATTACGAAAAAAAAATGTTTAAATCCATTTTTGGAAAATTTTAACTGTATACAACTCCTAAATTAAAAAGAAATCTGCAGCTGAAGCACACAGAATTCTTGTTGATACTTACGGCGGCCATGCTCTGTCGGAGACAACACGCAAAGTCTGATTTAGAAGCTTAACAAATAAATGACGCTGAAGCTGGCAGACAGACCTAGCAGACGCGCGCCGCCTGAACCCAGTACATTTTTATCGTGGCTGTACGCGCTCGGGTCGCAGCGTAGCGAGGCAGCATAGGGCCTATCCCCACCACTTAGCCGCTCGTGAATAAGCTGCATATATCCGTCTGGCGGAAATGTTTTTTTTTTGCTTAACAACAACCGTCACGGGGATGAATCATGGGTCGATCGTTTCGTCTATTCATATAGATAAAGCATGTAAATCGTCAAGTCGCAATTGTCATGGGTGTTGACGGCAGACGACTTTAAACAAAAATTTTGTTCGAGTACGGAGACCCGAATGGCAGATAACTTTTTTTATACTTAAATAACAAAAGCCGTCACCGGGATGAAACATGGGGGGATCGATTCGGCAAAGTATATAGAATGAGCACGTAAATAGAAAAAGTCGCTACTGTCATGCGTGTTAGCAGCAGACGGCCTTTTTTGAGATTTTTCGTGCGAGTAAGGAGGCGCGATTCGCGAATAACAATTTTTTAATTAACTTAACAAAGTCGGCCACGGTACAAATCATAGGTCAATCGATTCGTCTCACTATAAACAATAAGCAGGTGAATTTAAAAAGAAGCTGCTGTCATGCAGGTTGGCAGCAGACGACCGTTTGTGAATTTAATCGTGCGAGTAAGGCGGCGCGATTCGCGAATAACACTTTTTTAATTAACTTAACAAAGTCGGCCACGGGATAAATCATAGATCAATCGATTCGTCTCATTATAAACAATAAGCAGCTGAATTTAAGAAGTAGCTGCTGTCATGCAGGTTGACAGCAGACGACCTTTTTTGAGATTTTTCGTGCGAGTAAGGAGGTGCGATTCGCGAATAACAATTTTTTAATTAACTTAACGAAGTCGGCCACGGGATCAATCATAGGTCAATAGATTCGTCTCATTAGAAACAATAAGCAGGTGAATTTAAAAAGTTGCTGCTGTCATGCAGGTTGGCAGCAGACGACCTTTTGTGAATTTAATCGTGCGCGTAAGGAGGCGCGATTCGTGAATAACAATTTTTAATTAACTTAACGATGTCGGCCACGGGATAAATCATAGATCAATCGATTCGTCTCATTATAAACAATAAGCAGGTGAATTTAAAAAGTTGCTGCTGGCATGCAGGTTGGCAGCAGACGACCTTTTGTGAATGAAATCTTGCGAGTAAGGAGGCGCGATTCGTGAATAACAATTTTTTAATTAACTTAACAAAGTCGGCCACGGAATAAATCATAGGTCAATCGATTCGTCTCATTATAAACAAAAAGCAGGTGAATTTAAAAAGTTGCTGCTGTCATGCAGGTTGGCAGCAGACGACCTTTTGTGAATTTAATCGTGCGCGTAAGGAGGCGCGATTCGTGAATAACAATTTTTAATTAACTTAACGATGTCGGCCACGGGATAAATCATAGATCAATCGATTCGTCTCATTATAAACAATAAGCAGCTGAATTTAAGAAGTAGCTGCTGTCATGCAGGTTGGCAGCAGACGACTTTTTGTGAATTTAATCGTGCGAGTAAGGAGGCGCGATTCGCGAATAACAATTTTTTAATTAACTTAACAAAGTCGGCCACGTGATAAATCATAGGTCAATCGATTCGTCTCATTATAAACAATAAGCAGCTGAATTTAAAAAGTAGCTGCTGTCATGCAGGTTCCCAGCAGACGACCTTTTGTGAATTTAATCGTGCGAGTAAGGCGGCGCGATTCGCGAATAACACTTTTTTAATTAACTTAACAAAGTCGGCCACGGGATAAATCATAGATCAATCGATTCGTCTCATTATAAACAATAAGCAGCTGAATTTAAGAAGTAGCTGCTGTCATGCAGGTTGACAGCAGACGACCTTTTTTGAGATTTTTCGTGCGAGTAAGGAGGTGCGATTCGCGAATAACAATTTTTTAATTAACTTAACGAAGTCGGCCACGGGATCAATCATAGGCCAATCGATTCGTCTCATTAGAAACAATAAGCAGGTGAATTTAAAAAGTTGCTGCTGTCATGCAGGTTGGCAGCAGACGACCTTTTGTGAATTTAATCGTGCGAGTAAGGAGGCGCGATTCGCGAATAACAATTTTTTAATTAACTTAACAATATCGGCCACGGGATAAATCATAGATCAATCGATTCGTCTCATTATAAACAATAAGCAGCTGAATTTACGAAGTAGCTGCTGTCATGCAGGTTGGCAGCAGACGACCTTTTGTGAATTTAATCGTGCGAGTAAGGAGGCGCGATTCGCGAATAACAATTTTTTAATTAACTTAATAAAGTCGGCCACGGGATAAATCATAGATCAATCGATTCTTCTCATTATAAACAATAAGCAGCTGATTTTAAGAAGTAGCTACTGTCATGCAGGTTGGCAGCAGACGACCTTTTTTGAGATTTGTCGTGCGAGTAAGGCGGTGCGATTCGCGAATAACAATTTTTTAATTAACTTAACAAAGTCGGCCACGGGATAAACCATAGGTCAATCGATTCGTCTCATTATAAACAATGGGCAGCTGAATTTAAAAAGTTGCTGCTGTCATGCAAGTTGGCAGCAGACGACCTTTTTTGAGATTTTTCGTGCGAGTAAGGCGGTGCGATTCGCGAATAACAATTTTTTAATTAACTGAACAAAGTCGGCCACGGGATAAATCATAGGTCAATCGATTCGTCTCATTATAAACAATGGGCAGCTGAATTTAAAAAGTTGCTGCTGTCATGCAGTTTGGCAGCAGACGACCTTTTGTGAATTTAATCGTGCGAGTAAGGCGGCGCGATTCGCGAATAACACTTTTTTAATTAACTTAACAAAGTCGGCCACGGGATAAATCATAGATCAATCGATTCGTCTCATTATAAACAATAAGCAGCTGAATTTAAGAAGTAGCTGCTGTCATGCAGGTTGACAGCAGACGACCTTTTTTGAGATTTTTCGTGCGAGTAAGGAGGTGCGATTCGCGAATAACAATTTTTTAATTAACTTAACGAAGTCGGCCACGGGATCAATCATAGGCCAATCGATTCGTCTCATTAGAAACAATAAGCAGGTGAATTTAAAAAGTTGCTGCTGTCATGCAGGTTGGCAGCAGACGACCTTTTGTGAATTTAATCGTGCGAGTAAGGAGGCGCGATTCGCGAATAACAATTTTTTAATTAACTTAACAAAGTCGGCCACGGGATAAATCATAGGTCAATCGATTCGTCTCATTATAAACAATAAGCAGGTGAATTAAAAAAGCTCCTGCTGTCATGCAGGTTGGCAGCAGACGACCTTTTGTGAATTTAATCGTGCGCGTAAGGAGGCGCGATTCGCGAATAACAATTTTTTAATTAACTTAACAATGTCGGCCACGGGATAAATCATGGATCAATCGATTCGTCTCATTATAAACAATAAGCAGCTGAATTTACGAAGTAGCTGCTGTCATGCAGGTTGGCAGCAGACGACCTTTTGTGAATTTAATCGTGCGAGTAAGGAGGCGCGATTCGCGAATAACAATTTTTTAATTAACTTAACAAAGTCGGCCACGGGATAAACCATAGGTCAATCGATTCGTCTCATTATAAACAATGGGCAGCTGAATTTAAAAAGTAGCTGCTATCATGCAGGTTGGCAGCAGACGACCTTTTGTGAATTTAATCGTGCGAGTAAGGAGGCGCGATTTGCGAATAACAATTTTTTAATTAACTTAACTAAGTCGGCCACGGGATAAATCATAGGTCAATCGATTCGTCTCATTATAAACAATAAGCAGGTGAATTTAAAAAGTTGCTGCTGTCATGCAGGTTGGCGGCAGACGACCTTTTGTGAATTTAATCGTGCGTGTAAGGAGGCGCGATTCGCGAATAACAATTTTTTAATTAACTTAACTAAGTCGGCCACGGGATAAATCATAGGTCAATCGATTCGTCTCATTACAAACAATAAGGAGCTGAATTAAAAATTAGCTGCTGTCATGCAGGTTGGCAGCAGACGACCTTTTGTGAATTAAATCTTGCGGCCAGCACGACTCTGTTCGCGAAAAACAATTTATTTTTGTTGATGAACAAATGCCGTCACCGGGATGAAACATAGGGGGATCGATTCGAAACGCATCAATTTGGCATATATAGTTATTTGTCCTAAAGAATTAGCGTTGTGGCAAGCGTAAAAGTTGCACCGACTGGTCAGAAAGAGCGGCGCGCTGTCCGCTGACAATGTAATCCGTCTACGAGAACACTGCGTTGTTTTCGATCAACCGTGCTATCCATCGATCGATATAGAGGCGTGAGTATTACCGTGTGGATTTAACATTAATACATCTATAGGCGGATCAAGGACCTGACGCGCGACGCCGTCAAGGCGTGAGCAAAAGATGATTAACTCTAAGCCGCGCAACACACGAAACGGCATGTATTTTGGCAGATTGAAAGGCTTATTTTCAAACGATCGATATTGCGGTGAAAATAAAAAACCAGCCGCCGTACCGCGGATAAGAAACTGCGTTTGTCTACCCGTTTCCTCTGCATGTCACCGGAGTGGATTAAGAGAAGACTTCGTGGCTGGGTTTTTATCGATTAACGGTGAGGTACATCGATATAAGGGCGCGTCTTACAACGTAAGCGTTTAACATTAATACATTTTCGGTCGTCCGACCATAAATGTATTAATGTTCACCTACTGCACGTAGTCTTCACCGTTTGTACTAGGCTTATAGACTGTACCCGAGCGTCAGAAACGATTGTTGCATTTAACGAAAACGCTAGAGATGGAGAAAATTTCGTCCGTTGAGTTTTTTTCGCCTGCAAGTACACCGCATATCTGTCTATACCGTATAGACAGATTATAATATATACAATGTTCGTTTTCAACGGTGGGGTTAGCGTCATAAGAGAAACAAGAGTTTCTGTCAATCGTGAAGAAGTCGTCGTACCCGCCGTATCGGTAACCTGCTGCGCCTTCTCATCGTGAAGCGACGTAACTCTCTTGTGCGAACGTTTCGTAAAAACGTAGTTTCCTTTCGTGCTTATATTGATGGAACAACCATTTTCGTATTCTATAATGTGTTGAGCGTGTCATATTGTTAGAAAGTATGTTTTAGTGTGCATTAGTGTGTTATTGTCGGAAGGGTTGAGTACAAGGATTACGTACAGCGTTGATAAGTTAGCACCATTTCCGGCTAATCAATAATTTCTCGTATCAAGACTATCATCCTTAATTTTTTTCATTTCAATTATTCGGAAGAGTATGAGTTTTTAATTAAGTACACCAATACCACTTCCTTTGAAGAATGTGATTTTAGTTTAAACAGGTTTTTTAGATAAATTTTTATACATCAAATATAATTAAGGCCCTTATTTGAATCGTTTTAATTAGTTCTGTATCCTATAATAAATCTTGAATATACATTTTCGAACGGGCGGAAATTTGATAAATTCGGAAAGATATTAATGCATGTGTCTAGTATAAAGCATGCATATTTGTAAGATGAAAACTCTATGTACGAAATAACGATAAACAAGGAATATGGCGCGCGATCCTTCAGCAATCGGAAAAATACTTGCGGAATTGTATCCTAACCGCGATTTTGATAGCTTTGTTAACGATCCGAAATTTACATCTTGTGATATCCATCGTAGCGTATGGTCTGAAATATGTAAAAAAATACTACCACACCGAGATGAAAGAACTTTGAGAAAAAACATTCGCCGATGCTACGATACTTTCCGCAAAAAATTCGCAGAAACAAAATTAGCTTATACAAATGGATTAATCCGAGGTGGAGCGCATGCCAATTCCGATGTCGTTATAACTAATGTAAATAGTAACGAGATTGGAGAATCTGGAATTGTCGGAAGCTTGCATAGAGAAGATAATAAACCCTTCTCTTGTGAATCCAGTGAGACCATTATCTACCCGGAAGAATTGATTACTGTCTCAGAATTAGAAGTTTCAAGAAATAGAGTCTCCGACCAACCAATTGACAGTTTCGCTTGTGTCGATCTTGTATACAAAAACGCGGACCTTAATGAAAACTATTTGGCACCAATGTCTGTAGATGCTTTCGAAAGAAAAAAAAAACCCCCCACCCGACGAAGTCAACTCCCCAACAGAACGTTTACATTCAAATAAAATCGACGAACATGACAACTATCCTAAATGGATTGAGGACGAACGTGTAATTATACCAACAGATTTTTGGCAAAAATATTGGACATTCGATAAAACACTCCGTAATGGCTGGGCAGACGCTTTCTTACAGATAGTAGCGACTGTTGAGACGTACAGCTGTTGCGTTTTCAAAGTTAATTATCACCGTTGTTACGCTGACGATAAAAGAAGAAAAAGATATTTTTATGCATCGATGCAATGTAAAAATTCTCTGTGCACTGCTTTCACTTTCGAAGCCGAAGAAAGAATAAAATTCCCCTTCAAAGATGTTAATATTAAAGTATTTCGGAATAAAACGATCAAACATGATAAAAATGACATACATCGCAGGTTTATAAGAGGTGAAGCGAGAGAAAAGTACAAGCATGAATTACAGATAAACAAACCCAGCGTTGTTAGAACGCTCAAGATACAACAAGTTCCTATTCATATTTTGGAGTCCGGTAATCGCGATGATGCACCGAGTAGTGTAATTTTACAAAAAATATCTTCTGAAATTGAAACAAATCACGATCTAGATTCGAATCCGATTGTACACATGTCGAAACTTGCACAGTTGTATCGAGAAAAGAGGAAAGGGCGGATTGTCTCAGGTTATATTCAAGACAAATTTTCGAGCATGGCTTTTACAGAAAACCAAATCTTGTATCTATTATCATTAGCAACAAGAAAAGATGTATTTTGTTACTTAGATGCTACTGGTTCCATCGTCGCGAAATTGCCAGATTCCCAAAAACGTATTCTTTACTATGCGCTGGTTCTTCCGGGAAGTAAAGAATATGGTCCACTGCCTGTTGCTGAATTTCTCTCTGATACGCACACAGTACCACAAATTACATATTTCTTATTTACTTTCAATCACGCTATAAAGCAATACACAACTCGGAAAGTTGTAATAAAAAAAATTGAGACCGATTTTAGCTTGGCGCTAATTGCATCTGTGCTAAAAGCTTTTAATGACATGACAATTTCTGTATATTTGAACTTGGCGAACAATTTTTTAAACAGAAATGACTGCAAACTACCAGAAATTACAATAGTTCACATATGCTCCTCTCATACATTGAAAACGGTGTTAAGAAAGTGCAAAGCATTGTTCCGGGATAAGCGCCGCTTAAAGGTTGTGGCACAATTAATAACAAAACTGATTCACGCAAACACAATGATCGCTGCAGAGAAAATATTTAGAATGCTAGTTCTAATATTTGCATCGCCGTACGAAACTCCGACGATAAAATCATGCTTGTTGAATCTCCAAACAACCGATTTACCAGAAGGGGAAATAATTGTAGATTTCGGATCCGATAAAGTCGAAAACACAGATGACCTTGTAGGTGACCTTGCCGACATTGAAGTAAAAAATGATATTGAGTATTACGATATAGATTCTAGTGGGCGCAAAGGATCACCTTTTTTCAAATTTTTCGAGTCGTTATACACCTCAACAATGACAGAAATTTCAGAATATACTGAAACACAGCTAGAAAAAAAAATGATTTTAACTGAAAACTGTTATCATTCCAGCGAATTTGTTAATTACATGTTAACGTATATACTTCCATACTTCCCCCTCTGGTCGGCGATTGTTTTATCAAAACTAAATCTACTGCGGGATAGTAATGCAACAGTGGAAAATTATTTCAAAATCGTAAAAACGAACGTTTGTCGGAAAACGCTCAATATTCCCGCTCCGCGATTCTTTCGAAAAATGGAAAAGATGATCGACGGTTGGTTGCTTGAACGAAAATACACACTAATAACTAGTAGACAATTAGAAAAACGAAAAAAAATATGTATTCGCGAAGCATCCAACGACGATGAGAATCTAGCCTTTGAAGTTTGGAAACCCGAAAAAGTAAAAAGAAAAAACCAAAATATATATTTTCCATCAAACAAACATCCAACGATCACAAATCGTTCTCAAAATTCAAGTCAGAACTGCACAAAAAACTTTCTTGCATCCAATAAAACAGCCTCTTCATATGAATCCTCACAACCTCCGCAAACGGACTCGTTGGACGCCAAAAGGTCGACCGTTACGAAGACGCAACGAACCCAAACCCCAGACAGTAACAAAACCAACGATACAACGGATTATTTATCGTTTGATGGTGACGCTAATAGTAGATTTTTTGACGAAAAAATATCGTATCCTCCCAACTTCCCACATTACGAAAGAGATTTTGCTGGAATAAAAATAGATCCTACATTATTTAGCAGATTAAATTCAGACAATTGGTTAGACGGAGAGCTCATCAATAGTTTTTTCATAGCCCTCCAAGAAATAGCTGCAACAAACCGGTTGAAACTTTTATCATTTGATACGTACTTTCTACAAAAGTTATTGGTGGGGAAAAAGTCGATTGGCTTTATTAATTGGGTGAAAAGGGTTCAACCGTCACAATATGACATATGGCTTCTGCCAGTCTTTCATGCGGAGAGAAGTCACTGGACGCTTCTCGTCATTATCTTTCCTTTGCGGTGCATGGTATATTTTGATTCCTGCCACAATAAGCCTCCCGAAAAGTTGATAAATAGAATATGTAGCTTCATAGCAAGCTCCCGGGGTGCTAGATTCTCCAAAATGACACAATGGAATACGTGGACATTATCCGCACCTATCGATATCCCTGAACAACGGGACGACAGAGGAAATATTACCGGGAATTGCGGAGTCCACGTATGCATGTGGGCATACGCGATGGTCAGTAATTCACGCGTGTGTTTTACCGAAAACGATATGGCGATAGCTCGAAAAGGATTAGCCCGGTTCCTTATTGAGTATCCAATTACAAAAAAAACGCTTGAAAGAAATAACACATTTGATGCCTTGTTAAATTCCTGTGATACAATACCGGACATTAAAAACATATTCAAACTAATTCCATTAACAAGAGATCCACCCCTATCGTTCGAATCAACAGCCGACTTTATAGCATCAACAAAAGTTCTGATAGAGGCAACAAAGAGTCAATAGGTTTAGGTGATTTTATACAATGTGAAAAATGGGGTATCTGGTTTTTCAGTTAGACACACAGCTGACATCGTATTAATGTAAAAATGTAAATAAGTGGATATCTTTAAAGCATGTGTTAAAGATGTACACGTGTAAATATGTACAAAAATGTACAAATGTAAATATGTACAAAAATGTACAAATGTAAATATGTACAAAAATGTACAAATGTAAATATGTGGAAAAATGTACAAATGTAAATATGTACAAAAATGTACAAATGTAAATATGTACAAAAATGTACAAATGTAAATAAGTACAAATGTAAATATGTAGATATCCGGATAGGGATAAAAGATATGATGAAGTTTAAGTAAAACGACATAGAAAATAAGACTATTAGGAAGAAAATAATGCCTTATTGAATCGGATATGTAGAAATTGAGACTGCTAAAATTTGTAAGACTGTGAAGCCTTGAAGTAACATTTTTATTTAGGGCTTGTGTGGATTGGTGACAAAATAATTGTGTACATTGTAAGCTTAAGAAAGCTTACAATCTACAACGTAACGACGTGACGGCTTGCCGTCAGAGATGGCAACAAGATATTTTCAACAGATTCTGCTCGCGGATCGGAACTTATCCCCAGCTACATGGATAATTGAATTGACGTTGTCCGAGTGCATGACAAATGTACACGCATAACAATACATACTTGTCACTTTTGATAATTATTCTCTACCGCAAAAATCATCGACCGACCAACGATTCGGTCATGTAACGTATTTAAAAAGAAAATCGAATTAACAAAATTCCAATGCGGGCGGAGCCTGTCGGCAGTAAAATATATCAATGTTTGAGTTTACTGTCAACGCACATTACGGGAAGAATGTCGCAATTTACACCGCTTAATCTGAGTATGAATGAATCGAGGATCTATGGCGGTGACGGCATTTGTTAATCAACATAAGGCTGACTGTTGTCGACACTCACGACAATAGCGACTTGTCGATTTTTATGCCTAGTTCGTAATACCGAGACGAATCAATCCATCTATGATTTCTCCAGGTGACGGCTTTCGTTAGTTAACAAAAAAAAAGTTATCCGCGAAGCGGATCTCTACCCGCATGATAAAAATCATGTAAGTCTTTGTGCTGTGAGCACGCATGACAATAACGACTAGGCGATTTTTATGCCTAATTCGTTAGGCCCAAACGAATCGATCCATCTATGATTTGGCCGGTGACGGCTTTTGTTAGTTAACAAAAAAAATAGTCACCGCGAAGCGGACCTCTACCCACATGATAAAAATAATGTGTCTATGTGCTGTTAGCACGCACGACAAGAGCGACTTGGCGATTTTTATGCCTACTTCGTTATGCGCAAACGAATCGATCCATCTATAATTTCTCCCGGTGATAGCTTTTGTTAATTAAAAGAATTGTTATTCGTGATGCGGACCTCGCTACCCTCACGATGAAATTCGTTAAAGGCCGTCTGCTACGAACATGCATGAAAATAGCGACTTTTCGCTTTTTATGCTTAATTCGCTATGCCAAGACGAATCGATCGACATATGACTTGTCCCGGAGACGGCTTTTATTAGTTAACCAGAAAAAAATAGTTCTCCGTCAACCGGGCCACGCTGCTCCTACCATAGAACTTATAAATGGCCGTCTGCTACCAACCTGTATGACAGCAGCTACTTTTTCGATCTAGCTGTTTATTCTTTATGATAAGACAAATCGATTGACCTATATTTTATCCCGGCGACGATTTTTTAAAAGTAATTGAAAGATTGTTACTCGCGAATCGCGCCCCCCAACTCGCACGAAAAATCTCAAAAAGGGTCGTCTGCTGCCAACCTGCATGACAGCAGCTACTTCTTAAATTCAGCTGCTTATTGTTTATAATAAGACGAATCGATTGACCTATGGTTTATCCCGTGGCCGAATTTGTTAAGTCGTTTAAAAAATTGTTATTCGCGAATCGCGCCTCCTTACTCGCACGATTAAATTCAGAAAAGGTCGTCTGCTGCCAACCTGCATGACAGCAGCTACTTTTTAAATTCAGCTGCTCATTATTTATAATGAGACGAATCGATTGACCTATGGTTTATCCCGTGGCCGAATTTGTTAAGTCGTTTAAAAAATTGTTATTCGCGAATCGCGCCTCCTTACTCGCGCGATTAAATTCACAAAAGGTCGTCTGCTGCCAACCTGCATGACAGCAGCTACTTTTTAAAATCAGCTGCCCATTGCTTATAATGACACGAATCGATTGACCTATGGTTTATCCAGTGGCCGACTTTGTTAAGTTAATTAAAAAATTGTTATTCGCGAATCGCGCCTCCTTACTCGCACGATTAAATTCAGAAAAGGTTGTCTGCTGTCAACCTGCATGACAGCAGCTACTTTTTAAATTCAGCTGCTCATTATTTATAATGAGACGAATCGATTGACCTATGGTTTATCCCGTGGCCGACTTTGTTAAGTCATTTAAAAAATTGTTATTCGCGAATCGCGCCTCCTTACTCGCACGATTAAATTCACAAAAGGTCGTCTGCTGCCAACCTGCATGACAGCAGCTACTTTTTAAATTCAGCTGCCCATTGCTTATAATGACACGAATCGATTGACCTATGGTTTATCCCGTGGCCGACTTTGTTAAGTTAATTAAAAAATTGTTATTCGCGAATCGCGCCTCCTTACTCGCACGATTAAATTCAGAAAAGGTCGTCTGCTGCCAACCTGCATGACAGCAGCTACTTTTTAAATTCAGCTGCCCATTGCTTATAATGAGACGAATCGATTGACCTACGGTTTATCCCGTGGCCGACTTTGTTAAGTTAATTAAAAAAATGTTATTCGCGAATCGCGCCTCCTTACTCGCACGATTAAATTCAGAAAAGGTCGTCTGCTGCCAACCTGCATGACAGCAGCTACTTTTTAAATTCAGCTGCTCATTATTTATAATGAGACGAATCGATTGACCGATGGTTTATCCCGTGGCCGAATTTGTTAAGTCGTTTAAAAAATTGTTATTCGCAAATCGCGCCTCCTTACTCGCACGATTAAATTCAGAAAAGGTCGTCTGCTGCCAACCTGCATGACAGCAGCTACTTTTTAAATTCAGCTGCTCATTATTTATAATGAGACGAATCGATTGACCTATGGTTTATCCCGTGGCCGAATTTGTTAAGTCGTTTAAAAAATTGTTATTCGCGAATCGCGCCTCCTTACTCGCACGATTAAATTCACAAAAGGTCGTCTGCTGCCAACCTGCATGACAGCAGCTACTTTTTAAATTCAGCTGCTTATTGTTTATAATGAGACGAATCGATTGGCCTATGATTTATCCCGTGGCCGACTTTGTTAAGTTAATTAAAAAAATGTTATTCGCGAATCGCGCCTCCTTACTCGCACGAAAAATCTCAAAAAGGCCGTCTGCCGCCAACCTGCATGACAGCAGCTCCTTTTTAAATTCAGCTGCTTATTGTTTATAATGAGACGAATCGATTGACCTATGATTTATCCCGTGGCCGACTTTATTAAGTTAATTAAAAAATTGTTTTTCGCGAAAAGAGTCGTGCTGGCCGCACGATTAAATTCACAAAAAGTCGTCTGCTGCCAACCTGCATGACAGCAGCTACTTTTGAAATTCACCTGCTTATTGTTTATAATGAGACGAATCGATTGACATATAATTGATCCCGCGGCCGACTTTGTTAAGTTAATTAAAAAATTGTTATTCGCGAATCGCACCTCCTTACTCGCACGAAAAATTTCAAAAAAGGTCGTCTGCTGCCAACCTGCATGACAGCAGCTACTTCTTAAATTCACCTGCTTATTGTTTATAATAAGACGAATCGATTGACCTATGGTTTATCCCGTGGCCGACTTTGTTAAGTCATTTAAAAAATTGTTATTCGCGAATCGCGCCTCCTTACTCGCACGATTAAATTCACAAAAGGTCGTCTGCTGCCAACCTGCATGACAGCAGCTACTTTTTAAATTCAGCTGCCCATTGCTTATAATGACACGAATCGATTGACCTATGGTTTATCCCGTGGCCGACTTTGTTAAGTTAATTAAAAAATTGTTATTCGCGAATCGCGCCTCCTTACTCGCACGATTAAATTCAGAAAAGGTCGTCTGCTGCCAACCTGCATGACAGCAGCTACTTTTTAAATTTAGCTGCCCATTGCTTATAATGAGACGAATCGATTGACCTATGGTTGATCCCGTGGCCGACTTTGTTTAGTTAATTAAAAAATTGTTATTCGCGAATCGCGCCTCCTTACTCGCACGATTAAATTCAGAAAAGGTCGTCTGCTGCCAACCTGCATGACAGCAGCTACTTTTTAAATTCAGCTGCTCATTATTTATAATGAGACGAATCGATTGACCTATGGTTTATCCCGTGGCCGAATTTGTGAAGTCGTTTAAAAAATTGTTATTCGCGAATCGCGCCTCCTTACTCGCACGATTAAATTCACAAAAGGTCGTCTGCTGCCAACCTGCATGACAGCAGCTACTTTTTAAATTCAGCTGCCCATTGTTTATAATGAGACGAATCGATTGACCTATGGTTTATCCCGTGGCCGACTTTGTTAAGTTAATTAAAAAATTGTTATTCGCGAATCGCGCCTCCTTACTCGCACGATTAAATTCAGAAAAGGTCGTCTGCTGCCAACCTGCATGACAGCAGCTACTTTTTAAATTCAGCTGCTCATTATTTATAATGAGACGAATCGATTGACCTATGGTTTATCCCGTGGCCGAATTTGTTAAGTCGTTTAAAAAATTGTTATTCGCGAATCGCGCCTCCTTACTCGCACGATTAAATTCAGAAAAGGTCGTCTGCTGCCAACCTGCATGACAGCAGCTACTTTTTAAATTCAGCTGCTCATTATTTATAATGAGACGAATCGATTGACCTATGGTTTATCCCGTGGCCGAATTTGTTAAGTCGTTTAAAAAATTGTTATTCGCGAATCGCGCCTCCTTACTCGCGCGATTAAATTCACAAAAGGTCGTCTGCTGCCAACCTGCATGACAGCAGCTACTTTTTAAAATCAGCTGCCCATTGCTTATAATGACACGAATCGATTGACCTATGGTTTATCCCGTGGCCGACTTTGTTAAGTTAATTAAAAAATTGTTATTCGCGAATCGCGCCTCCTTACTCGCACGATTAAATTCAGAAAAGGTTGTCTGCTGTCAACCTGCATGACAGCAGCTACTTTTTAAATTCAGCTGCTCATTATTTATAATGAGACGAATCGATTGACCTATGGTTTATCCCGTGGCCGACTTTGTTAAGTCATTTAAAAAATTGTTATTCGCGAATCGCGCCTCCTTACTCGCACGATTAAATTCACAAAAGGTCGTCTGCTGCCAACCTGCATGACAGCAGCTACTTTTTAAATTCAGCTGCCCATTGCTTATAATGACACGAATCGATTGACCTATGGTTTATCCCGTGGCCGACTTTGTTAAGTTAATTAAAAAATTGTTATTCGCGAATCGCGCCTCCTTACTCGCACGATTAAATTCAGAAAAGGTCGTCTGCTGGCAACCTGCATGACAGCAGCTACTTTTTAAATTCAGCTGCCCATTGCTTATAATGAGACGAATCGATTGACCTACGGTTTATCCCGTGGCCGACTTTGTTAAGTTAATTAAAAAAATGTTATTCGCGAATCGCGCCTCCTTACTCGCACGATTAAATTCAGAAAAGGTCGTCTGCTGCCAACCTGCATGACAGCAGCTACTTTTTAAATTCAGCTGCTCATTATTTATAATGAGACGAATCGATTGACCGATGGTTTATCCCGTGGCCGAATTTGTTAAGTCGTTTAAAAAATTGTTATTCGCAAATCGCGCCTCCTTACTCGCACGATTAAATTCAGAAAAGGTCGTCTGCTGCCGACCTGCATGACAGCAGCTACTTTTTAAATTCAGCTGCTCATTATTTATAATGAGACGAATCGATTGCCCTATGGTTTATCCCGTGGCCGAATTTGTTAAGTCGTTTAAAAAATTGTTATTCGCGAATCGCGCCTCCTTACTCGCACGATTAAATTCACAAAAGGTCGTCTGCTGCCAACCTGCATGACAGCAGCTACTTTTTAAATTCAGCTGCTTATTGTTTATAATGAGACGAATCGATTGGCCTATGATTTATCCCGTGGCCGACTTTGTTAAGTTAATTAAAAAAATGTTATTCGCGAATCGCGCCTCCTTACTCGCACGAAAAATCTCAAAAAGGCCGTCTGCCGCCAACCTGCATGACAGCAGCTCTTTTTTAAATTCAGCTGCTTATTGTTTATAATGAGACGAATCGATTGACCTATGATTTATCCCGTGGCCGACTTTATTAAGTTAATTAAAAAATTGTTTTTCGCGAAAAGAGTCGTGCTGGCCGCACGATTAAATTCACAAAAAGTCGTCTGCTGCCAACCTGCATGACAGCAGCTACTTTTGAAATTCACCTGCTTATTGTTTATAATGAGACGAATCGATTGACATATAATTGATCCCGTGGCCGACTTTGTTAAGTTAATTAAAAAATTGTTATTCGCGAATCGCGCCTCCTTACTCGCACGATTAAATTCAGAAAAGGTCGTCTGCTGCCAACCTGCATGACAGCAGCTACTTTTTAAATTCAGCTGCTCATTATTTATAATGAGACGAATCGATTGACCTATGGTTTATCCCGTGGCCGAATTTGTTAAGTCGTTTAAAAAATTGTTATTCGCGAATCGCGCCTCCTTACTCGCACGATTAAATTCAGAAAAGGTCGTCTGCTGCCAACCTGCATGACAGCAGCTACTTTTTTAATTCAGCTGCTCATTATTTATAATGAGACGAATCGATTGACCTATGGTTTATCCCGTGGCCGAATTTGTTAAGTCGTTTAAAAAATTGTTATTCGCGAATCGCGCCTCCTTACTCGCGCGATTAAATTCACAAAAGGTCGTCTGCTGCCAACCTGCATGACAGCAGCTACTTTTTAAAATCAGCTGCCCATTGCTTATAATGACACGAATCGATTGACCTATGGTTTATCCCGTGGCCGACTTTGTTAAGTTAATTAAAAAATTGTTATTCGCGAATCGCGCCTCCTTACTCGCACGATTAAATTCAGAAAAGGTCGTCTGCTGCCAACCTGCATGACAGCAGCTACTTTTTAAATTCAGCTGCTCATTATTTATAATGAGACGAATCGATTGACCTATGGTTTATCCCGTGGCCGAATTTGTTAAGTCGTTTAAAAAATTGTTATTCGCGAATCGCGCCTCCTTACTCGCACGATTAAATTCAGAAAAGGTCGTCTGCTGCCAACCTGCATGACAGCAGCTACTTTTTAAATTCAGCTGCTCATTATTTATAATGAGACGAATCGATTGACCTATGGTTTATCCCGTGGCCGAATTTGTTAAGTCGTTTAAAAAATTGTTATTCGCGAATCGCGCCTCCTTACTCGCGCGATTAAATTCACAAAAGGTCGTCTGCTGCCAACCTGCATGACAGCAGCTACTTTTTAAAATCAGCTGCCCATTGCTTATAATGACACGAATCGATTGACCTATGGTTTATCCCGTGGCCGACTTTGTTAAGTTAATTAAAAAATTGTTATTCGCGAATCGCGCCTCCTTACTCGCACGATTAAATTCAGAAAAGGTTGTCTGCTGTCAACCTGCATGACAGCAGCTACTTTTTAAATTCAGCTGCTCATTATTTATAATGAGACGAATCGATTGACCTATGGTTTATCCCGTGGCCGACTTTGTTAAGTCATTTAAAAAATTGTTATTCGCGAATCGCGCCTCCTTACTCGCACGATTAAATTCACAAAAGGTCGTCTGCTGCCAACCTGCATGACAGCAGCTACTTTTTAAATTCAGCTGCCCATTGCTTATAATGACACGAATCGATTGACCTATGGTTTATCCCGTGGCCGACTTTGTTAAGTTAATTAAAAAAGTGTTATTCGCGAATCGCGCCTCCTTACTCGCACGATTAAATTCAGAAAAGGTCGTCTGCTGCCAACCTGCATGACAGCAGCTACTTTTTAAATTCAGCTGCCCATTGCTTATAATGAGACGAATCGATTGACCTACGGTTTATCCCGTGGCCGACTTTGTTAAGTTAATTAAAAAAATGTTATTCGCGAATCGCGCCTCCTTACTCGCACGATTAAATTCAGAAAAGGTCGTCTGCTGCCAACCTGCATGACAGCAGCTACTTTTTAAATTCAGCTGCTCATTATTTATAATGAGACGAATCGATTGACCGATGGTTTATCCCGTGGCCGAATTTGTTAAGTCGTTTAAAAAATTGTTATTCGCAAATCGCGCCTCCTTACTCGCACGATTAAATTCAGAAAAGGTCGTCTGCTGCCAACCTGCATGACAGCAGCTACTTTTTAAATTCAGCTGCTCATTATTTATAATGAGACGAATCGATTGACCTATGGTTTATCCCGTGGCCGAATTTGTTAAGTCGTTTAAAAAATTGTTATTCGCGAATCGCGCCTCCTTACTCGCACGATTAAATTCACAAAAGGTCGTCTGCTGCCAACCTGCATGACAGCAGCTACTTTTTAAATTCAGCTGCTTATTGTTTATAATGAGACGAATCGATTGGCCTATGATTTATCCCGTGGCCGACTTTGTTAAGTTAATTAAAAAAATGTTATTCGCGAATCGCGCCTCCTTACTCGCACGAAAAATCTCAAAAAGGCCGTCTGCCGCCAACCTGCATGACAGCAGCTCCTTTTTAAATTCAGCTGCTTATTGTTTATAATGAGACGAATCGATTGACCTATGATTTATCCCGTGGCCGACTTTATTAAGTTAATTAAAAAATTGTTTTTCGCGAAAAGAGTCGTGCTGGCCGCACGATTAAATTCACAAAAAGTCGTCTGCTGCCAACCTGCATGACAGCAGCTACTTTTGAAATTCACCTGCTTATTGTTTATAATGAGACGAATCGATTGACATATAATTGATCCCGCGGCCGACTTTGTTAAGTTAATTAAAAAATTGTTATTCGCGAATCGCACCTCCTTACTCGCACGAAAAATTTCAAAAAAGGTCGTCTGCTGCCAACCTGCATGACAGCAGCTACTTCTTAAATTCACCTGCTTATTGTTTATAATAAGACGAATCGATTGATCTATGATTTATCCCGTGGCCGACTTTGTTAAGTTAATTAAAAAATTGTTATTCGCGAATCTCGTCTCCTTACTCGCACGATTCAATTCAGAAAAGGTTGTCTGCTGTCAACCTGCACGACAGCAGCTACTTTTTAAATTCAGCTGTTCATTATTTATAATGAGACGAATCGATTGACCTATGGTTTATCCCGTGGCCGAATTTGTTAAGTCGTTTAAAAAATTGTTATTCGCGAATCGCGCCTCCTTACTCGCACGATTAAATTCACAAAAGGTCGTCTGCTGCCAACCTGCATGACAGCAGCTACTTTTTAAATTCAGCTGCCCATTGCGTATAATGAGACGAATCGATTGACCTATGGTTTATCCCGTGGCCGACTTTGTTAAGTTGATTAAAAAATTGTTATTCGCGAATCGCGCCTCCTTACTCGCACGATTAAATTCACAAAAGGTCGTCTGCTGCCAACCTGCACGACAGCAGCTACTTTTTAAATTCAGCTGCTTCATGTTTATAATGAGGCGAATCGATTGACCTATGATTTATCCCGTGGCCGACTTTGTTAAGTTGATGAAAAAAATTATTTTCGCGAAAAGAGTCGTGCTGGCCGTACGATTAAATTCACAAAAAGTCGTCTGCTGCCAACCTGCATGACAGCAGCTACTTTTTAAATTCAGCTGCTTATTGTTTTTAATGAGACGAATCGATTGACCTATGGTTTATTCCGTGGCCGACTTTGTTAAGTTAATTAAAAAATCGTTATTCGCGAATCGCGCCTCCTTACTCGCACGAAAAATCCCAAAAAGGCCGTCTGCTGCCAACCTGCATGACAGCAGCTAGTTTTTAAATTCAGCTGCTTATTCTTTATAATGAGACGAATCGATTGACCTATGATTTATCCCGTGGCCGACTTTATTAAGTTAATTAAAAAATTGTTTTTCGCGAAAAGAGTCGTGCTGGCCGCACGATTAAATTCACAAAAGGTCGTCTGCTGCCAACCTGCATGACAGCAGCTACTTTTTAAATTCAGCAGCTCATTGTTTATAATGAGACGAATCGATTGACCTATGATGTATCCCGTGGCCGACTTTGTTAAGTTAATTAAAAAATTGTTTTTCGCGAATCGCGCCTCCGTACACGCACGAAAAATCTCACAAAAGGCCGTCTGCTGCCAAACTGCATGACAGCAGCTACTTTTTAAATTCAGCTGCTTATTGTTTATAATGAGACGAATTGATTGGCCTACGATTTATCCCGTAGCCGACTTTGTTAAATTAATTAAAAAAATGTTATTCGCGAATCGCACCTCCTTACTCGCACGAAAAATCTCTAAAAGGCCTTCTGCCGCCAACCTGCATGACAGCAGCTACTTTTTAAATTCAGCTCCTTATTGTTTATAATGAGACGAATCGATTGACCTATGATTTATCCTGTGGCCGACTTTATTAAGTTAATTAAATATTGTTTTTCGCGAAAAGAGTCGTGCTGGCCGCACGATTAAATTCACAAAAGGTCGTCTGCTGCCAACCTGCATGACAGCAGCTACTTTTTTAATTCAGCAGCTTATTGTTCATAATGAGACGAATCGATCGACCTATGATTTATCCCGTGGCCGACTTTGTTAAGTTAATTAAAAAATTGTTATTCGCGAATCGCGCCTCCTTACTCGCACGAAAACTCTCAAAAAAGGCCGTCTGCTGCCAACCTGCATGACAGCAGCTACTTTTTAAATTCAGCTGCTTATTGTTTATAATGAGGCGAATCGATTGACCTATGATTTATCCCGTGGCCGACTTTGTTAAGTTAATTTAAAAAAATTTATTCGCGAATCGCGCCTCCTTACTCGCACGAACAATCTCAAAAAAGGCCGTCTGCTGCCAAACTGCATGGCAGCAGCTACTTTTTAAATTCAGCTGCTTATTGTTTATCATGAGACGAATCGATTGGCCTATGATTTATCCCGTGGCCGACTTTGTTAACTTAATTAAAAAATTGTTATTCGCGAATCGCGCCTCCTTACTCGCACGAAAAATCTCAAAAAAGGCCGTCTGCGGCTAACACGCATGGCAGTAGCGACTTTTTCTATTTACGTGCTTATTCTATATACCTTGCCAAATCGATCCCCCTATGTTTCATCCCGGTGACGGCTTTTGTTTATTAAGAATAAAAAAAGTTATCCGCCATTCGGGTCTCCGTATTCGAACAAAATTTTTGTTTAAAGTCGTCTGCCGTCAACACGCATGACAATTGCGATTTGACGATTTACGTGCTTAATCTATATGAATAGACAAAACGATCGACTCATGATTCATCCCGGTGACGGTTGTTGTTAAACAAAAAAAACATTATTTCCGCCAGGCGGATATATGTGGCTCATTCACGAGCGGCTAAGTGGTGGGGGTAGGCCCTATGCCGCCTCGCTACGCTGCGACCCGAGCGCGTACAGCCACGATAAAAAGGTACTGGGTTCGGGCGGCGCGCGTCTGCTAGATCTGTCTGCCAGCTTCAGCGTCATACAAATAATGGATTTGATGCGTTGAATTGGAGGCATTACTTCATAAGACCCGTGTCCTGAACTTGCAGAATCATTAGAAGTTGATCACACATTTTCGAAACCTTCCAAAGCATTAAGAATGATTTTTTCAAATAAAGAATTAATTTTCACTCAAAAAAGAGCGAGAACTTATTCAACATCCCAATAGGTAACTATAAAAGTTCCGTGGTTGAAGTATGTTCTTCTGCAGATTCGTATGCTCATCTGGAGAACGGTGTAAATCCGTCGCTGCAAGCATCGTCGTTTAGCTCGAAGCACGAGCGTTTGGCGCTGGAGTGTTCGCGACCGGAAGCTCAGGCTGACTGTGTGCCAGGACAGAAGTGGCGCTGCGAGCGCGAGGGACGAAGATGGCGCAGACACAAGTGCAGATATTCGTCGGCTCCGCCACCGATTCCTTCCCCCCTCGTGCAGCCGGCAAGAGTATCGAAGAAGTGCGCCTGCTTCACACCGAACGGCGTCGTCTACACGAGACTCGAGACGAACGATTACGACGGTCACAAATTTCATCTCGGCCGAGAAAGAAGCCGTGCCAGCGCACGTCACGTTGACGACGACGACGACGATGACGAGGACGACGAGGATGATGACGAGGCCTCGCAAACAACGCGACGGGGTGCGTAATAAAAGTTCAGTCAAAGCTTCAATGTTCGAGTAGGCTGCTACATTTTAAGGGGAGGGTAGGGGTTTCAGTGTGAAAAAAAAACACTTTTTTGCGATTTTTTTATCTATATGGATAGAGTATATTTATTGCAACCTTTTGTACATTGTCAAGTGTCATTTCAAGAACACTCCGTGAAATTTGTACGCGAAAATATCCACAAACAAGCCGGTGACAAAGCTTTTCCAAGAACGCCTTTGGAAAAACACGTTTTGCGATGTTCACTGTATCTCAGCTAGAAATTATCTGAAATCAAGTACCATTAAAATTTAGTCGAAGTATCATCAAATCCTCTCCCCAATGGTCTTTGATTATTTTTTTTATCATTTCTAAATTTTTGATGGTCATGTAAAGTGAAAAGTGCTATTTTTCACAAAAAATTCCGCCATTTTGGGGGTGGAAAAGGGGGGGGGGTATTTTATATGTGGAAAGTGTGTACCAAGTTTGAAATAAATCGGTCATGTAGTTTTCAAATGGCAGTGAACAAGGACTTTGAAAAAGTGGTTTCGAGAAAAACGCGGCACCAGCTTGTTTGTGGATATTTTCGCGTACAAATTTCACGGAATGTTTTTGAAATGACACTTAACAATGTACAAAAGAGTTCAATAAATTTACTCTTTCCATATAGATGAAAATTCGCACAAAAAGTGATTTTTACACTGAAATCCCTACCCTCCCCTTGGGGAGCTATACCCGTGTGGACGCTGAAAATTTGGGTGATTTTCGGGATTTTTTTTGGAAGAAAAGTACTCAATTGAATGTTTCGGAAAATGAAGAATATATTTGGCTATATTTGGCCTATATTACATAATTTTTTCATAGAAAAATATTGAGATCCAAGCGACTTATGCGCTGCCTTCGGAGGCGCCAAAAAAAAGTTCATTCACTACTGACATGATTCCGGCCGATTGAGTAGCTGAAACCAAAAAAGGAAAAGATGTTAAACTGGAGGGTATTTCCTGTACAATGACGTAGGATTTTCGAAAAATATCAAAATCTAACAAAATGGCGTAGTTATGAAAAAAGTCTATTTTCTTGCCTATAAAATGGGCGTTTTTTTCAATGCCAAATTGTCAATTTTCATCCAATCAAAAATATCCTACGTCATTGTTGAGTAAATATATTCAAGTACTCGAGTGAAATTTCAAGACAATCGGATAATTGCTCTTTGAGTTACAGTGTCAGCAAATTTGAAAAATCTTATTTCGAGAAAAACGCGTTTAAGGGCGGGGTAAGGTTAATTTGGTGAAAAAAGGCATGTTTTTAAGATTTTTTTTCGCGATACAGATAGTGTTAGTTTATTCAGTCAATTTACATATAATAATGCAACATTTGAACAATACTTTCCTAAATTTTCATTGCATGTTTTGATTTGGGGGAATCTCGGAATTCTGGTTGGAAGTGAACGGGTGGGAAAATTGGGTGAATCTTCTTGAACGTTGGGAACGCGCCGGAAAATGAAGAGTCGAAAGTGCACTCGCGTTAATATAAAGAATATTGGTTTATTTAAGTACATCTATTTAAAACTATCTAATTTGGGCGGAATTATCCGGGGCTGCCGAGTCGTTACCGGAAAATTGTTTAGCCGAAGGTTACCGAGGTGACTTTTGCCGCGGGAGTTAACGCGGGCGTAAATCGCGTTAATACCGTTCGTGACAGAGAGGGGGAGGAGACCGAAGTCGAACCGATCACCGAAGAGACTTGAAAACGAATAGAATGAATAGAAGGGAAGCTGATATAATATAACGTTGAAAATAAGGGGAAAAGATCCCTGCTCCCGAACACTGCAAGAGTCAAGCGCGCGACCGACCGAGACGTCGACCTCTCGCGGGGTCTCCCGGAATTAGGGAATCGTGGTTGGAGTTTCCGAAACATACTCCCCGCCTTCGGCGACAGTCGTCGACGAAGAGTCCACTGGAAGTACAGCCAACTTGGCAGTCGGTCGCTTGAAGGTGGACGTGGCCGCGCGAAGTGTCACTACCCTGGTTAGACCATCCAATCCGGGGTGAAGTCCGACCACTCGTGCTAATGACCATCGTGAAGGGGGAAGTCGCTCGTCCGTGATTAGCACGAGTGAGCCGATTTGGATTTCATGTGAAGAGTGTCGCCATTTGGAAATCGACAGGCTTCGCTGAAGGTACTCCGAAGACCATCTCTGCCAGAAGTGTTGTAGTTTGGCCTGAAGGAATTGCCACCGTGAGAGTCGAGGTTCCGGAATTGAAGTGAGAGACGGTTCTGGCACGATGGTGAGTGCCTCGCCGATGGTGAAGTGACCCGGTGTGAGGGGAGAAATGTCCTCGGGGTCGTCCGATAATGGACAAAGTGGCCTAGAATTTAAAACAGCATCCACTTGCGCAAGAAGAGTCGTAAATTCTTCGTACGTAAGTGAGGTTTCTCCGATTACCCGACGAAGGTGGTATTTCGCGGATTTTACCGCAGCCTCCCATTTTTCACCCATGTGAGGTGCTGCCGGAGGGTTGAAGGACCAATTCGTCCCAAGGTTGGTCAGCGAGATGATCGTAGAATTCATCTCTGCTGATCCAGCCTTGAAGAGAGTACGAAGTGCAGTATCTGCTCCGATGAAGTTGGTACCGCAGTTACTATAAAGTGTGTGACATATTCCTCGTCGTCCGGAAAACCGCCGATAGGCGGCAACGAAGGCCTCTGAAGTGTAATCCGTGACGAGTTCGAGGTGGACCGCGGAAGTAGTGAAGCAAACAAAAACGGCAAGATAAGCCTTGTACGTTTTTGTTCCTCGTCTGCGCCAGGTCTTGATAGTGAAGGGCCCCGCGTAGTCAATGCCGGTGTGGAGGAAGGCCCGTGAAGGTGTGACTCGCGCAGACGGAAGATGACCCATGAGTTGCTGCGCTTGAAGTCCTCGAATCTGGCACACGTGGTGCACTGAAGGATGTACGATCGAATTGGAGCCCGGCCATCCGGAATCCAGTACAATCGACGGAGGAAGCTTAACGTGGATTGAGTACCACCGTGAAGCGGTCGAAAGTGCGAATCAGCGATGATCAATGAAGTGAGCTGAGAGGTCCGGGGCAATATTGGTGGAAGTTTTGCCTCGGGCATTCGTCAACCGGCCGCAAACTCGAAGGGTCCCTAGTTGGTCGACAAAAGGGTTGAGGCCGTAAGGGAATGACCCCGATTGAGGGTCGCTCCGCTCGAAATCATCTGAAGTTCAGCCGCGAAGGGTGAGCGTTGAACGAGGCGTATTCAGAAGAACCTCGCCTCCTCCAAATCTCCCGGGTTCAGCGGGTAGGTCATTGAAGAGCGCGAGAGCCGTTTGAAGCGGGCGACCCCTCTTTGACACACTGCCGTGATCCGAAGAAGCCGAGTGAGCGAGGAGTACCTTTGCAGAAGGTCCCAAGTTTAAGGACCCGGTTCGGAGGTGGCAGTGAAGGCGAAACCTAATCGTTGCTCGAGGTCGCCATCCGGTGGAGGTTCGGCTGAAGAGACAGGCCATAAAGATGGTGGCCGTGCGAACCACTCAGGCCCGTGCCACCAAAGAGGGTGCTTGGGAAGTTGTCGGGGAGTCTGTCCGCGCGACGCACAGTCAGCCGGCTTCTCCCTTCCCGAAATGAACCGCCATGTTGCGTTGGAACTGAGACCTTGGATCGAAGTGACCCGATTTCGGATGAAGTCTTTCCATCGGGCCGGATTTGAAGAGGATGCCAACGCAACTGAAGAGTCCGTCCAGAGAGAGACTGGAACATGCGTTAAGTCGAGGGTTCTCTGAACGTGAGAGGCCACCGTTGAAAGGAGTAGGGCCGCCGATAGCTCGAGCCCCGGAATTGTGAGTCGTTTGAGGGGGGCTACCTTCGTCTTCGAGCAGACGAGGGTGACCGTTGTGACCCCGTCGACTGACGTTGTTCGGAGGTAGATCACAGCTGACATAGTGAGTTGGGAGGCGTCCGAGAATCCATGTAGCTCGACATTCGAAGAAGGCGAAAGGTGAAGCCACCGCGGGAGATGAATGAGCGACAAGTCGCTCAGACTCTCTCGGAAGTGTAGCCATTTTGCCTGAAGTCGAATTTTGAGTCCGTCGTCCCAGTGAAGTTTTGCCAGCCACAGTTCTTGGAGGAAGACCTTCGCGATGAAAATGACTGGCGAGATGAAACCCAAGGGATCAAACACAGATGCCGTTTCCAATAGAACGGTCCTTTTCGTGATGTCCCGGTTGAAGGAGAGCTGAAGAAGGAATCTGAAATTGTCCTCGTTTGGGTTCCAGACGAGGCCCAGAAGTTTGACGTGGGGATCTTCCGATTGAATCACAACCGCATGCGATTGGGACTCCGAGGTAACATTCCGAAAGGCTTCCGTTGAGTTAGCTTACCATTTTTGAAGTGGAAAGCATCCGCGCTGACAGATTCCCTGAAGTTGTTGTGCCGTGGCCGGAAGTTCGTGAATCGTGTCGGCGCCGCCGAAGATATCATCAACGTATCGGCCGTTCGTCAAAGGTGAAATCGCCAGTGGGAAGTCGTGCCCCTCATCCTCGACCAGTTGAAGCATGACCCGGATGGCGAGAAAGGGAGCACAGGTGAGGCCGTACGTAACGGTAGTCAGATGATATGGGACGACTCGATCCTCCTGGTCCACCCATAGGATTTGCTGGAGGCCCCAGTCGTCCGTATGGACTGCGATCTGCCGGAACATTTTCGCGATATCGGTGGCGAAAATGAACCGGTGACGTCTGATCCTGAGCAAGACTTCCGAGGTATCTTGTTGAAGTTTGGCCCCGGTATGAAGAATGTCGTTGATCGACACACCGTTCGTTGTTTTGAAGGAACCATTGAAGACGACGCGACGTTTCGTAGTGGCGCTATGGGCCAGAAAAGCAACGTGATGTGGGAGAAAAAACCGTGGTCTCGAAGACGCCGCCGTTGGGGCACGAGCCATGTGAGACAGGTTCTCGTATTCTTGGAGGAGAGTGTTCTAGAGACCGCGATACGACTCATTTGTCGAGAGTCGCCGGAGAAGTTGGATAAGGCAGCGTTTAGCACCAGTGTACGAATCTCCGAGTAACGAAGGAGGCATCTTGAAGGGGAGCCGTACTATATATCGGCCCGTAGTGTCTCTCATATGAGTGTCCTCAAAATGTTGTTCGCAAGCGGATTCGTCCGGGTCGGTGGTAGGGGCCGAGTCCGGAGGAATTTCCTCTTGCTCCCAAAACTTCGACAGTAAGGAAGTGACCTCGTCTTCGATGGAGACATGTTGAATACGAACCGAATTTGAGGTGGAACCTAAGGGCGATGCCGCCCAACTCATCGCCAATTTGCCGCTCTCTTCGGATTCCTTCATCTCGGCATGGGATCTCCTCGTAGCCCGGTACGAAAACGAACGATTATTGGTCACTTCTCAGCTGGATCGCTTCTTTAGCATGCTGACGATAACACCAAGGTCGTATAAATCATTAAATACGCTCATCAGCACCACAAGCGAGGTATTGAATGCGCTGAAGTCCTTGGAGATGCCAGTAGATGAATCGGGCGTCATCCTGGTACCCTTCATAGTGTCCCGCCTCGATTCCAACCTTCGCGAGCAATGGAAACTGAGATTGGGCTCTTCGACCACACCGGCTACACTTCCTCAACTCCGCGAGTTCTTGACCACTCGAGCTCGCGCACTTTACAGCATCGACGTTGGACGGCCTTCTTCAACGTTCAATCGGTCCACCTCTTCGGCTACCTCGAACACCTCACGATCGGCACGGGCAGCGCCTTCGGCTAAGGCGATGCCAGCACTCGGCCCTCCTCCATCGTACCTCAAGGTCAAGGATGAAGTGTGGATGGCTGATACGGCCGCTGCGGTTGCCGCCACTGCTCCCTTCCAACCAGCCGGCAGCGCGACACAGTGCTGTCACAGTGGTGCAAAACACAGTGGTGCAAAACGCTGCCTTCTCCAACTTCTCCAACGCTGCGAGATGCCCGATGAGGAGGTCAGAATTGCTTGGCTCGTAGCTAGCAGGACTGACGGTCGTATGGCCTGAGCGTTTGAAGTGTCCTTAGAAAAATGCGGAAGAGTACGCGAGGTGTCGAAGAAGTCCGAGGCGAGCGAAGAAAGGAGATGGACCGGCTGGGGTTGCGAGCCAGCCGTTGCGTCACACTGTTGACTATCGCCTAGTCAACCCTGAGCTTCGCTTGGCGATGATGTGGCCAGTGGCCTGGTCTTGGGCGTTTGACTCTGCGACGAGGCCTGAGAAGTCGACGGTCTGGACGTTGAGGCGGCCGTTGAGGAGTTCGAAGGTAGGTGGATGAGAGTGTGGTGCTTGCCGTTGCACTCGAGACACCGACCAGTGATCCGCCAATTGTTGACCGAGTACGGACCGAGGCAACTGAAACACAAGCGTCTCTGTTCGGCGATGAGACGTCGCTTTTTCGGTGGCTTCCATTTCAAAAGGTCGCACTTCGAGATGAAGTGCGTGACCTCGGAGATCCGAGGCAGAAGTGACAGCACTGTGTCGCGCTGCCGGCTGGTTGGAGAGGAGCAGTAGCGGCAACCGCAGCGGCCGTATCAGCCGTCCACACTCCATCCTTGACCTTGTGGTACGACGGAGGAGGGCCGAGTGCTGGCATCGCCTTAGCCGAAGGCGCTGCCCGTGCCGATCGTGAGGTGTTCGAGGTAGCCGAAGAGGTGGACCGATTGAACGTTGAAGAAGGCCGTCCAACGTCGATGCTCTCAAGTGCGCGAGCTCGAGTGGTCAAGAACTCGCGGAGTTGTGGAAGTGCAGCCGGTGTGGTCGAAAAGCCCAATCTCAGTTCCCATTGCTCACGAAGGTTGGAATCGAGGCGGGACACTATGAAGTGTACCAGGATGACGCCCCACTCATCTACTGGCCTCTCCAAGGATTTCAGCGCATTCAATACCTCGCTTGTGGTGCTGATGAGCGTATTTAATGATTTATACGACCTTGGTGCTATCGTCGGCATGCTGAAGAAGCGATCCAGCTGAGAAGTGACCAATAATCGTTTGTTTTCGTACTGGGCTACGAGGAGATCCCATGCCGAGATGAAGGAATCCGAAGAGAGCGGCAAATTGGCGATGAGTTGCGCGGCATCGCCCTTTACCGAGAGCCGCAGGTAGTGCATTTTTTCCTCCGAGGTTATATCCGGGTTTTGGCCGACCAACGAGACGAAGAGATCGTGGAATGGCCTCCACGAATGAAACTCCCCGTCGAAGTCGGGAATCTTTAATTTTGGGAGCGCGCTTCGCACGTTTGAGGTGCCCGAAAACGCCGAAACGTCCGCCAGATTCGCTCCCGTGGGTTTGACCTGCTCGTAATGCTCTTTGATAGTGAGCAGACTTACCTTGGCCTCTTCGTAGGCTTGCTGACAGCGTGATTCCACGACGTCCTTGAAGTATGGCGCTTCCGAGAGGTTTTCGCAATTCATCTCGAGCAGCGCGATATGTTTCCTTGGGAAGCGGTCCCAGTTGGTTTCCAACAAAGACAGACGCGTGGTGGCGAGTGTCTTGTTAGTATTTTGAGGGGTCGCATTCCTCGTCTTTTCAGCAAGGCTCGAGATGCACTGAAAAGTGCTGACGAGGCCGGCAATGCGACGTTCCATTTTGGCGATGTTGCTCGTCATTGTCGAGGTGTCACCGTTCGACACACGAAATCGCTATGATTTAGCGTGAAGCGTCCAGAACCGAAAAACCGCGACAAACTCGCGAGAAACGAAAATTGGCGCGAGACTTCGACGTTCGAAGCGCACGCGATAAAGGCGCGAAGAGTCCAAACCGAAAATCACGAAAACTCGCGCAAAATGGAAGGATGGCGCGAGACGTCGACGATCGTAGCACACGTGAGAAATGGCGCAAGGCGTCCAATGCCGAAAAAACCGACAACTCGAGAAAAGGTCCGAACGAGATGCTCGAAGCGGCCGAGTCGACGATCGAAGCACACGCGATTAATGGCGCGAAGCGTCCAAAACGAAAATCACGAAAAATTGCGGTAGACGAAAAGATGGCGCGAGACTTGGACATTTGAAGCACACGCGATAAAGGCGTTCGAAGCACACGCTATTAATGGCGAGAAGCGTCCAAAACGAAAATCACGAAAACTCGCGCATGACGAAAAGATGGCGCGAGACGTCGACGCTCGTAGCACACGCGCGAAATGGCGCGAAGCGTCCAATGCCGAAAAACCCGAAAAGCTCGAGAAAAGTCCGAACGGGATGCTCGAAGCGGCCGAGATCGACGAACTCGCGAAAATGTCTCATGAAAAGTCCAAAAACACAACTCGACGGAGAACTCGCGAAAGCCGAACGATATTTTCGAGGCGTCCAAATCGATGAGAACTCGCGAGATCGTAGCACGAAGCGTCCAAAACGAAAAAAAGAACTCCCGAATGCCGAACTATCGTGTCGCCGATCGACACGTACGAAGTTTTTACTGCGCGTGGCGTGAAGCGTCCGAAAAACGAAGCGAAACTTTTGTTAGACGGTCTCTTGCACGAGAGCGCACGATGTCGCGAGAACGTTCGTCGGAAGAAGGGACGAGATAGGTCGGTTGACCGGCACGTGAAGCATCCGTTAGACCAGACACAGGCCGAAGCGCGCATGCGTGCGTGTATGGGGTCCGATTCCCGGCTCGCCCGAAAGCGAGAGAGCGCGATGCGCGTGCGAGAGAGAGAGAGAGAGAGAGAGAGAGAGAGAGAGAGGCATCGCTCGAGCTCGTCATGCGAGGAGGACAACGAGAATTTGCGGCCGGCGTGTAACACGTGGGCGCGACGAAAATTACCCCTTTTCTCGCGCATCGGTCTAGAAAAGACTGATTTCCCTTGCCGTTTTTTTTTTATTTCAACGAATAACTCACTTTTTCCCACTTCGTTCACTTGAATCCGGCTCGAAGAACCATGTTTTGATTTAGGGGAATCTCGGAATTTTGGTTGGAAGTGAACGGGTGGGAAAATTGGGTGAATTTTCTTGAACGTTGGGAACGCGCCGGAAAATGAAGAGTCGAAGTTGGTTTATTTAAGTACATCTATTTAAAACTAACTGATTTGGGCGGAATTATCCGGGGTTGCCGAGTCGTTACCGGAAAATTGTTTAGCCGAAGGGTACCGAGGTGACTTTTGCCGCGGAAGTTAACGCGGGCGTAAATCGCGTTAATGCCGTTCGCGACAGAGAGGGGTAGGAGACCGAAGTCGAACCGATCACCTAAGAGATTTGAAAACGAATAGAATGAAAAGAAGGGAAGCTGATATAATATAACGTTAAAAATAAGGGGAAAAAGATCCCTGCGCCCGAACACTGCAAGAGTCAAGCGCGCGACCGACCGAGAGACGTCGACCCTCGCGGGGTCTCCCGGAATTAGGGAATCGTGGTTGGAGTTTCCGAAACATTGCAAAATATTGAAAATTGAACGAGTGACAATCTCCGGAGGCGCCTCGAAAAAAGTTGTTTTGCGGTGTACATCATAACTCGCAACAGAATCATATGAAACAATAAAATAAAAATACATTTGTTAAAGGCGATGTTTCTCGAGGTAGCCCCGGGAGGATTTTTTTCTTCGATTTTTCAATTTTTCGTAGCACTTGGGGGCCAAAAAAACTGATTTTCGCTAAAAAAATCGGCTCATTTGTGGTAAAATTAATAATTATTTTGAAAAAACAAAAAAGCTCCCGACAATACCTGGTGAATAATGTGAAGAAGTACTGTGCAAAATTTCAAAACGATTGGTCCAGTAGATTTTGAGTTATGGCGTACACGGACTTCCAACATGAAAAGTTTCAGAAAAACGCTTTAAAGTTTTGCACACTGAAAAATTCAAAATAAAACTCGATAATTTTCTTATACTCACACAGAGTCGTCGATGCCAGGTCCATAGAGCAAAAAGCTTCCATCAACATGATCTCGAGCATCTTTTTGCATTTGTCTACGCAAAACTCTTCCTTCTTTACCGTCTACGCAAAACGCGATCAGCTATAGAAACCCGGCCTGGAGCAGCGGACGCTCAAATACTCATAACTTCGTCAATTTTGCTCCGATTGACTTGACATTTTGACACAATATTCTTGAGATATTAGGCATTCATTATTTTTTTTCAAATGCAAAAAAATATTTAAATACCTTCCCCTCTTAAAGATTTAACCATCGATGTTTGCAAGATAAAATGATATTTACCATAAAAACTGCTAATAAGCTATACCTGGCCTATACAATGGACCCTCCTCTCCCTCGAATAATGCGTGCTGCTAGGCTTGAAAGTGTCCCACTGGCCTAGCCCCTTAAACGTACGTCGAATGTTTTCCAGGCAAAAGAGACACGTTTGGAACGACAGACACGAGGGGCGATTACACGTCGGCGGACTTTGATCCGAGTTTGCACGAAGTGGTGACGGGACGTCTGAACATCGACGATCTTCTTGAGAGACAGTCGCGCGTACGTCGAAGCGTCACGAAGAAGGACACGATTGAGCACGTGACGAAAATAATGGAGAGCATAGAGGAGGAATTGGACGATTTGAAGAGAACGCAACAGGTGCGAAACGCGAAAGACGAGGAGGCCGTGGATACGAGAAGGATGATGAGCCAGCCTCGGTGTCTCGTGTTGCCCAAAGGCGGTGTCAATTGTACCCAGGCGGTATATCAGGATCCCAACGAGTGGCGAATATCGAGACGGGAGATCGAGCAACAGATACGCGACATGAGAATGCAGCTGGATACGTTGAAGGAGATCAGGCGTCATTTGATGACGAAGAGGCCCCAATTGGCCGTAGAAACCGACGAGGCGGACTACGAGGAGGGAAGCGAACTTCCGACCACAGGCTCCAATCATCACAGCAACAAGAACAAGAATCATCAGGCACATTCGCGAAATCACACGAACCGCCATCACAAGAAACACGAGAGAGTTACGAGCGCGAGTACTGCGAAAATCACGACCTCCACGCCTGCCTCGTCACACGCCTCCGAAGGCCTTCATCGCGCTGCTACTCTCACCACTGAGACTCCCAAAGTACAAACCGGCCCTCTGGTCATCGCGGATATCGCTCACACAACGACCACAACGCGCCTTCCCGCTGCCATCAAACCGAGAAAAACATGGCGCCGACAGAAAGCCAAGGAGGAGAACAATCGGCCCGAAATCGATCATGAGAAGACGCCGTTGAGGAGACGGAAAATTCACGGCCACAAGAAAAACGCGACAATACTTACGAACAGCGTGCACGAGGAACCGACCAGCACCACCCATATGGATAATATCTCGACGACGACGACGACGACGACGACGACGACACTAGCGCCATCGTCCTCGGGACCTGTACACAGACATCATCATTATTATCCCAACCGAATGACTCCACTTTCCCCAACTAGGGACCCCGACGACTTTGATAAAATCACCACACTCGAGGAAGAGGACTTTACGAGAATCACGACGGATAGCGTTACCCTCGAGACGCCCGCGACCACCACCGAAACTATCATCACCACGCACGCGTCATCCGAGATTCCCGCGAGCTCTACGAGCCCCGCAACTCGTGGAATATTCCTCGCTACTACGCCTACGACCACCAAGAGACCGCTCAAAACAACGAGAAATCGTACTTCCGGTGTCCTCGGACCAGCGAGAATCGACGTGACGATTCTCGAGTCGCCAGATCGGAGGCACAAACAAGGTTTCCAATTTTTATTCATTTTGGCCCCCGGTCTTTCCTCCGAAACCAAGTTTTTTTTCCTTGCTGAAAATCTTTTTAGTAAAGTCGTGCTGTATAATGGAAACGGAAAAAATTAGAAGAAGGCTAGTTTTTTGACAGGTGATTTTGTAGGTGCCGCAGTGCTAAATCCAAGTTTGCCTAAAAATCGGGGTGTAGGGTCTTTTTTTAAGGGATGGGGGTGGATTAATGCCAAACTACAATCCCCACGAGGTCGGTGCCGGGAGACAAAATGTTCAGAAAAATCCAGGTTTTATTTTTGTCTACAGCGCCGAAGTCGTGGAGGTTCACTTTGGGGGTGAAAAGTGGGGTGAAATTTGCAAAAATCAGTTTTCATTCGATACCTCTTTAGGAAAAATGCATACAATTTATGGTCAAATGGGAATGGGTCTGAGCCCTTGAAAATATGCGTCGATCGAGTATTTGATCATCCTTCTCAAATAATATCTTCACCAGCAAAAGAATTGTTGAAGTATAAACAAAAAAATTGTTTTTTGAATAACTCAAAAACAATCTATTGTTCGAGGATGGATTAAATGTACGAAATGTAGAGAATAATTTTCTCTATATTTTCGTTTCTATGGACCACCCTTGAATTTTGCTTTTTCGAATCCCTCTCAGGGATTGAAAATTCAAAATGAAATTCTGAGAAAACTATTGACCGAAAGTAAAGAGATACGAGTTTGTGGGCTGTGGACAAAAATGTAGCTCAGGGTTCAAGCTGCAATTTTTTCGACGGCGGCGAATTCGTGCGGTCAATAGTTTTCCCAGAATTTCATTTTGAATTTTCAACCCCCGAGAGGGATTGGAAAATCAAAATTCAAGGGTGGTCCATAAAAACGAAAATATGGAGAAAATTATTGTCTATATGTCATACATTTGAACCATACCCGAAAAATCGATTGTTTTTGAGTTATTCAATAAACAATTTTTTTTTGCAGTTCAACCATTTTTTTGGTGGTAAAGATATTATCGGAGAGTGATGATCAAATAGTCGATCGACGCGTCTCTTCAAGGGCTACAACTTTCCCATTCGAACAAAAATTGTAAGATTTTTTTTCTAAAAAGTTATTGAATTAAAACTGATTTTTCAAAATTTCACCCCACTTTTTCACCCCCAAAATGATTTTCCACGACTTCGGCGCTGTCGACAAAACGAAAGCCCGGATTTTTCTGAACATTTTTTCTCGCGGCGCCGACTTCGTAAGGGTTGTAGTTTGGCATTAATCGACCCCCATCTCCTTTCATCCCCTAAAAAATCCTACACCCCGATTTATAGGCAAACGTCGATTTAGTACCCGCGGTACCTACAAAATCACCTGTCAAAAAACTAGCCTTCTTCTAATTTTCTCCGATTCCGGGGTTTTTCAGCGACAGCACGACTGTACTATTTTGTTATCCTACACTGAGAAAAAAAACCAATTGAATTGAAAAAATATATTGGTTGATCCAAATAAATGTGCTGCTCCGGAGTGCCACCGATATATGAGATTGTTGCAATATTATTAAATATTGGAAAATGTAGTTGATTTAAATAACATTATTTTATTTGAAAAAGCTCTTCTGTTCTCTGAATATCGACATTATCTTCTAAATAAAATTATATTCTATTGAAATAATTTTATATACAATCCGTAGATGTATTGGATTAAATAATTAAGCGGTTGCTACAACATTTTTTATTTCGTACAAAAATATAATCAATAGAATTAATTATTCCTTTACTACATCGAAACGAATATGCCATGAGATGTAAGTTTTTCAATTTGTTTTAAATCTTAAATAAAAAGTGAGCATTAGAATGATCATCCACGATAATAATGGAGAGAATATCAGATATCCAATGGAATATCCATGGAGAGAATATCAGATATCCAATGGAATATCCATGGAGAGAATATCAGATATCCAATGGAATATCCATGGAGAGAATATCAGAATTCAACTGATAAGAACAGATTAGTATAACACTTTGATCTTAGCCACAGGCCAAGAAGCGATACTCTTTAGAGTTTCTCCGGCATTTAAGTAGATTTTCGGTTCGCGCTACGCTTACGAGAAACGAGCGCGCATGCAGCTTCTAGCGGTTACTCCGAGAACTACGGGTTTCCTCACACCTATAATTTCGGTGGCGCTCGGCCATGATTTGGGTGAATTTTTTCAACCAAATGTGCAAGAAATATTTTATTTCGCATAATTTTTTAACCAATTCAGACATTTGCCTAATATTTTTCAATCAAAATAAAATATTAATATTTTAACAAATAATGTACTTGGAAATCAATATCGGATATGGTGAAAAAAATTAAATAACATTTACTCAATAGAAATTTTATCTGAATCAAACGAGCGAAATTCAATTTTTCTTGTGTACGCGAATCAATAATATTCACGTTATGAATTGAAACGCTTTTTTTGTTCGTTGCAGAAAATGCATTCAAAACTATATAATTTGTTGGCGATAATTTTTTAGATAGTTTCAATAATATATTGTTCTCGGCTAACAATATGTCTTTTGAGTGAAAAAAAACTTTCCATTTTATCATGTTATTTAAGTCAATAGCGCTTTGTTTGGATAAATAAATCCGATTATTTATACGAACAATTTTACAATTGTTTTTTCCTCAGTGTATTTTTCATGATTTTCGGTGTTTTCGAACGGAACGACAGGTATCACAACGACGAGCAACAACGGCCGATTGCCTCCAATGTTGAACAGCCCGCTCGAGGCACGTCACAAGTGCTACTGCGAGCCCGATCCGGCCCAGGCCAAGAGAGACGAGAAGGAAATCGCCAAGGAGGAGAGAAGGAGACTGAAGGAGGAGCGATTGCGCAAGAAGGAGAGAAAAATGAAGAAAAAGGCGAAATTCGAGGAGGAATGTTTCAAGCCTCGCATGAATTGTTTCGTACACGACAATGATCATTGGAGAACGGCACCGCTTTGGAGCGAGGGACCTTTTTGCGCTTGCGTCGACTCCAATAACAACACTTACTCCTGCATCCGTACCATCAATTCGACCCACAATTTTCTCTATTGCGAATTCGCTACCGGCACCGCGACTTTTTACAATCTCAGGATCGGTAAGATTTGGCTGAGGAGTTATTAATTCGATTGGGAAATTGCATTTTTTCTCTTGAGGGGATCTCATCTTTTCTCGCCTAAAGATACCATTAGGAGAGGAAAAAAATACTGATTTTCATTATTTGTTTTCAAAAGGAATGATTTTTTCATCATTTTTTAGACGTAGGGTATGTTCTATTGGTACTTTTGGCTGCTACATGGTATTTCTTTTTATTAAGGAGTTAGGCCACAGTAACGAGTATAAAATAATGTGCGAATTTAACGATTTTTTTCGTATGAAAAAGTGATTTACTCATAAAATTGACACTCATCTATTTAGTATGAATATCAAGCTGTTAGAAAATATACATCTTTTTTTTCGACGTACAAAATCGCCGACTACTAATATTTTCTTTAGTTATCTTTTTTTTAGGCCCTCCGCCGCGTGACATTTGGCATCCACAATTTTTAATCTAGAACAAAGAACTTAAATTTTTATCAATCTACATTAGAATTCCTAGAGAAGTACATACGGAATTAAAGAAATATTGTTTTATTCCAAAGTTGTAGGTATTTGAATTGAATTGTAGATATTTGAACGAATTTTCAGTGAAAAATTTCGTATAAAACTGCTCATAAAATCAAAAGTTTTCGATTAATCAGAGATTCTGTACGTACTTCTCTGCGAAATGCAATTAGGAACATAATTTTTAAATTTGTAGTAAATCGAGTGAAAATTGTTCAAGTTTTTGTCACGCCAATTGGAAAAAAGCTATTTCGAGAAAAACGCGTTTAAACTTTTAGGTACTCGATGGCCGTGTCAGAAGTGGTCTTACGTTATACGCTCAAAGTCGGTGAAAAAAATTCACCGTAACGTTTTCTGTTTCTTCATCGCAGATCCATTCGAACAGTGGAACAGACTTTCGTCGTTGACAAGCGCCGAGAAATCGTATCTCCATGATCAATTGGAGCATCTGAAGGGCTGCAAAGGTACGCGAGACTGTACGGTCGGTAATGCGCGGGAAAATGCACCAGCAGCCCCGATTCAACAACATCAACGATACGTCACCAAGAGAAAATACACGAATTCCTTCGGTGCGTTGCGCAACGCGCTTTTTCATTTCCCGTTTTTTTCCATCGTAAACCGAATTCGCGAAAGTTATCGTTATATTTATCAATTGTTCTTCCGCTATTTCAGCGGAAGACATGTTCGTGCCGTCGGCTCTGCAAATAATACGGGAAAGCGAGCTCGGCAGTCCGCCTAATAAGAGGCGCAAAAAATTGCCCAAGCAAGTGCCTTCGACTTCTTTTTCTTCTTTTTTTTATTCTTCCTTTTCCTTCTTCGTCTTAATTTTCGTAATTCTCTTCTTCTTTTCTTCTTATACGGCATTTCCTTCTTTTTCTTCTTCTCTCTCCTCTTCCTTTTCTTCTTCAGACTCGTACAATTCACTCTCCCTGTCTACATGTACTTCCGGCCGAGCTCCGTACGAGCGTGTACTAATCCGAGTGTGTTTCCTAAACGCAGTCCCTGGAACAGACGAAGCAGAAGCTGGCAGAGCAACGCTCGGCATCACGAGGACTCGTCGAACTCGCGGCGGCATCATCGCCACCCGTATCGATAAAACGCGGGACGACTCTTCGCCTCGGGACTCGAAGATGAAAGACAAAATGGTCCGGGAATCCGTTGAATTGACACGTAGAACTTTGCGAAAATCGAATTTTCGCGGCTCATTGGCTCCGCGACAATGAGCGATGTACCACGCGGATACCGGGCTGTCGGTGTCGAAAGATCGCGCCTGCCCTGTCGGGGGAATCCCTGGCGAGATTCAGCGTTGAGCAATTTCACGTTTTTTTGTCCCTCGTACGCGTGTACGATAAAGTAGAATGAATTTTCTTGATATCGAATCGCTGATACGTTTAAGGCCTTAGGCCACAGTAACGGGTATAAAAATTAATTACACATCTCTTTAGTATGAATATCAAGTTGTTAGAAAATATATATACTTTTCTTCGATGTACAAAATGGCCGACTACTAATATTTTATTTTATCTTTTTTTTAGGTCCGCACCGTGACATTTAGCAGCCACAATTTTTTACCTAGAACAAAAACCAAAAATTCTCGTCAATCTACATTAGAATACCTAGAGAAGTACGTAAGGAATTTAAAAAATATTGTTTTATTCAAAAGTTGCAGGTATTTGAACTTCAGAAATGAATTTTCAGTGAAAAATGTCGTTATAACTGCTCATAAACTGCTCATAAAATGACAAGTTTTCGATTAATCAGACATTCTGTACGTACTTCTCTGCGAAATGCAATTAGGAACATAACTTTTAAATATGAAGTAAATCGTGTGAAAATTGTTGGTTATTTGTCACGCCAATTGGAAAAAAGCTGTTTCTAGATGTTTCGAGTAGTCGGCCATTTTGTACATCGAAAAAAAAAATTAACAGCTTGATATTCATACCAAATAGATGTGTAATTAATTTCACGAGTGAAACACTTTTTCATACGAAAAAAATTGTTAAATTCGCACATGACTTTATACCCGTTACTGTGGCCCAAGGCCTTAAGGAGTTTCGATACCGGCGATACAATGTTACCATGCTAAACTACGTTAAAAATATTTAAAATTTCAAAAAGTTCCGAATTTTATAAAATTTGGTGAACATATTCTTTAGTGCCAAATTTGACAATACAATTTTTTTCCGATTTTTCTTCTGCACAGTTATCGAGTAAGTTAATACTAAAGTTCACGTGTATAAGCATAGCGTTTCCATATATATAGGTATACATTGCGGGCATAAGAAATCTGCTTTGATGCTTAATTGCTCGATAACTAAGTGGAAAAAAAATTTGAAGAAAATTGTGTTTTCGCACTTAATGTTGAAGAACATTATCAGCAAATTTGATCAATTTCTTAACATTTTGACTTTTGTACCGAAACTCCTTATGAAAAGTCAGCGACGAACGCGCTGAAAAATGCAAGTCCCGTACGCCTGAACAAAAAAACGTTTAATCGTGTGCGCGCACGAAAGCGATTGATATTGGCCTAAAATCCGACAACGAATCAAGCGAAAGAGAGGTCGCGCAATCAGTAAATTTCTTCCTGCAAAGAGAATTCGAGCTTTCGTACTTTCGACTGCGAAGAGGGGGGGGGGGGGGGGGTATCGACGCTCGAGAAAGAACTTTGCGTACACGATATATTGTAATTATTAATTGCCCTTGTATTGCCACACTGCCAAACTATATCGAACAGAGTAACTTTGAACAATCGACCAATTGATTATTCTTTCAAAGCGATCGTTGGATCGCCTTATTGTTGACCCTCCGAGGGCATACAGTCACTTCGAAACCAACATTTTTTCGCACCACTTCGAAATCACAAGCGTGTTCTTTTTTAACAGGTTTTTGTTTTCAAAACTAGCTGGTCATTCTCCAATGCAAACAATTTAATCGTAGCAATTTAAATGACAACAACTAAATTTGATTTAAAGAAAGGCTTTTTTAAATCAAATTTTTTAAAGTTTTTTTTATAAAAAAGGCTTTTTTAAATCAAATTTTTTAAAGCTTTTTCAAAGTTTCGTCGAGATATTCGGAGCCGATAATCGGGGTCATTTCGACCCCGCGTTCATTTTAATTCACGGAGCTTTCGCCATGGAAGTTTTATGCCGTCGTAGCGAAAGATCGCTGCTTTATTCATCATCGATCGATACAATCGACGAATCGCAAGCCACATTATTAATTCGTTATCGGTCCGTCATCGATTAGTCAATGAATTACGCTGCAGTCAATGTAATAATGAGTGGTGATCTTGACAAAAGGTTTTTTTTGTCTCTCAGTCAATGTCCTCTCTCGCACATGACTACGATTATCTTTTTCTATTATTATTACTGTTTTGTAAGAATAATTATTATTTAATTTTGCCGAACCACGTTTTCTCGTCGGCGAGATCATAAGCAATCTTATTAATTGTAAATAATGTGCAACGAGACATTGTAGGCTCGGACTAAATCATTATTAACTCCAATAATAATTATATTTGCAGCGAAAATCGACGAAGAAAGCAAATAGGGAGTAAAAGAAAACGAGTGTTTGCGTGTTGCGACGAAAAATACGAGTGGTGTATAGGAACAAAAGCAAATCGATGTAGCTATGTGATATATATATATATATATACATATATACATATATAGATTTATATATGTGTGTATGTGCATTCAAATGTATTTAATCGTATTAAAAGTGAGAAGTAAAAGAAAATAACGACTTTTTCCATTAGGTGTGATTATTTTTTATTTATTTTTACGACAATAATGAGTTGAAATACTTGTTGCGGAGTTTCATCGTCTTATCTTCGCATTCGTTTGAAGATAAGAAAATTCGATTCCTCTTCAAATTCGCTCGATGCTATAGTCCAGTCGGAGTAAACATCACTTGTATTCACCGAGGCCAGCATGTCGCCAATTTTTTTTTTTTTTTTTTTTGTAATTTCGACCTCCATGGACGTGCCCTTAAAATATCTCCCCAATCTATGGTGATTTGGGGCTGGCAAAAATTATTTTTTAAAAATCCAGTATGATAATGTTATTGTCTTTGGAATGGGATTTATAAAAAAAATGCTTACGTAAAAGTTGTACGCCTTGGAATCATCAACAAAATGAGTCCCACACAAAAATCACGTAGCATCGTTAGTTTACGGGGAAATCGCAGTTGATCAACGACATTTTTTTTATTGTATGTATTTCTATTATTTATCAACTTACTGGTCTTAAACTCATACATAACCTAGAAGGATCTATCTCCAATGGATGTTTTCCAATTTTATCCAGCCATGTCATATAGTTTAGCGAGTTAAGGGGCGAGGTGCAGTCAGAGGCGTGAAAAAACGAGCATTTTCAATGATTTTTTTTTAATAGTAATTAAGTTTGTTTAGCAAATGTGGTTACACAGACTTTTCATGTTATATTTCAACTTGACTTGTATAAAATTTTCAAAGAAAAATATTGATTATTTATAACAATACCGCCATCCTTGTCGGATCCCCTTCGGCATGTAGTGCTTTGCGGTGACCATCATAAAATTTTACTGGATCATCTGAAATCGAGAAACCAAAGAAAATCATTAGTTTAATAATAAATCTAGTCCATAATCAAAGCTTTTTTTCTTAACAAATTAACAAAATGAAAACTTTCGATTCTCGACCAAAAAATCGCTTGTTTATTGTTAAAAAAGAATCGAAACTTTCAGCAAAAATGAAAGTCCTTCGATTAAGGACTAATTTTTAATGCTATCAATAAGCACACCAAATTTCATCAAAATCGAGTGGTTTTTGAATTATAGTGGCCACCGACTTGAAAAACATAGTTTCGAGAAAAACGCGTTTAAAGTTTTTCAATGTGGATACGGTATTATATGTTCGTAAAATTTTGAGCTCGATGGATGAAGCTAAACTTTTTTTTATGTATTTCAATCGGCTGAATCCGAATATCACAATTTTTGCCGAAAAGTCGAGCATTCAATTGTTTATAGCCAATTGTTAAAACAATTTTTCAAAAAATTAAAGTTTTTCGGGATGAATTATTTTTTAAAAAACTTTTTGGGCAATTTTAGAACCAAAGTATTCGTTACAAAATTTCGCTAAAGTTCACAGTTTTTGAGTAATCAATTTTTGAACGTTTCTGAAAGAGTTTTCCAGTTTTACACTTGATTTATGTATATAAATACTAACCAAAAAATTACTTACATCGACTCATCAATTCCTGGCCCATACAATAGGTGCTTCTACCGATGCGGAAGCTTCCAAAATATCAATTTGTCGTTGTCTTCGAAGCATTCTGCCTTCCCGGGTATTATCGTTTGCGCTTTTGTCAACCACTAGCTGCCATGGGGACCCGACGCCCCTTCACTAATTGTGGGATATCCCGGAAACTATTCATCGGATTGACTCGAAATTTTCAGGGAATATTTTCGAACCATCATGCTTCAAGAAAATGTTTAAAAAATCGATTTTTTGAAAATTCTGACTGCGTCTCACCCCTTAAGGCCTCATATACACTTGTGATGGTTGGAAAAATGGAACATTTTTTGATCGCATATTCTTTAAGGGGAGACACTTAGGAGCCGAAAAAAGGTCATTTTTGTAATTTTTTGCAAGGAAAACTATTTGAAATTTCGGATTGGGGTTTTAATTATCTAAAAGTATCATATTCAAAAATATGTGTAATTTTCTTTATTTAAAAATATCAAAAATATGCAAGGACATTGTTTGATCCTTTGAGCGTCGTAAAAAAATCTGCGTATACACTGGCGTTTCTTCAAAAATCATCTGAAAAAAAAACCAAAAAGATTATTAAATTAGATACTATAATCTAGTACTTGTCATAGCCGATTTTGAAAATATCGATTTATGACAAAATGGCGGACGTTTGAACATAAATAGTGATTTTTGGGCCAAAAATTACTTATTATTTTGCCTATAAAACAAAAACTAAGTAACGGGAAAAAAATCCTATGACGAGTACAGGGTGTCCCAAATGTCACGCAACAAATAAAAAAATTCTTATTCTAGGACGGTCAAGGTTAGGAACAAACAAACTTATAGAATACATAGAGGAATGTATGGGGTTTATTGCACCATGGTTTCGAAGTGGCTACCCTGCTGGCTGACAACGTGATGCAGTCGGAAAGAAAAGTTATTCAATACACTATTGGGTAACTTTTCACCAATTTCCCCGATAACAGTCACAATATTGTTTTTCAGTTCATCTACTGTCTCTGACTCATCAGCATACACGCGGTCCTTGACGTAACCCCACAGAAAATAGTCGCACGGATTTAGGTCGGGTGAGTATGGCGTGAGCCATGAAATTCCGTTTCCCGTGTATTCTTCTGCTTTTAACCCGATCAGTCGGTTGTGAAAACGCTTTTCCAACAGTGTAAACACTTCGGGTGTACGGTGAGCCCGAGCTCCATCTTGTTAAAACTAGTACCCATCGACCATTTTCATTCCATGAGCGACAGGAAGAAAATCTTTTAGTACCTTGATGTAATTGGCTGCTTTTAAGGCCTGCATAGACTACGACACTTATTGCGACACAAATGTCTGACACTAATGTCCGTTCTGTTCACACATAAGACGGTTTCGGTGTCCCAGAAAGTGTCTGTACTGTGATGTCGCTACACAAGTGTCTCAGGTGTTCACACACAAAACTACTGACACAGCTGCAGTACCCGCTCGGACGCCATGGAGAAACGCCGTGCGGCGGCAGCTGTAATTTCGTGCGCTGTTATTAAGGGGCTATACCAGTGCGACACTTTAAAAAGATCGATTTTTTTTGCCTTTTTCGACAGTTTATTCTTTCAAGAATATCATTATCATTTAAATTATATATGTCAATATCATTTTATCTAGCAAAAATCGATAGTTAAATCTCTAAACGCATTTTTCTCGAAATGAGATTTTTCAAATATGCTGACAGTGTAACTCAAATAGATCCGATTGACTTGAAATTTGAACTGAGTACTCTTGAATATATTTACTCTACAATGACGTAGGATATTTTTGATTGGATAAAAATTGACGATTTGGCATTGAAAAAAACGACCATTTTGTAGGCAAGAAAAGAGACTTTTTTCATAACTACGCTATTTTGTTAGATTTTGATATTTTTCAAAAATCCTACGTCATTGTACAGGAAATACCTTCTAGTTTAACGACATTTTTTTCCTTTTTCGGTTTCAGCTACTCAATCAGCCGGAATTATGTCAGCAGTGGAGGAACTTTTTTTTGCGCCTGCGAAGGCAGCGCATTAGTCGCTTGGATCTCAATATTTACCTATGAAAAAATTATTTAATATAGGTCAAATATATTTTTAATTTTCCAAAAGATTTAATTGAGTACTTTTCGTCCAAAAAGTCCTAAAAATCACCCAAATTTCCAGCGTTCACACTGGTATAGCCCCTTAAACTGTGTTCTTTGATTATGAATTTTTCTGCCAACTTTAGCCGATATTGTGCCAAACTGTTCCGCCAAGCATTGAAGTGCTGCCTGTTTTTTTACTCTATTTTTTATAATCAGCACAACATATTTGCCAAAGTTCAGGCAGTCCTTCCACAAAAAATATCAAATTTTTAATGCTCTCCTTGCTCCACGTAATGGCCATTTTGATTTAACGCGGGTCGCGAGTGTCTGGATAATTTCGCGCCGGTTCTAAAACTTGGACCACGGTCTTACATACAGGTCTGACAACGGCGGTAGTGGGGGTAGGCACCTTTAGATGTTTTGCTTTTTATTCCGATTTCTGCCGCTTGGTGCGTGACGGCAAGGGAAAGTAGTGGTGCGACGAAGAGAGAAATAGCTCTTGTGTCCTTTTCCCTCCTGACCGCAACGCATGCGCCGTTGGCTGCGTGACGTAAACACCATAGGCCCATTGGCCGGTAAGAGGTAGGGGTGAAACTACTTCCCCTCGCTAGTAGCGACGCGTAGCGGCGCCTAGTGAATCGAAAATTAAAACATATAAGAGTGCCTACCCCCACCACGAAAATTTAGCTTCGTTGCAAGACCTGTATGTAAGACCGTGACTTGGACACTGCCGCAGACACTCCGACACAACCTGTTCACACGGCGCTCGACGCGACACCTAGCGAGATGTCGCAATAAATGTCCCGAGATCAGACAGTGGTGTTCACACACAGACACTCGATGTATACATTGAGTGTATACACCAAAGTGTCGTAGTGTAAACCTACCTTTACTGTCCCGTCGATGAATATTGCACCCACAATTCCTTTCCACGAAATCGCACACCATACTGTGACTTTTTGCGGGTGTAAGGTAGTGACCCTTGTGATACAAGGATTCTCAGAGCTCCTGTCACGATAATTTTGTTTATTAACGTAGCCATGTAGATGGAAGCGAGCTTCGTCTGTGAACCAGACTTTTTGGAAAGGAATTTCTTCTTTTTCTAATTTTCCGATCACATCTTGAGCGAAGTCGAATCGACGTGTCATATTTGTCGGTCGCAAAAGTTGCTTTATTTGAATTCTATCAGCAATTAAGTGCAGGTTCTATTCCACAATTCGGTGAAGGCTCGTTATACTCAATTGCAGTTGTGCGGTTTTTCTCATAGACGTAGTGGGGTGTTTTTCAAGATGTTCTCTATCATCATACTTCACCTCCTCTGTTCTGACAGTGCGAGGTCGACCAGATTTCGGTTAAGTAGTAGCAGAAGTAGCAGAATTACGTTAAGTAATGGATGGCGCATTATTTATAACTTTCGATACTAACCTTTTTACAGTGCCGCGGACAATTGTAGAATGTTTCCCAAACTTTGTACGAAACGCTCTTACTGCTGCTGCTATGGATTCTACTTGTTGATAACAGGATTTTGCCAAAAACACGCGTTCTTCAACGGTGTACTTTTCCATTTTATAGCACGAAATTTTGAGACGTTTGCATGTGTAAATAAACTCCAGACCCCGCTATGCTCTCTTGTGAAAAGTGGAGATACTGCATGAGTATACGCAATATCCATAAACTGCCAAATTCAAATGTTGCATGACATTTGGGACACCCTGTACTAGATAATGGTGTATAGAATACCCGAAAAAAACCTCAAGGCAATCGGTTCATTGGTTTTCGAGAAATTTAGGGTTCCGTATAAAGGTACCGATTTAAAACCCGTGGTTTTGAGATAAACGCGTTTGAAAATTTCGGAATGAATAAATCAAGAAATTTGTCAACTTGCATGGAATCATCGATACCAGGCCCATAGTGTAGGTCTTCTACGGTCGACGGAATCTTCATAGCTTCTAAATCCTCGACCTCGACCATCTAGGTGTATATCTCCCCTTAAGTACAATATCTTAAGAATATTCTCACCAAATTTCATAAAGATCGGAGCATTAGATTCGTAGTCATAGATATTACAACCGCACGACCGTCCGACGCGCGCGGTCGCCTGGCCCGCGCGCCCGAGAACGTGCAGCAGCTGCTTGGTCAGGGAGACTAGAGTAAAGGAGTGGACACTGTGTGCTAGCGATTTGGCTCCAAAATCAAGGAAAATAAGAGTTGTAGGTGGCGTTGCAATAGGCGTTCCCTTATATATAGATATACTCTCTTGCTTAGCTTTCCGTCGGCTACTTATACATGGTTGTCTGTGGATTGAATCCATGCTCGAAAATAAAGTATTATATGATGTGTAAACAAATTATAAATAAAACTCACATTTTGAATAAGGTTTGTGTATAGTTATTAATGTTTTATAAGAGGCAATGTTAAATGTGTATAATTTGAGAACGAAATATTTATTGAACCGTTCCGTGAATCGTTTTCGAATTTGATAGAAGATTATTACATAGACGAAGTAACAATGGGTGTAATTGTGATAACTTATTATTTGAAAAATTACGTTCGTACAATAGAATATTTGTGATTATTATTATTACTTATTGTGAGAGTCATTTATTATTACACAGACATAATGTACAACAAAATGCGCCTTGTTAACAGTACAGATTGTTTATTTAATTCATTCGCAGTGAACCATATTTAAATTTATTATTCAAAATTACATTGATTACTTTTCATTGTAACACTTCTGTCTGCCGTTGTTAATCGCACGCGTGAACGCTTCCAGCATCGCTCTTAACATTATTGGAACAATAAAAATGGAAAACATTGCAAATCCTCCAGTACGTCATGCATTGAAGCTCAATCTGACTCTGTGCGTTTTTTTCAGCGATGCAACAATCTTACATTTTTCATTCTCATTATCTCACTTTCTACAACCAGAGTTCCGCACATTAGCTCCGTCAACTACGAAACACGAATCGTTTTTGTGTTTTATAATAAACGAAAAATATAACTGAATGCTCGCGAAAAGAAAAAAAAATTAAATGTTAGTATAGTACATGTTTGCAAATATCATGCAATACCAAAAAAAAAACGCAAATCTCGATTTTGACAACTTTCCTCTAATGCGCATGCCTAGAACCTTTAGCTACAAGTATTACTATACATCGGGGAATTGCGATCGCAGCGCCCCTTGCGGTCACTTAAAAGTCGGGATTTTGGGGCCGTCTTTCACTGCTTATCTCCTATGGAGTGTCCACTCCTTTACTCTTGTCTCCCTGTCCTTGGTATAGGCCTCCGAAGTAACTTTCGTGGTGGTGCCGTGCCGGTGGCAAAACTTGGATTGGCGCATGGCGGTTAAGTCAAACCGGCACAAACACGAAAGAGCTAGGCTTGAGCCAAGCATCATCGATTGTAAATCTCACATTGTGAATGGAATGTACTTGTAAATAAAATAAAATAGTGTGATGGAACTAATAACGATTACTTGCGGATTTCAATGTATACTCATGACTTCCTTTCGCCCTAAAAGCATATCTATAGGTATGTGACGAAGAGAATGTTAATGAAATTGCGTACATTGGCCGCACACAAATTTGTTTCTGCCGTACAACAAAATTTCTGTTTAAATTATTGTCTGCATCGGAAATTTATATAAAGGATGTTGTAATATAGGCAGAAAACTTTCGATAGTCATAATGTATCGGACGTTCGCGATATTGTTGCTGGTGAAAAAAGGACTGTGATGGGAAACGTTCTTCCTCGAACACGCGTCAGCAATCCCACATATGACGTGAAATGCTGTTTTTACAAGGTAAACATCACACGCAGTGCTGTCATTAACGCAAACACCTGATTTAAATGGCGACCCTACCGGATTGGGAGACCAAAAAAAACCTTGATCATCAGTCACGGTCGTTTGTGCCCTTTTTAAACCGGAAAAAGTGACCGAGCAGTGACCGAGCAACGTTTTTTTGAGGTTAGTCACTTGACCGGTTTTTTTTCGGTTTTCGGTCACTGGAGCATTTCAGTCACTGACCCTAATAGTGACCGAAGGCGAACCGAAGTGCATGGGACAGAGAGAGGGTCCTTCTGGAACGCTATTGGAAATATAAAAATAGAAACTCATACACAAAAACATCAGTGAATTTGAACGTTTTTTTTAATATCTTGAAATAAACCAAACAACAATAACATTTTTGTACCCATTCAATACTCATCCGCTTCCTCCTCCTCCTCTTCATCGGAGTCGGTTTCCATCTCAGAACTTCTTTCTTCTTCTTATCTCTTTTTGGCCTCTGTCCTTTGTTCTTAGAACCTTCGCTCGGTATCTTTCGCTCTTTAATTTGATGGATAACCACTCGCGTACTATGGCTGCCGTTGGCCTCTGCTCCTGTTGATTTAGACGATGGCAGTTTCCGGCATGCAACTGTAACATAAACACGGCATTGTTATTTTTTTTGTAACGAGATAAATGGTAGCCCATTTAGAAATATAACCTGCTACGCTCGAATTGTTTATTATTTGAAATCATTTACCGTATAGACTTTGTATCTCTCTGTCGCTCACAACCCGATAGCCCTCGCGTCCCAACGTCCGTTTAACTATGAGTTTGAATCGATGATTCTGGAACCACAAGAAAAGATTGATTGAAAAGAACTCGTCAAATGTGTCGCTCAGCGTCGCGTTGCTTCGTCATGCAGCGTTCAATATGGTTGCGCGTGAAGTGACGTGTTGCGCCTGCATGTACGTTGAGCGGCCATCTACTCTATCGAGGACTCCTCGGCGTGGAGGCGAGGACTGCCGAGAACCGAGAGTACACCACGTGGAGTACACTTATCTTTTATTTATGTGAAGTGGATACTCAGTGTATAGTATATTATAAAGTATATGTATAATGTTGTGCACATGCTCGTACTTTTTTCTTTACAATATTTTCATTTCATCTTGTTTACAAAGCAGCAGCAGCAGTGTAGAACACATATGTGGCATACATATACACTGTAACGTGCTACACGAAATAACAATAATTACAAGAAAAGAATGTATATTTCTTTTCATTCTTGTCAACATATAATAATTATTTTCTTTCTCATTTCCAGATGGAAAATCAGATGAAACACCTGAAGTGTCAAGTGACTAACCTCACTTTTATTACAGTGACCGAAAACCGAAAAAAAAACGGACAAGTGACTAACCTAATTTTTATTTCAGTGACCGAAAACCGAAAAAAACTGGTCAAGTAAGTAACCTCACTTTTATTTCAGTGACCAAAAACCGAAAAATAACGGTCCAGCGACTAACCTCAAAAAAACAGTGTTCGGTCACTGTTCAGTCACTTTTTTCGGTTCAAAAAGGGCAGAAAATGACCGTGACCGAAATAGGGTCATTTTGACCAATTTTTGGTCTTTTTCTTAGGTCTCCCAATCCACTAGGGGACTGGAATACTGCTCTAGCAGACGAAAACCAACACAAGTTTTGCCAAAACTCGCCGCAAGGGCTGCGCCACTAGAGTTACTTCGGAGGCCTATAAGCAGGAAGACTAGAGGTAAGGAGTACGAACGCCGTGTTGTCAAAACGTCCGCAAAAGTGAGGACGAGAAGGGCGGCGCTGCTCTCCTACCGCACCGAAGTAAAGTCAGCAAAAAACCAGTGCCGTATGATATGCTCCCTCATATGGAGCGATAATTTGATCAAATGAATTGTAAAGGCAGTACCGTACGATATGCCAAAAGCACCCTTTGCCACTTCATATGGAACGATCATTTCATTAAATTAGTTGTACAACCAGTTAGTAAAGGCCATTTCTATATAGATAGACAGAATTCTTATATATAGATTGTTTTGGAGAATACCGAAATACGGATATTAAGTCAGTTTTTTTGTTGCGGAAGGAGTAACAAACAAAATTTATTTATAGACACAAGGAAATTCATAAGAAATTTGCATCCAGACAAAAAATTTACAGATTATCACCATATTTACACATTGTGACACCCTGTACAGATAAAGAATGATAACGAAAAAAACGGAAATAAAGTCAGTTTTTTTTCCTCGCGGAAACCGTAACAAACAAAATTGAATTATAGACACAAGAAAATTCATAAGAAATTTTAATGCAGACGAAAGTTTTTCAAATTATCACATCTCATTATGATACGCTGTACAGATAAAGAATAATAACGAAATACAGATATTAAGTCAATGTTTTTTTTTTCGTTTCGGAAGCAGTAAAAACATAGACACAAGAAAATTCATAAGAATTTTGAATTAAAACAAAAGATTTACAAATTATCACACATCATATTTGCACATTATGACACGCTGTACAGATAAATCGATGTTACAGTTTTGATTTTTTTTCTTTTGTCTTTCATTTTTATTTTCCTTGCGTGATTATTTTCGTTGACCGATCGCGCTAGAAAATGTCCTCTCATGACGAGATAATAGTTTATCACTCTCTTCGTGAGCTCTTCGTTGTCTGCTTAGCATCCCACGTACTCTAAATTTTTCATGTCCGAAACTTTGTCGAGAACTTGATGGAGAGTGTTGATTTTAATGGCAGTTTTCGATCGATCGCTGCACTCCAAGTTTGTCTCGCGCTCGGGCACTGAAAGCAACAATTCAAACAATATTATAAGCTTTTATTTAATTTGACTTTCTATGACAATGGCCAATTGATATTTCATCCACTCACCCACTCTCTTCCCATTTTCACGCCTCGAAAATAAACATTTTCTTTATTTTCGAGACATGAGACAAAACGTGCAATATACGGAAAAAATCCATATATTGCACGTTTTTTCTCATCGACGGGACACTTGCTCCATATCTCGCGTTTGTGATCATTTTTATTTCACTCGATACGATAATGGTACGATAAAACGAAATCATTCTTTTTATGAATGTAAGTACTATTTTTCTTACCTACGATTGATTGTTTTGGCCGCAGATCACTAAATATATTTTATAGCGAGACAATTATTTTTTTTACATCTAACACAATTCGAAAAATTGGTTAGCCCGAACACGCTTTATATCAACACGGACGACGAGCGGGAATCATCGATGACACATGACGTCGGTTGTGTTCTTGTCGCTTAGTTCACTTCGGTGCGGCCATGCACTAGCGACGCACGGCTTGAAAACACTAACTACTAAAATCCACAGTTTCACGGACGCTTTTGGATCACGCTCGCCACAGGCGTTCGTACTCCTTACCTCTAGTCTTCCTGCCTATAAGCATAATAAGCACTTTAAACCTTACCGCTCTATTGTATTATTATGTATATCCTTCAAATTTTTTATTCCCTACCTACCTAGCTTGTGTACCTATGAGTTCGACGGTTCCACATCATATATACTTGAAGGAGTTGTGTATATACACTGAATCTGCTGGAAAAATGGAAAATTATATTTGGGCTAGATACTTTCATTATAGTCCGGCGGATAAAAATTCACAACACGAAAAATGCCCGCCCGGACCCGATTCATGGTGTGAGTGGCAGAGACATTACGCAGCGCTGCCCAAAGATAAGAATGCTGAAATAACATCCTTCAAACACACTTACACTGCTCTTCCTGCCGATCTTTGGAAAGCTATTAAGCCCATTCACGAAGATTTGTCAAAGAAAGAACGCTTAGAAAGATGTGTTGGTGGATTTACACAAAATAATAACGAAAGTTTTAATCAACTCATTTGGAAAATTACACCATAGCATCTTACCGGCGGAGTAGTACCAGTTGGAATCGCAGCATATGCATCTGCTTGTTTATTTAAGAGTCCAGTCCACTTTGAAAATTTCAAAAAATCGAAAGCTAGCAAGACTTGAAGAAATCGAAGATGATGAGCAACCAGAAGGGATTTTGTACGGTGCAGGAATTGCCGATTGAGTTTAGGTAAGAGTTTTTCATAGTATAAACTTCAAACGCGTTTTTCTCGAAACAACGTTTTCAAAATTTAGCTCCATCGTACTTCTAAAACTAATAAACCGATTCTCTTTAAATTTGAACCATATATTGTAAACATGATTCGCAACAAGATGACCCTCGATGGTTTGAAAATTTTTATTTTTACTGTTTTTTTTGCGAAAACTGAGAAAAACGCATTTTTAAATTACTCTTTTCGTTTTTAATCTGCCATATATTTATTTTTTGATAAAACTTTATATCCGAGGGTCATTTTGAATCTAATGGACTTCGATTTTTTTGTTTCAGACAAGCCGCTGCCGAGTTGTGATGGAGCTACCTAGCCCACCTATTTTTGAGGCGTTACGTTAAACTATACTTTTTGTACTTAAAAATCAATAGAAATGAAATAAACGTTTAAAAAAATGTATTACAACACTTTATTTATCAAGCCCAACAACTTATATGTTCATATCTTTTATAAAATCCTCAAAAAAAGTCGCGAAAATAGCTTTTTTCGTGGCTCCAAAGTGGACTGGCCCCTTAATGAAGGCAACATCTCTATACTGAAGATTTTAGAAACACTCGGAGTACCTTGTGGCCGAAACGCCCACGCCTATATCAGTCAAGAGAACAAGTCGCGTGTTACGCTTCACCGTAAAACAAATCTGTATTAAAATTAATATAAAAGTGTAGGAAGTCTTTTTACAGATACCGTTTATGAATTTTAATATCGTCGTTTGAAAATCAATGCACTGCTTTTCGAATGTCTAATAATCGTTTAGTAATATCGCAACACTTCAGTACTGGAAAAATCATATACGTATCGCAAGGTATCTATTATAAGCGTATTAAAATTAATCCGCACGAATCGCATTTTTAAATTTAAAAAAAAGTAAATTTGTCATAGGAAAGTGTATTAATTTTACGGTGTTAGGTTAGTGTAATTGTTATTATTTACTTTCTGCATCTTTAATAAGCTCTGTATGAATTTTAATATACAAGTTCCGAAAGTCTTTTACTGATTCAGGCTGTGAAAACTAATAATCGTTATTTTTAAATTAATACACTAAGTTTTGAATGACTAAGTAGTGTGTAGTAATACTGTAATACCAAAGTCCTGGAAAAATGATATACCTCTTCAAAAGTATCAGTTGTGGATATATAAAGATTAATGCGAATAGATTTTATTTTGGTTTAATTGGACTTGGCTGCTTGTTCGGTTAATCACCACTTACTTATTTGTCTTCTCCTTAGCTTTTCGCGTTTGTTACCTAGCCTTCCCCCTCATTGTGACCCGCGTTTCTTTCCTCTAGTGTTTTCCTCTACTTCTTTCTCCCTGTTCCCCTCTTGCGGCCGCACCGACTTCCCCCCCCCCCCCTCTGTATTATTTCATCATGACCATAATTCTTATTTCTACTAGTCATATTTCGTCATATTTCGCCGTGAAATACCGAAGAAAAACATTTCACGACGAAATGTACGTGACTAGGATTCGAACCCGGGACCTTCCCGTCCGCTGGTTCAGTGGCGAGCACGGTAACCACTAGACGATCGCACCGGATGTTGATCACCTACTTTAGATTTGGTGTTAGTGGATACGTTTTTTATGGTTTGATTTAACATGCTGTCCAAAGCACGAATTTCAAGTTTTCTGCACTGAATTATATATTAAATCAGACTATCCGAATAAACACATACTAACAAGAAGAAGGCAGAGCCTGGATGTCGCGAATCGGTTTCTCTTTTCGCGTGGTGAAAGTTGAAGACCTCCGAATTAACGTCTTTTTTTTATTTTTGTTCCTATAGGCTTTAGTTGCTGAGATATCGCAATTTGAAAATTTGGGTGTTTCGGATGGAGCCAAGCAGGTTTCGGCTGGCGAGTAGAGTACGTTGAGCGTTGATACTTGAGACAAGAGTGGCCGTAGCTACTACGGTAAGACGACGGACTGGCAGTTGAAAGTTCACGATTCGTGTCTCCGTGCTTTTTTTTTAATTCAATTTTTATTTTATTTTATAATCTCTCATGACTTTGCGTGTGCAGGTAAATAAGAAAATTCGACAATATGTATTGCTAGTTTTATTTATCTATTATATTAAAATAATTAATGTGGTTGCGGTGGTATTGCGTTCATCTTATATTCGTGGTGTCGTAAGCCTTCGTGCTTCCTTGCTTTTACGATGGTTTCCACCCTCCAATTTGTCAGCATACCGATCTGATAGAAGAAGAATCAGAATAATTACCTGCCGCGAAATTTGCAAGTGTGAATTAGATTAATTATTTATTTTTATACAATATTATTTTGCTATGTAATTGTGACTTCATTATTGGATTAATTATTTTAACATAATAGCTAAATAAAACTAGTAATACATATTTTCGACTTTTCTTATTTACCTGCACATGCAAAGTCTTATGAGAGATAAGAAAGAAAAAAAATTGAATTAAAAAAAAGCACGGGGGGATGCGAACCGTGAATCTTCAGAGTGCCAGTCCGTCGTCTTACCGTATTAGCTACGACCGCTCTTGTCTCAAGTATCAACGCTCAACGAACTCTACGTGCGAGCCGAAACCGGCTTGGCTCCGTCCGAAATTCTCAAATTTTCAAATCGCGATATCTCAGCAACGGTCTTCAACTTTCACCACGCGAAAGAAGAACCCGATTCGAGACATCCAGGCTCAGCCGTCTCCATGTGAATCAGAAAATGTACGAGCCTTCGTATTGTAAATGTCCTATTCATTTCTAAATATTCTCCAGTCTATCGTAATATTCAGTGCACAAAAAATTATATACTCCTGAACCAAGTATTGTAAAAATTAAGAGTCAGTTTCTAATTTTCTTTCTTCGTCTACATTGTATATATTCAAAACGCTTGTTGTTTTTTTTAACTAAGAATATTTATTTTTCTATTAGACGCCTTGAAAAATTGTAGATAGTTTATTAATATTCAATTCGTACGTATTACGAAATATAAAACCGTATGAAATGTAAGTCCGGTATTGAATTTTACAACACTGAAGCCTAAATATTCATTCATATACTAAGTTTTGAAATTTAATTTGCCATAGTATTGTAAAAGTATTTTAAATTTCATATTTGTTTAAACAGCGTTTTGTAATATTCAGTGTACAAGGTATTGTACTTTTCAACAGAATGAAGTTAAAAATAATAGTCATATTGGGATTTGAATACTTTTTATGTAAATAATGAAATCGTATACGTTTGTTGCATTAATCAAACAAATATTTGTATTATTATGATGCGTGTTGAAAAACTCATACGCAGCATACTAATATTCAATGTCCCATATATTAAAATGTATACGCATCTATGAAAATTCATTTACATTACTGAAGTGCGAATTTGCGTTTTATATTCCGAGTTTAGAAATTTTCAATTACAAAAGTATAGTAAATTTAATGACTTTTTTTACAGTGTTGCCAAGTAGCAAGTACAACTGAATGGACGCCCTCTACTCTCGCGCATGCCCGGCAGTTGCAGGCACGGCATCGGCCGGAAGCGCAAAACGCAACATCTTTTAAAATCAGGCCTTACAATATCGAATACTACAATATACTTATATTCTTTTGTTGCTTCTTCACTTTAGTGCTTGCCCATATTGTATATTTAAAGTTTGTTAGGCTAATATTTTTGGTACGGATAAATTTTTTTCTTTATAAACTTTAATATGCACACTTTTTTCATTTTAAATACTTGTGCGCATGAAAATTTGCGTTGGACGTGACGGCACTCGGGTTACGATTGCGCCCGCGGTTCATCGCTGTGGGTGTGGAATTTTATGAGAGCGGCTTAAATGAGATTTCAAAAGAAAGTTAAATGTAAGTATAAAATCATAAACAAATCATAATTTGATGAACATGATATACCTATCACATATTCGCCAATGTTTGTAGCCCGGAACAGCAATGTCCACTCGACCCGATAGATTTCTCATCGGGATCCAATAGGCTTTCCCCATCGGGATCTAATAGATATTCCTCATCGGGATCCAATAGGGATTCCCCATCGGGATCCAATAGGATTCAGAAAATCGTTTTCGACAAAAGAAAAACGCCGGGCGATAGAACATAAGCGGCACGCCTCGTGGTACCTACGTGTATATTCGTGTCACAGTTACTGCGCCACCGCGATTGTTACATTTATGAAATCCGAACGCGTGTCGTACAAACAATAAGTTGAATACGATTTAAAGAATCATGCGCGAATAAATTATTGAACAACATGAAAGAGAACTTATAACAATACTTATAACCAATACTGTCGGAGAATGTAAAAAAAATTGATTTTTATTTTAATTTAACACGGTGATGATCCTTTTATATAGTGCAGCAAAATAAGAAATAAGTCGAAATACTTTGTGGCAGAAAAATAAGTTCAATTTAAATTTTTTAAACCACGCGCAAATTAGCGGCATCCGAGCAACGGAAATCAGAACGTATAGATCGGAATACGTATGGAACGTATAGATCTATGTACGCCTTACGAGGCGCAATTCGTTTAGTCGTTACACACGACATGTGTAAATTTGCACATAATAAATTTACATTTATTCGTTTAGTCATTACACTCAACATATGTAAGTTGGCACATAATAAATTTATTTTTAAACCTCAGTATAAACCCAACGGCAAAAATTACAATGGCTGCCTCCTCATCTTAAAACCACCAGAAACCGGCTCTTCCAACAAATCATTTTAAATCAAGATAATAATAATATATTTAAAAATAATGTATGCGAACGGTGCTGCGCGATCTTAGTGAATGTTTTGACAAAATCGTACACAATTTGCCATATAATTGTCGTGCGTACGAGAAGAGGGGGTATGTAAAATATTTGTATCGTTGCTTCCAGACATTGTTTCGCAAAGATGAAAACGATCACGGTCTTCTTGGCTTCGGGGCGCTCCGCGTGCGCGACTGTTTCGGTTCCCTCCATCGACACGATTAGTGCCGACATTGTTGCATTTACGTATGCAAAAGTGGAAAATAATGGGGAATGCCGAGTGTTAGATGAGTGATAAGATCCCCGCCGCCGGTAATCGCACGGAAAATATGCCTCATATTTCCTTTCCTTCGCATCAGCTCGAGGGTTCTGCGACGTTCTGGCGTGCGGACGGGAGCGGTAAAATTGGAACAATCCATGTCAAGCGGGATGCGCGGAAGGGCGTGCGTGTAACTGCCATTCGGGGATGAGTGTAGGCGTCTCCCTATGTTTAAAAGTGTTTCTTCAATTGTACACGGAAAAAAGTGATTCGTCAAAATTAATAGTTGGTGTTTATAAATTACTGAGGAAAGATGAACATAATGCAGTTTCACACTGTAAACCAATCATGTTACAGCACTTTTAGGAAAAAATAATGGATCAGACGTGCTTTTTCACTATTCGAAACGATGGAAATGCAGATTTAAACTGTAACAAAATCATAACGATCACCGCGATAAAGTAAACTGTCGAATTTACAAATGAAATATAAGATATCGCGGTGCTCAATGCGTAAAATATACGGAGTACCTTCATAAAAAAAGTAAGGTTAGACTGGTAATCGCTGATTTGAACCATAAAATTCTTCAACAAGCAATTGTTGAAAATGAGAATAAATTCTATTGAAATTTGGTATTGTCTTCTGAAAAATGTGGTGTGAGTTTAAATTAAAAACTGCAGTGTACACCTTGCAAATTGTATCGTAGCTCGGTATTATTCAATACGTACAGATTTAATTTTTACAGAGTCAATTGTCGCTTTTTAGCAAATCGGGCAAAGCATATTTTGATAACAGATTGTTGAATATTAATACGGATATTTAAATTTATTAGTGTGATACATGAAAAAAAATTCAAAGCAATTAGTAGAAGTTACAGCCAACATTGCGCGGTTCACCTCGTGTACCTCGAATTTTTACAATGTGCACTGTAAACGCGGGACCGCGTCAACTCGGGGGTCAAGGCGTTCAAACCTGCACGCCTAAATCAACAAAGAAAAATTCTATCGCGTGGTCGCCCTCAGTCTCGACATCTACTCAGTGCTCTTTTGGATCTCGTGGCGTAAAGTTTTGCGCAGTGTCTTCGAGAAATGACAATTACTTATAATCAATGTGAAAACGAACACACACACAGTGAACAAGGACAAACTGCTAGTGAAGAAAAAGTGCCGTGAAAGACTTGTTGCTGCTGAAAAGAGGACGAAAAAATGGAGTATTGTATTTTTACTTTTCTATCTCGCTTTCACATATAATGATGCTTGATGTACATAAAGCTATTCACTATCTGCATTATTTGCTATTTCACAGTGTAAAAATTTGTCAATGAAGTCGTTCATTTATAACATTTTTAAATGTAAAGATTCGTGTATCCGCTCGTTTACTTTTAGCAGTTTCACATAGTAAAAATTCGCAAGTCAGTCCATCTACTGTTTACCGTTTCACATTGTACAAATTCGTGAGTCGGTCCATCTACTGTTTACAGTTTCACATTGTAAACATTCGTGAGGCGGTTCATCTATTGTTCACAGTAGATGACTGTCCACATTATGAAAAGTCGTGAGTCGGTTCATCTACTGTTCACAGTTTCACACTGCGAAAATTTATCGATCGCTTAGCATAAACTCAATAGTTCTACAGTTCATTGTGTGAAACGTGGCGTGCACTTTTTAGAGTTTTACGTAGCAAATATCGAAGATTTTGTACCGAGAGGCGCTATTGATGTGAGACACAGTACATTTTGATGGGATTTCCATCAAAATTTACAGAATTTTTTTTCCGTGCAAGTTTTATAGAAGCGGTATAGATGAGCGATTAAAAATTTGGCGGGTACATTCAGTATATGACAAAGAAATTACTGTATAAATTTGAGTTAAATTGTAACGTATTCTCAATTGTCCCGAAACTCTTTAACGAAATATATATATTTAGTAAAAGCTTGTTCAATTGGCTACTCTTTTTCGTGGCTCCTCACGTTGAGCTTTTCAGCCAACGCTTCAAGCCCCCACTTTCGACAGGAGAGTTATCATCCAGCAAACTTTGCAATTCGGCATTAAGCCCGAACCGAGCGGCTTTTAATGCAACTATCCAACGATACACAAGTGACTCACATTACACCGCACTCGACAGGTTTTATTTTGTTTGTCACCTGCGCGAGGTCTCCCAAAAGGAGCGAATTCCTCGCCGCAATGGGATAAATGAGAATACTCACGTCGAGAATATTAATCGCTGTTCCGCATCCGAACAAAAGGGGCGTCCGCCACACCGTAAAATTGCTGTCGGCTCTCTCCATGAATAAGTCACAGGGCACGTGGTCACCTTCTACTCTCGTTTTCGTAAAAATGGAGAAACACCCGAACGGACGACAATAAATAACAACAATTATCGAAGATAAATATAATAATAACAATACTGATATATACATTTTCAAAACGAAGTGTGAATGAGAAAAGAAAACGAACATCGGTAAAACGGAGCTGACGAGAGACTATTATCGGATGCGCAATAATAATTGATACTTGCATCAGCAGTCTTTGAAAGTGGCGGTATGGTCCTGTTGTACATCGCGTCAACATTTTCCTCTGGATACAGCTTCCCATCGTACCACCCCACCGGTCCGATATTCGTGATATTGCCGAATGCCTTGACGTTACGCGCATCCACCTGCTCCACATGGATTGTTCCAGCTTTACCGATCCCGTCCGCACTCCGAAACGTTACCGAACCCTCGAGCTGATGCGAAGGAAAGGAAATATATGGCATATTTTCCTCGCGATTACCGGCGGCGGAGATCTCATCACTCATCCGACACTCGGCATTCCCCATTATTTTCTACTTTTTCATACGTAAATGCAACAATGTCGGCACTAGTCGTATCGATGGAGGGAACCGAAACAGTCGCGCACGCGGAGCGCCCCGAAGGCAAGACGACCGTGATCGTTTTCATCCTTGCGAAACAATTGCTGGAAGCAACAATAAAAATATTTCACATACCCCCTCTTCTCGTACGTACGACGTTACTATCACAAATTGTATACAATTTTGCCAAAACATTCACCAAGGCATTATTTCTTAAAATTATTATTTTTTATTTTTCATAATACTAATAATTATTATTAATATTTCCTCTCGCTTCATTTTTGTATAATAACAATTTATTATTAGTATCATTATTATTTGTTGAATTATGTTTATTTCATATTTATGATGATAATAAAATTATCGTTACTATTATTATTTTTTAAATAATTTTCATTTTATCGTGAAAATTATAATTATTTGTTATAGTTGTCAATTAGACAATTATAAGTACTAGTACTTATTGATAATACTACTACTATTATTATAATTTTTATTATTATTATCTTAATTTTACATTTTATACCAAAAATAAGAATAAAAATATACAACTATTTATTTAAAAAAACAATCAATTTGCTTTTTAGAATAATGACAAATATTCAGAATTTATTATTATTATTGTTGTTATTATTGTTGCATTATTTTTCATAATCGAGCACATGTATTTTCCAGCAAAATTTCCCAACCATCCGCCAAATATTTCAGTATCGGCCGAACGGGAAGAGAATGAAGTGGTAAATACGTACAACGGAACACCATCGGTCTCATAAGAGGACTTGGGCCTCGGAGTATTTGGTCGCAGGAGCGGAGACGAGGAAAAGAACAAAAAACCACGAATGGCCCAGCTCGAAGCTTCGTGACGACGTATATGTTATTACATAGGATTATCAAGTTACGCAGCGTTGATTTATTTTTAATCGATTTGTGCCCGCGTTTTCCGTCATTTACTCAGAATCGACTCTTCTACTCTATACTATCGCTGTTCGCGTTCGAGCACGAATAAGTTTGTGCTATCGAATATAATCGCGCCTCGTCGAGAAAAGCGAGTGGCGAATGGTTCGGCGAAAAGTTGGGTACCAAATATCTGCTGATGCTGCCATGTGGCTGAATGTGATGAAAAAATATTTTTCACATTTGTCGTTTGGATGTTCTTATTTGAAACCTGCGTTTCTTAACTGTTGGAAAAGAAGGAAAAAGAACAAATTGAATTTATCCGGGTGCAGTCTGTTTATCGTTGAGTTTATTCGAAAGATATATATGGGACACTTCACGTCATATCACCTAGCCCCCGAACCCGACCATATGTTATTTTCCTGATTTTTCTTTGTAAAATTGTACCCCATGAAAGAAATATCCACACTGATTTTTACATTTTTATCTCGTCTCTTTTAGGAGTTGAAATTTTCCAAACTCCGGAACTACTTGAGATATCGACAAATGTCGATATATAACTTTTTCACTCTGAAGCATACCTTCGTTAAAATCTATAAAAAATTATCAACCATCAATATCAACGTTTATTTTTGTTGCTGAAGTGAAAACTATTTTTTTTAAAGATGATGGCCATTTTTAAGTTTTTTTACAAAAAAATGTCTAAATAGAGTGACCCATTCTATGATTTTTAACTTTTATCAATTCAAGATTGTTATCAATTTAATCTCCAATAATGCTATTCATGATTTTGCGAATTCCAATTCGGCTCCGACAGGCCTGAAACGGTTTATTTTTAACTTGACTCTTAACGACTGGGCGGTGAACTTGGGACCGTCTGTATCGGTAAAGGTTTTCCGCAGTTTCCCTATGCCCATGGCAGATATATCATGGCGAATACGATACAGAGAGGGAAATAGGCTGTGGCCGCAAGAAGGGGGGGGGGGTGGAATGGGCGGTAGAACGAAGTTGAGGCGGGTTGGGGCACGTAAAAAGGGCAAGACCCTGTACGGCTGGAACGAACCAATTTGAAAAAGATATATTTATATGTTCCATAGATTATAATATATACTTACTACTATACTATAATATATATTTTTTACATTATAATATATGCTTAAAAACTGCTCATGTCCCTTACGGCACCGAGTAATAGTAATTTCGATAGCTCAAATCTGTATATGTAGACAAAATATATTTATTACAATGATGCAAGTTTTATGAAAATTACAATGCCGTTGAAATTATGAAAATATTTTTTGTAGATGTTAATTTTTCAAACGTATCATTACTGTGCTGCAGGTGCAGTTTTAGTTAATGAATATAATTTATCGTTGTGTTATTTTCATTTTATCGTTTGTTTCAGAAAATAATTGTAAAGAACGCTCGAAAAATATAAGAAATGGATACGCAAAATACAAGAAATCGAAAGTTTTTTCATCTGGCTCTGCAACAAAGACCTTACCCCAAACTTACATTTTTTAAATATTTTTTTGAAATCAAGACCTGCTAAATCTAATGTATTGCAGCCAATTATTTATGCGGACAAAAGCACAATCTCATCGAATGATGAACAAGAGTTAACATCGCCTTCTCCACTTTCATCTCCCTCACCATCTCCACTGATAGATATGAAGTTTGATCGTCTGTCGACATCACCGGGAGATTCGATAAAAAAGCCTACTTTGAAATTCGCCAATCAATCTGCATTAGACAATTTCACCAGAAAGCGACTTAAGCAATTAGAGGGGGAAAAGATGAGCTCTTTATACAGAAATTTGCTTCTTACAAAGCATGTTGCCTGCTGTGAATGTCATGATTCTTGCACAGAAATGAAAGTGAAAAATAGCAGTAATGCAGTTGGCGGGATAAATTTCGGATAAAAACGAGATAACATCGATGAAAACATTCACACACTGTAAAAAAAAGTCATTAAATTTACTATACTTTTGTAATTGAAAATTTCTAAACTCGGAATATGAAACGCAAATTTGCACTTCAATAATGTAAATGAATTTTCATAGATGCGTATACATTTTAATATATGGGGCATTGAATATTAGTATGCTACGTTTGGGTTTTTCAACGCGCATCATATTAATATAAATTTTGTTTAATTAATGCAACAAACGTATACGATTTCATTATTTACATAAAAAGTATTAAAGTCGCAATATGACTATTATTTTTAACTTCATTCTGTTGAAAAGTACAATACCTTGTACACTGAATATTACAAAACGCTGTTTAGACAAATATGAAATTTAAAATATTTTTACAATACTATGGCAAATTAAATTTCAAAACTTAGTATATGAATGAATATTTAGGCTTCAGTGTTGTAAAATTCAATACCGGACTTACATTTCATACGGTTTTACATTTCGTAATACGTACGAATTGAATATTAATACACTATCTACAATTTTCAAGGCGTCTAATAGAAAAATAAATATTCTTAGTTGAATAATACAACAAGCGTTTTGAATATATACAATGTAGACGAAGAAAGAAAATTAGAAACTGACTCTTAATTTTTACAATACCTGGTTCAGGAGTACATAATTTTTTGTGCACTGAATATTATGATAGACTGGAGAATATTTAGAAATGAATAGGACATTTACAATACGAAGGCACGTACATTTTCTGATTCACAAGGAGACGGCTGAGCCTGGATGTCTCGAATCGGGTTCTCCTTTCGCGTGGTGAAAGTTGAAGACCTCCGAATTAACGTCGTTTTTTATTTTCGTTCCAATAGGCTTTAGTTGCTGAGATATCGCGATTTGAAAATTTGAGAATTTCGGATGGAGCCAAGCCGGTTTCGGCTCGCGCGTAGAGTACGTTGAGCGTTGATACTTGAGACAAGAGCGGTCGTAGCTAATATGGTAAGTCGACGGACTGGCACTCTGAAGGTTCACGGTTCGCATCCCCCCGTGCTTTTATTTTAATTCAATTTTTTTTCTTTCTTATCTCTCATAAGACTTTGCATGTGCAGGTAAATAAGAAAATTCGAAAATATGTATTACTAGTTTTATTTAGCTATTATATTAAAATAATTAATCCAATAATGAACTCACGATTACGTAGCAAAATAATATTGTATAACAAATAATTAATCTTATAATCAAGTCACAATTACAAAGCAAAATAACATGGTATAAAAAATAAATAATTAATCTAATTCACACTTGCAAATTTCGCGGCAGGTAATTATTCTGATTCTTCTTCTATCAGATCGGTATGCTGACAAATTGGAGGGTGGAAACCATCGTAAAAGCAAGGGAAGCACAAAGGCTTACGACACCACGAACATAAGATGAACGCAATACCACCGCAACCACATTAATTATTTTAATATAATAGATAAATAAAACTAGCAATACATATTTTCGAATTTTCTTATTTACCTGCACATGCAAAGTCATGAGAGATTATAAAATAAAATAAAAATTGAATTAAAAAAAAAAACACGGAGCACGAACCGTGAACTTTCAACTGCCAGTCCGTTGTCTTACCGTAGTAGCTACGGCCGCTCTTGTCTCAAGTATCAACGCTCAACGTACTCTACGCGCCAGCCGAAACCTGCTTGGCTCCATCCAAAATGCCCCAATTTTCAAATCGCGATATCTCAGCAACTAAGGCCTATTGGAACAAAAATAAAAAACGACGTTAATTCGGAGGTCTTCAACTTTCACCACGCGAAAAGAGAAACCAATTCGCGACATCCAGGCTCTGCCTTCTTCTTGTTAGTATGTGTTTATTCGGATAGTCTGATTTAATATATAATTCAGTGCAGAAAACTTGAAATTCGTGCTTTGGACAGCATGTTAAATCAAACCATAAAAAACGTATCCACTAACACCAAATCTAAAGTAGGTGATAAACACCCGGTGCGATCGTCTAGTGGTTACCGTGCTCGCCACTGAACCAGCGGCCGGACGGTCCCGGGTTCGAATCCTAGTCGCGTACATTTCGTCGTGAAATGTTTTTCTTCGGTATTTCACGGCGAAATATGACTAGTAGAAATAAGAATTATGGTCATGATGAAATAATACAGAGGGGGGGAAGTCGGCGCGGCCGCAAGAGGAGAACAGGGAGAAGAAGTAGGAACACTAGAGGAAAGAACGCGGGTCATAGGGGAGGGAAGGCTAGGTTACAAACGCGAAAAGCTAAGGAAAAAACAAATAAGTAAGTGGTGATTAACCGAACAAGCAGCCAAGTCTAATTAAACCAAAATAAAATCTATTCGCATTAATCTTTATATATCCACAACTGATACTTTTGAAGAGGTATATCATTTTTCCAGGATTTTGGTATTACAGTATTACTATACACTACTTAGCCATTCAAAACTTAGTGTATTAATTTAAAAATAACGATTATTAGTTTTCACAGACTGAATCAGTAAAAGAATTCCGGAACTTGTATATTAAAATTCATACAGAGTTTATTAAAAATGCAGAAAGTAAATAATAACAATTACACTAACCTAACACCATAAAATTAATACACTTTTCGATGCCAAATTTACTTTTTTTTTAATTTAAAAATGCGATCTGTGCGGATTCATTTTAATACGCTTTTAATAGATACCTTGCGATACGTATATGATTTTTCCAGTACTGAAGTTTTGCGATATTACTAAATGATTATTGGACATTCGAAAAGCAGTGCATTGATTTTCAAACGACGATATTAAAATTCATAAACGGTCTGTAAAAAGACTTCCTACACTTTTATATTAATTTTAATACAGATTTTTTTTACAGCGCACCTAGAACCGCATATTCCGATTCCACAAAAACATCCGCATCTACAACCTAGCTTTGCAAAGACAACTTCGTTTTCATTTTTTTTAGTTTCATTCATCAAAGATTATTTATTGATGTTTTAATGCAACTTTTGACCTAATGAAAACTTAAACCTAATAGAACAGTTTTATTTCTATCAGAAGTATAAAAACTCCTTAAAATTAAATTTCCACTTCGAATCGAATCTGAGCCACAAATTCGTTGCACTGAAATAAATTATCGCAATGAATACTATAATTATCGAGTAAACATAATTTGCAAATTAAAACTCATTCACAAAAGTGCCAAAGTAAAAGTTTATTCGCGGACCGGTCGGCTTAGAGTATTTTTGCTTACATTTGGATACGTTTTCTGGTATTCACGGACAACTTGAACAGTGAATTGTCTCTGTTCCTCGTCGCATGTCAATCTATTATTGTATTCAGTAATGGGCTTGATTCCTCTTTCCACGAAGTCATTAACGATCCTTAATTTTTTGACAATTTCCGAACCCAACTGATAATTTTTGTCCAAATGACACTCGGGCGTGTCGTTATTCAGGAAGCTACAATCGATCTGGAATATTTTGAAAAACGTTATCGATTAGAGGCTTATGAAAAAATCAGTGTTTTCACCCATCAACTAAGCAACGTCTGATAGAGATATTTCATATCGTTTAGGAATATCGATTTGATTTTCATATTCAGGCAGCTCGTTCGTAATTTTTTTTGCCATTCTCTAGATTCATTTCTGCACGGGATTCATCAAGATCGCGAAGCACCGTTTGCTTACTTTATGATTTTTATTTTTACTATTACTATTCTTAAAAAAGATTTTCATTTGATTTTTCATGCTACTAGTAACACTCATTAATGTTATCATTATCATTATTATTAATATTTACCTGTAGTTTATTTTGTGTCACAATAATTATTATTATTATTACTATTATTCTTGATATTCCTTTTACTTTATTTTTATAATATTGACAATAATTATTATTTTCATTTTATTTTCATAATATTAATTAGTATTATTAGCTTAATGATTATTTTTTATGTTTTATAATAATGTGAATTATTTATTATTATGATTATTATATTATTTTTGAACCAATGAGCACACATATATATACGTACCTGGAAAAATGTCCACACTACCCGCGAAATATCTCTTTGCCACAAGGATATTTGAACGCTCGTCGACCGAATCGATCGACGATCGCATTTTCGTAATTGCGAAGAATCATGAAGTTTTGTTCAGATAACGAAAAACAATCAGATCGCCCGAACGCGAAGAGAAAGAAGTGGTGGATATGTACAACAAAATACTACGGTCTATTTGCAAGAGGACTCGTGCCTCGAAGTATTTGGTCCCCGGAGACGAGGTTGAAGAAAAAGAAGAAAAAACCACGAACGACCCTGCTTGAAGCGTCGTAGCGACGTGTATGCCTAAAGAATTCACAAGTTGCGCAGCGTTGATTTTTTTCACTTTGATTTGTGTGCCCGTTTTCTGGGCTTTTATTTACTCACAATCGACTCCCGTACTCTATCTTCGATCGTGCTCGAGCACAGATAAATTTGCCGTATGGAAAATAATCGCGCCTCGTTGCGGAAAACGATTAGCGAATGGTTCGGCGAAAAGTTGGATACCAAAAGTCTGCTGATGCTGTCACGTGGCAGAACGTGATAAAAATTATTTTTCCGTCACCGTTCTCATGTCCTTATTTTTAACTCTTGTGTTTTTTTAATATTGGAAAAGAGAAGAAAATAGATTGAAATGAATTTATCCAGGCGCAATGCGTTTATCGTTGGGTTTGTTTGAAATATCCAGGGTGGACGATGTAACGTGACCACTAGGGTGTGCGGAAAAAAATCGATATATTTTTTTGTGGTTGCATCCACCAAAAACAGGTGAATTAAGGTAAAAAAAGAAGAATACTCGAAGGAGAGCAAAAAAAAATTATTTCGAACGGCGCATTGCATTTGAATACTTTCCATAAGAATAACACGGGAAAATATTGGCACATCTGAACGTCGTAGTAAAACTCTTCAGAAAAAAATCTAACAAAAATATCATTAAGATATTCTGATAGAGATTTGAATTCCCTACAAAAAAAGTTCCTACGAACATTTATTGTGAAGGCAGAACCATCGCAATGGTCCAACCTGTGCTACCTCGCCACTAGGGCATACGCTACGGGCTTCTATCTATCTTTGCAGACCGAGAACCACCTCCAAGGGTCGGGCAATGGAAAAATCCTTTGACTTTCGCTGGATCGACTAGCGAAGAGAGCAGTTTGGCCACGCGGCGTCACTCCCGACAGCTCTACCAGGGCGTAAGCCCCAGCGGAGACACCGGTGACAACCCCGCGTGCTCACGGGGAACCTCGGGAAGGCCTGCTCCCGTGTCCCGCCCGGACACAGCCCAGAAGACAAGGATCTGGGATAGGTAAGGGTAGATGGATTGTGAACCTAGTGTGGGCGTGCTGTCGGGGGCACAGCTGGGAGTGCTGTGGGCCCGCAGATTGTGTTGCGTGTTGTTCTGTGTGTGTAGTGTGCTTGTTTATGTTTGTTAGTGTATTCGGCGGCTACCTATTTCCCTCTCTTTCTAGAGACCGTGCTCCCACGGCCATGGCGGATCGGATGATTCGCGAGGATTACGAGTCCGTCCGCCGTTCGCCGAGGCTTCCGACAAAGGTCTCGGCTAGGCCGCGGGACACCCGATCTCCTACCTACCCCCCACGGGCCTTGACAGAACCCGTGTGCTCTAACCTATTCGGGATGGTGTCTTCATCCCACTAGTCTAGCTATCATCCCCGGCCCATCGACTTTTCCCCCCTATGTCCACCCCCCCCCCCAGACCTTGTACTCAGTCCCCTACTCAGGTTCTACCGCCCCCTTTAGCCAAAGGGTCTCCCGACAGAAGTCGGCGAAAACAGAGAAGGCTTCCGCGGTGGCCACCAATTGGCGCGCCGCCGCTGGCCATACTCTCTCGCCGATGAAGTCCCGCAGAGCGACTCTCTGCGGTTCGAAGTTTGGGCACTCGAGAAGGAAGTGCTGGGCCGTGTCCTGCCCTCCACACTCACAGTCCTCCTCCTCGGCAAGCCCGAGTGACGCGAGACGCGCCCCGAAGTTGCCGTGGCCGAAGAGAACCTGCGTAGTGTAGTGGTTCGGCCGGAACCAACCCGCCGCCAATCTCTCCCGGATGTTCCCGAAGAAGGCAAATGTGGTACGGCCTTTGTTGGAAGACTGCCAGGCGGCCTGCCACATGTTGATTGCCTCATCCTTGACCCTATCTACGGCGTTATTCGCCCCCGCTGGAATTACCACCCCGTTTATCTCGGCGTCGTGTCCCTTTCTAAGCTGATATCTGGCCCCGGCTTGCTTCAGTAGGATGTCCACTGGAGCAGCTCCTGCAATAACGCATACAGAATCGTATGAGACGGTTCTGTATGCCCCAGTGACCGCGATCAACGCTAGTCTCTGGGCGCTTCTAAGGACTCGAATGTCAGCCTCTCTACAGAGGTCTGACCATCCCGCGGCGGCATATGTCACCGTCGGGACAAAAACCCCCCGATATATAGCCCTGACTACATCGAATCTAAGTCCCCACCCAGCTCTCGCGATTTTCCCCAAACGCTCGAAGAGGGATGCGCTCTTCTTCCTAAGGTAGGAGCAATGGGAGCCGATTCCCATCTCCTTGTCAAAGTGGACGCCGAGATACCTAACGCTACCCTTAAAAGCTATCTTAGCTGCAGCATCCCCTATCCGGATAGTTGGGTATCTATTGGCCATATCGGGCCTCCTAGCAGCGCGGCGCACGCGATCGGGTCGGTCTCCTCCTCTCCTGCCAACTGGCGCTCTGCGTCGCCATTCACTCTTAAGGAGTATGGCTTCTGTCTTCCTTTGGGACAATTGCAGCTTGGCGCTCTGGCACCAGGCTACAATTCTATCTACTATCGACTGTGCCCTAACCTCTATTTCCCGCCGCGAGTTGCCTTCCACCATGACCATAAGGTCATCGGCGTAGGCAACGAACCTGTTCGGGGCGATTTCCTCGAGGATTCTTAGGAGCCCGTCGAACATGAGGTTCCAGCAGGTTGGGCCGAGTACGGAGCCCTGCGGGCACCCCCTCGTGGACTGCTTGGAAACCTCGCTGTTACCCCACGAAATTCCTACTCTCCTATCGCTAAAGTAATTGCGGATAACGTTGAAGACGTTCCGCGGGCATTCCCTAGCTTTTAGACTGTCCAGAACTAGGGGCCACCACACGGTGTCGAAGGCACCCGAGATGTCGAAGAGGAGTGCGACGGCGTACGTGTCAACAGACTCGGCCACCATCCTGCGCATCTCCACAATCGCGTCCTCCGTCGACTTGCCCGGAACGAAGCCGAACTGCCGCTCGGAGGTTTTGCCCGGGCCCATCGCCGACCGCGCAATGCGCCCTTTGAGAGCTTTTTCGAAGAACTTACCTACCACGGAGAGGAGGCATATGGACCTATACGATTTTGGGTCCTTTTCGTCCTTGTCCTCGCCCTTCAGAAGGACTCGGAGGGAGCCCCTCTTCCAGGCAGAGGGAAAGACGCCCAAACACAAACACGCGTTGAAGAGACGAACCAGCGCATCGGGAATGACCGCGAAGGCCCTTTTCAGCACGACGACCTCAATGAGGTCGGGTCCCGGGGCCTTCCCGCTCTTGAGGGTTTTAAGGTGGGCAGCAAGCTCCGCTTGCGTGAAAAGCGGGTCGTCGGGAGTAGTGGATGCATCGAAGGCACCCTCCCTGACTTCCCGCTGTTGGGGGGTGTCTTCCTCTTCCCGATCCTCAGGGACGTGGGCTTCCAGGAGTAAGCTGGCGGTTTCCTCCATGTCCATTGTGGAGCCATCGGCTCGCCGGAGTGTGCTGAGCACCCTCTCAACTTGAAGCTTGTCCGACTGGAGCTTATAGACGAAGCCCCAGGGCTTCTCGTTGCCGTGCGACGAGACGAAACTCCTCCAGGTTTCGAGCTTGACCCTCTTCACCTCCCGGCTATATTCCCGCAAAGACGTGCGGTACTCGAGCCGGATTTCGAGGCGGCGAGCATCATCCCGTTCCCCCTGAAAAGCCCTACGTTGCCGGTGTACCTCCTTCTTGAGGTTGGTCAGGTGAGCAGTCCACCACGGGTTGGACTTCCTGAAAAACTTTTTCCTTGGCATCGCCCCCTCACAAGCCTCCGTGAGGACGCTCGCAAGGGCGCCAGCCATCTCCTCGACCTCTACGGGGGACGTCAGCGGGAGCGCCTCCAGCCTTTGCGCCGACAAATCAGCGAGGGTCTGGTCGAACCGCTCCCAGTCAGCTCGCCTTACGTTGAACCGACTGACAGCGGGGCGCCCGTCATTTCCCTCGGCTTTCGGCACCCTCAAGCCGACGTCCAGAGCGTTATGATCGCTCGTTGTCCATTCCTGCCGCACTGTCCACTCGCCGACGAAGCGGCTCATGGAAGGCGACCCCAAGGTTACGTCGATGTATGACGAACCTGTGACCGCCCAGAAGGTAGGCGGCTGGTTGACATCATTGTGAACGGTGTATCCATACTGACGGATAAGCCGCTCCAGTTGGGCACCGCGCCTGTCCGTGTCCTGAGGTCCCCAAAGGGAGGACCGGGCATTGGCGTCTAGTCCGACGAGAACTCTCTGCCCCCTCAGCGAACGAAACACCACTTCGAGGTGCCTGAGGTGCACCTCAATCTCATCGCTCCACTGGAAGTAGTGGGATACGAAGTAGAAGGAGAAGCCGGGTGCCTGCACCATCGCACAAACGCAGTGCGTGGTGCTCAGCTGCGAGACGAAGATCATCTGGAAGGAGGGGTTGCACACCGCCACCGCCGCCCAGGGGCGTTCTGAGCGGACAGCAGCGACCCTCATTCCAGTCCCTAGTCCATAGAAGGTGTGGCTCGTGCCTTGGCGCCGGACGTATGGTTCCTGCAAGAGTAGGACGTCCAGCCGCTTTCCGGCAACGAGTGAACGCACCTCAGCCGAAACGACAGCCGAACGTCTGGCGTTCAGCTGCAACACCCTGATTTTGTCGAGGGCTCGGCCGCCCGGTGCGGCCACATTTACCGCGGTTTCTACAGGGGGGTGGGTTGGGAGGGCTTCAACGGTGACGCAGCTAGCTACCTGAACGCGCGCAGCCACGGTTGGCACGGTTGGCTGGTTTACTTGCCTAGCTTGGTTCCCCTCTTGTCTAACGAGAACTACTCTAACGGCGCGAAGGCCAAACTCCTCGATCCGGGCCCGGTCAGTTACATGTCCGGCACCCCGGGGGCGGCGCCGGCCGCCACCGGCGCCAGTGGCTATCCTCCCTCCGCGAGTGGTTTGGGCCGCGGGAAGCCCAGTGTCCTTTGGCACCTTTGCAAATTTTCTGGACTCGGACATAGTTCATGAAAATTGGGACTTTTACCCGAGAGTCCCCAACTCGATCGCCTACAACTACCCCTCCCCCCCACCCCTCAGTGGGGGCCCCAGCCGGTGAGGCCGAGCAGGGTTCCCCACCCCAAAAACCCCACCCAGAGATCCCACCCCCCACCCAGGGACCAACGCCCCGGTAATCCCCCCCCCGGAAACCGGCTTGCTGCGCTTGGCCTCGGCGGGTGCAGCACCTGGCGTCCAGCAGGTCCGCATCCTGGTGCTACCAGGCCCTGCCGGACAGTACACAGGCATTTTACACGCGTTGCTACGGGGCAGCCTACTCGGGGGAGCTAGGCCCGAGCCGGGCCCCGGTACTACCGCGCGGCCCCCGGGCGTGCCCGACCCCCCATCCGAAGGGGCCTCCCGGGTTTTCCGCTGTACCGTTTTCCGCATTCGCCAGAGACACAGGGGGGGGAACGGCGCGGCAGGGCCGGGGGCGGCGCGAGGGCCCCCGGGCCGTGCGGACTCAGTCCGGCCACTCACCGCGGGACCATGCCGGCATGGCCCCACGGGTCACAGCGGCACACAAACCCCTCGCCCCGTCCCTAGCAACCTGAAAAGAGAAGGGAAGGCCGCTGTAATTATACAAAATAAAATAAAATAAAGGTAAATAAGGTTCCTAATTAGTACGTTGGGGGCACCTGGTTCCGTGCCATCACCGCGACTGAGGTCACGGCGAGACCGGGCCCAGGATACCCCACCTGAAAAGAAAACGGGGAAAGGGGAAACCCGGGTACCGAAGCACCCGGAACAACAACAAAACAGACAAACACAACATCCGGAAAGAACAACATGGCAGTCTAAAAGAAGAAAGAAGACCCCGAGCACCGAGGTGCCCGAAATAACAATAAAAACAGCAGTCAACACAACAACAGCGACCAACAAACACAACAACCTGGAAAGATAAAGGAGGGCCAGGGTACCGCAGGTACCTGAAGTGTCAACAACAACAAGCAAGTGTCAACAACAACAAGCAATGTCAACAGCAACAAGCAAACATAACAACCTGGAAAGAGAAGGAGACCAGGATACCGAGGGTAGCGGGATACCGGGGGTACCTGGAGTAACAACAATAACGGCAAACGTAACAACCTGAAAAGGAAAAGGGGGGAAAAACCAGGGTACGGATGATACCTGGGGCAACACCAACAACAAGAGACACCGCAACAACCTGGAAAGAGAAGGGAACAGGGTACCCGAGGTACCTGGAGTAGCAACAGCAACATAACAACCAGAGTTCCTAGGGTACCTGAAGTAACAACAGCAGCAACATAACAACCTGAAAAGAGAGGGGAACCCAGAGCACCAAGGGTACCCGGGTGACCACAATAACAACAACAGCACAACAACAACAACAACAACAACAACAACAACAACAACAACAACATAACAACCTGGAAGAGAAGGAAAACCAGTGTACCAGGGTACCTGGCAATAACAACAACAGCAACAAACCCAACAGCAACAGAAATACAGCAAACACAACAACAACAGTCAACAACAGCAGTCAACAACAACAGTCAACAGACAAACATAACAACCTGAAAAGAAAAGCCAGAGTACCGAGGGAACCTGGGTTAACAACAACAAATCGACCACAACAAACAGACGAGGGGATGGGGGTCCCTCGGGGGCCCGGGGGGGTTCCCCCCGGTGTCTTAGAGGATTCCTGGGAGTCACTGGGGATCCCTGGGGATCACTGGGGATCCCTGGGGATAAATGGGGGCAAATGAGGGTCACTGGGGATCACTGGGGATCACTGGGGATCGCTGGGGGGTCATTGGGGGATCCCTGGGGGGCATAGGGAGTCCCTGGGTGGGACACAGGGATACCTGGGAGGTCTGGGACACGGAAGGAGGCAGGAGGGCAGGTGCAGGGGTCGCCGGGAGTCGCGGCTCGTTCCCCAGAGGGACAGAGCCGCGGACAACAACCTGAAATAACAAACAAATAAATAAATAACAACAACAATTACCTGGAAAGAAAGAAAAGATTATTAGACGGGGGGGGGCTGCCCGCGGCCCCAGCGGTGCGTGAACCCACGCCCACATGGTCCCGCGGGGTTTTCCGGCGTTCCTTGTCGTCATCCCCTCCCCCCGAGGGAGGGTGGGATGCCGACGGAGGGTGGTCGCCGGGGGGGGGGGGCCTGGGATACGGGAGAAGGTTGGGGAGTAGGTGTAGGGATCGACGGGAGCCATAGCTCCGTTCCCCAGGGGTCCGGGCGGGGCCATCCCGCGCATACACATGGGGGGAGAGGCGCCAAGCACGGGCGAGGGAGGCCAGCAGGACCTGTCTGAGCCGTTCTCGTCATTTGCACCCCCCAGGCAATAAGTGCCTGCACAAAGGGGTGCATCCGATTTGGCATTCCGCAGCATGTATCATGGCGGGTTTACACTCTCGCGCGAGTGGCGAGGCGAGGCGCGAGGCACGCGAATGTAAACGCTCCCTCGTGCCTCGCCTCGTAGCTCGCCTCGCCACTCGCGACGCTCGCGTCGGAGGCGGTTTTTTGGGCACGAGTCAAAGGGCCTCGCGAGTGACGCGAGCAAACTCAACGGATATCGCGAGAGTGTAAACTGAAACTCGCTCTACCTCGCAACAATACGCGAGCTGCGAGGCGAGATACGAGACGAGGCGCGAGGCGAGAGTCTAAACCCGCCATCAGATGCGCGACCCATCACCCAGCCCAGCACCCACCGCCGAGGCGAGCGGGAGGGGCCCTTCACGACGCCGCACCCCCTTAAGGGGAACAATGGAAACCCCCATTCACCTCGCCCCGGATTGACTCCGGAGCGGGAGCGACGGGGGCCCCGAATAGCCTGCGCAATTAGCCGCCGCTGCCAAAGCAGCGCCGTTGACGGGCTCCACCACGGGGAGGTTTGCGCTAGGCACTTGTTCTCAAGAAGGGAGAATCGAAGTCTCCCCCTTAAGAACTTGGAGCCCGTTCCTACGAACAATTAGCTTAGAACAACCGTTCAAGTGGTATCGTTGTCTGAAATTAATTTTTTTATTTAAGCGACGTGCGCGCCCTAGTACACGCTGCCACCTGGCGGCAGCATGCGGTAGCTCGTAGTGCAAAATTACAAGCTTCACGCTAGCGCCACGAACGGGAAACCGCGACATTTTTCCCCCAAATCAAGATCTGTCACTGCTACAAAATTTCATTCGTTATTACGAAGTGAATCCTGTAGTAGGGGAGACTGTCTCGAAAAAATTAGCTAGTCACTTGTGGTACTTTAACGAGAAAATTGTTGCTTTGTCGTTTTTTGAGAATGCTGTGCCGATAAGTGTGAAGGCAAAAATGGTACAAGCTCTGCAAGCTCGAGAAAAATCCGAAAATCCTTCCGAGCGAGTAATTGTTAAAAAAATTATTGGGTTTGTTTGGGTTGAAAGAAGACATAAGCGATTTCGTCACTCCAGAATCCTTATTTCTTTTCCAGCAATTAAATTTACCTCATTATTTTTTGAGAGTAAATATTGAATTATGGCCGGAAAATGCCAGTTATTTGAGTTGCTTAGATTTTTTTTTTAATCTAAAAGTCGTTAATAACGTAGCCGGACGTGGTGTCACTTTGATAGAAGCATATAACGGTTCATTAACAAAAAACGAACAGCAGCTACAATATTTATTGGGCGTAGTGCAAAACCATCGACAGAAAAACCCTAATTGCAACAGACTCTTAAAAAAAGGAACGATGATTATCAAGCATTATAATATAAAAACACATCATTGTATCTTATTAAACCAAATTAATTCAATAAAACTTTTCGAAACACGATCAATGATGGACGTCGTTTCTTTTATATTTCTTGTTGTACTTGTTTCTTTTTTGTATCAGAGAAATATTTTGAGAACGATTCCATGCAAATTGTATGTTAGAGCAGAACATTCTCTACAAAAAAAACCCCAAGCAGTTTTTTCGTAAAGCGAAAAATTAGATTTTTACAGCCTTCTGAATTATTTTTTTTCTATCAATTCAATTTCAGATAGCGATTCCACTTGAACGGTTGTTCTGAGCTAATTTTTCGTAAAAACTTTTTTGTTGGAAATTCAATTCTCCATGAGAATATGTTAATGACATCTTTGTGTGATTTTTTCCGGACGAGTTGCACTACCACATTCAGAAATCCCAATATTTTCCTGGGTTATTCTTATGGAAAATATTCAAATGCAATGCACCATTCGAAATAATTTTTTTTTGAGCTCTCCTTCGAGCATTCTTCATTTTTTACCTTAATTCACCTTTTTTTGGTGGATGCAACAGAAAATAAAAGTATCGATTTTTTTCCGCACACCCTAGTGACCACCGTAAATATCTCCGTTGCCTTTAGAGTGACGAAAAAATGTCAGGAGGTAATTTGATTGATTTCGAAGGGCTGATACAGTGATGAAAATTTCATGTTTGTCAAGGTCTTCGTTTTGGCGTTCTCAAGGTCATCAATGGTTTTTCAAATGGGAATATGTTTTTTTTTATAAAAAAAGTTTGTAACTGATATTCAGACGAATCCAACGACCTATGATATCATGTCCTTGAAATGATTTTCAATGGTTTTTGCACGTGTATTTTAGTGAAAAATCATTTCAAGGTTATGATATCATAGGGCATTGGATTCATCTGAATATCAGCTACAACGTCTTGATAAAAAAACAACATGTTCCCTTCTGAAAAACCATTGATGACCTTGAGAACGCAAAAACGATGACCTTGACAAAAATGAATTCTTCACCACTGTATCAGCCCTTAGCTATCAATCAAAGTACCATCTGACATTTTTTTCGTCACTCTGAAGGCAACGGAGATATTTGGGGTGTTCACGTTAAATGGTCCACCCTGTATGTATATACAGGGTGAGACACATAAAGTGTTACAGAGCAATAGCACTCAAACTATTGATCATATCCAAAAATGTTTCAGACAAAAGTTTCAGTGTTTGAGACGGCCGTCATTCTGGACCACCCCATTTTTCTATCGGCGGGGGCGCTGAAGCTACGTCAAGGTCAACTCCACTTTTTTAACCCTTAGTAGTCACAGTTAGCTAGACTCACATTATAGTCATACTGGGTCCATGGGACCCAGGCGTTTTTAAATTGTTATAAATAATGAGATAATGCATTGAGCGATATGAAAAAATAGTGAGGTATAATTTGAACCTTGTTCAATACAAGGATATTGGTTCGAAAACAAAAATTAAATTGACAATATGCAAAAAAAATTATGCAAAGAAAAACGTGAAAAATGACCTTTTTTACAAAAATTGCTGTAACTCTTGTAATTATTGACCAAAAAAAATGGTTTCATAATCTGGAAACAATGTACATTGAAATAGACATAGCGGTTTTTGTGGACTTTTTAAAAAGTATATTTACTTCACCCAACGCAGGTGCGATTTAGAAGGAAAGTATGAAACGCTTACGCATATAAAAAAAATGTATGTTTTATTGGAAAAGAAAAGTCGTACGGCATCAACATAATTTGTTTGGGTCCCGTGAACCCAGTATGACTATTAAGGGTTAAATGGAATGGTACATTTTTTCTTCAACCATCTTGTGGAGCACCTCAAGCCGCATAAAAACATTAGGGGGTCAAAGTCGTTCAAGGTCATTCAAGGTCAGTATCGATGATACATATCTAAATATCTCGGATCACTACCAAATATTTGGTAGTGATCCGAGATATTTAGTTTATAAGATATTTAGTAATAACAGTGGTACACTTATTACAAAACCAAAATACTGAATATTTTGTAATAAAAACATTCAGTTGAATCAAACATAACCTTGTCAATAGTTAGAAAATAACTGTTAAAACATCGACGACTTGTCTCAAATAATGATTTGTTAATAGTTAACAAATCTGTACTGGGGATAAGTATCGTACATTTGACACGACTGCTTACTTTTTGTCCGCTACCATGGCTTTTTGTCGCACAAGCTCGTTCGCGCGCAGACGCGACATAGATAAGATCGAGGTACACTGGGGACAGTGTGTGACCGCGTGTCCACTTACCTAAAGGATATCAGTTTGTGATCGTGAAAACGTGAACCTTTGTTTCTACTCGTATAGTTAACATAAACACATATAGTTCTATTCAAAAAACTGTTTTCAATCAATTGCTTTTGATACACTTCTGTTGGTTTTATCTAAATACAGAACATGAAATTAGAAAAATAACTACTTTAATTAATTAATTATATAATCAAAGTACTTATAGTATAGTTATACTTATAGCACTAAAGTACCTATAGTGCTACTTTGATTATTTAATTATAGCTACTTGAATTATTAAATAATCGAAATGAACTGTCAACGGATGTTTCTTGCATTGCACACTAGCACTATAGGGCTACATTGATGCAACTGCACATTCATATGTCGACAATCAATTAAGGGGAGGGTAGGGGTTTCAGCGTGAAAAAAAAAACAATTTTTTGCGATTTTTTTTTTTTTCATTTATATGGATAGCGTAAATTTATTGAAACCTTTTGTACATTGTTAAGTATCATTTCAAGAACATTCCGTGAAATTTGTACGCGAAAATATCCGCAAACAAGCCGGTGCCGCGTTTTTGTCGAAACCACTTTTTCATAGTCCGTGTTCACTGCGATTTGAAAACTACATGGCCGATTTATTTCAAACTTGGTACATACTTTCTACATATAAAATACCTCCCCCCAAAGGTTAGTTTGAGATTTTTTTACATTGAGGGGGTTTTCCACCCCCAAAATGGCGGAATTTTTCGTGAAAAATAGCACTTTTCACTCTACATGACCACCGAAAATTTAGAAATGAAAAAGTATTATCAAAGACAGATAATTTGTAGCTGAGATACAGTGAACACCGCAAATCCTGTTTTTCCAAAGGCGTTCTTGGAGAAGCTTTGTCACCGGCTTGTTTGTGGATATTTTCGCGTACAAATTTCACGGATTGTTCTTGAAATGCCAATTAACAATGTACAAAAGGTTTCAATAAATTTACTCTATCCATATAGATGAAAGAAATTCGCAAAAAAGTCTTTTTTTCACGCTGAAAACCCTGCCCTCCCCTTAATGACTTTGTCCAAATATTCATTTGGTAACTATACACGAATCTTGATTTGTGCTAATATAAAATATCGATCACTCAACTATCCCTTACATCTGGTGCAACTTTTCTACTGATCTCATTAAACAAACGCCTCGGTTATAGGAAACAAGTATTTGTAGTATATTAATACTGAGCTTTAGGCTAGACCAACTGTATATCTATTAGCTGTTGAGAAAGGGTATATTCCATTAAAGTACCCATTTCTGAACTATTATCAAATATTTATTTGTGACAATTTCAAGGCTCTAATGAATGATTCCTGTAAGAAGATATTTATTTCTCCATGGCCAACTTTGGCATTTGTTAATAGTTTGAAAATCCTGGTGAATAGAAATATATTTTCGCACCGTAGAGTTATCAAGTTGCGCAGCGATGGTTTCTTTGAAATCGTTTTGTGTCCGCGTTTTCCAGGCTTTACTCAGAATCGACTCTGCTGCTCTATCGCTGTTTACGTTCGAGCACGGATAAGTTTGTGCAATCGAAAACAATCGCGCCTCGTTGCGAAAAATGATTGGCGAACGGTTCGGCGAAAAGTTGGATACCAAATATGATGCTGCCACATGGCGGAATTTGATAAAAAATGATTTTTCACATTCGCCGTTTGAATGCTCATATTTTAAACTCTTCCGGTTTTTAAGTGTCGGAAAAGAGAAGCAAATAGAACGAAGTCAATTTATCGGTATGCGGTGTATTTATCGTTGACTTTATTCGAACCAATTATCATTGACTTATTTATTCAAATTATTATATAAATACTAGCTGACATACCCGGCTCCGCTCGGGTGCGTGCGATTTTCACAATTTCTCGCTATGCACTTCTTTTTCGCACCCACACTGTTGCAACCAAGTGCGGATATCCTTTTCGGTATTGTGAAAACGTTAAATTTAACTGTGCGATATTCATGTACGTGAGTATGCACGTGAGTATGCACGTGGTTGCGCGCGCTCGCTCGCAGACGTTTTCGCTGTCGACATTTTCTTTCAGCGAGTCTGACTTTTTTTAGCTGCTCAATATTAAGGAGGTTGGAGCGTTAGCCACTATCCATGATTTTTTGAAAATATGTATTTTATTGTCTAGACTATATTAAGTCTTTACGGATTTAAAAAAACACCACCAAACACCAGAGATAAAAAGTAATTTAATTTATGTAATTTTATGTGCATTTAGATGGGCAAGAGGTTCACGCTACTGATGATGTAATTTTTTTACTATTTAGTACCAAGATAAATCATTTCTAACAGCGGATTAACGCAAACTAATCCTTTGTAAACATATAGGAAAAAACCCCATCTTGCACATCGTAAACCAGGTATATTCAATATTGAACCATCAATAGGGTTTGATGAAAGATGAGGAATCTTGGCTGGCGAAAGAAGAGCATTGCCGCCAACTTCAACGTCCGCGGTGTTGCCGCATGTCGGCAAAACTTTATATCAATTAATGGTAATAATAAATAACTTCGTGACATAAATATAAATAGGCATAATTATAAATGACTCAAAGTTTCATTCTCAGTTGTATAAAAAATTCACTGACGCAGTTTTTTCATAATGATCATTGATAATGTTATACTTTTTCAAATTAGTAATAACAAAAAAGTTTTTGTTATTTGGCATCTACAGAATACATCGATACCTCGGAAGCAGTTTTTTTAGGTTTATTGAAAAAAAAATGTATAAACCGGCATATGACTCAACTGGATCGCTCCAACTTCCTTAAGGCAGTAGTCTGGTCTAGAGCGACATTTTTGACGTCATATCAAACTTTACATATGTATTTATTGTACCTTTGAGAGTGTATCGACATTAAAAAAAAATTATTTAAAACATTTTCGTGTAGTTTTTTATTTTTTTACCTGGTCAGCCGAAAACCGCCTCAATCGGCGCCCACTCTGGGTGATGTTGTATGCATCTGAAAAAAAATATATATATATACTCAATCTGTATGAGTATTCTGAGCACTGTTAGCAGAATTAGTACTTAAAAAAAGTTTGTTACCAAATGGCGGCCTGTTAAACTTTGATTAACGATATTTCATACCTTATCGGGTATTCGACGAGTTATAAAATGTGGGCAAAATTATTGTTCGACTCAGTTCTGCTACCAGTCCTCAGACAAAGGTTACCGAAGGTATGTGCAAAATTTGAACTCGATCGGTCAATTAGTTTTCGAGATATCGTGGGTGCCGATTCAAAAAACATACTTCTGAGATAACCGCGTTCAAAGTTTTGATACCGGGAGCACACAGCTGCTTCGCGACCGCGCGGCTTGCTTATAACTTCTATTAATCTGTTAATTTTTTAAATATCAATAAACGGTTTTCACGAGCGTATTAAGAAAGGTCTGAGGAATAATAAAATGAAAAAAAAATCGATTTTGTCAAATTTCTAGACCAGACTACTGCCTTAAAGTGCGTAAGTAACGTCATCTGATCACGGGAATTGACAATGAAACAGCACACTCGACGCGTCGAGTCAAGCAGGTGCACGGAAAAAAAGAAACAGCGAAAATCACAGTATAAACCGCATGAAAAACAGGTTGCCATACTTCATTTTACAGTAAAACAGAGTAATGTAAATCCTGTCCTACAAAAATGACGAATTTTCCTGTACACACTGAGATTTTTACAATTACACTGGCTTATTTACAGTTCGGTATTGTGAATACATCAGTGTCTTCAGTAAAAATATTCAACTGTAAAATTTACATGAGGTCACTGATTTTTATACTGTACGCAAACTGCCAGGGTTACAGTGTACACTTTATTGAGTACAGAGTGATTCATTAAATTGTACAGTGTGGCACGGTAGTTTTACTCTTCTTTCGACAGTTCGTGACGTAATCTGTGTACTCTGAGATTTTTACAGTTACACTGATTTATTTACAGTTTGGTATTGTGAATAAATCAGTGATTTCAGTAAAAATATTCAACTGTAAAATTTACATGAGATCACTGATTTTTATACTGTACGCAAACTGCAAGGGTTACAGCGTACATTGTATTGAGTACAGAGTGATTCATTAAATTTCACAGTGTGGCACGGTAGTTTTACTCTTCTTTCGACAGTTCGTGACGTTATCTGTGCACTCTGAGATTTTTACAGTTACACTGGTTTATTTGCAGTTTGATATTGTGAATACATCAGTGATTTCAGTAAAAATATTCAACTGTAAAATTTAAATGCGATCACTGTTTTTTACACTGTCTACACATGAGGCACGAGGCCAGGACACAAAGGATTGCCAGTTAGTAGTGCGTGGTTGATGGGACGCGGACATCGAAATTTGTGCGACAGAATTCAATAAATTATAAAGAAAGAGAGAATTTTTAAATAAAGGTACGTTCTTGTCTAATTAGGACTTGTTTCGCGCGTGGGGTGAGGCACGTGGCCAGGACACAAAGAATTGCCAGTTAATAGTGCGTGGTCGATAGGATGCGAACGTTGAAATTTGTGCGACATAATTCAAGAAATTATAAAAAAGAGAGAATTTTTTACAAAAAGGTACGTTCCTGTGTATGTGACTGATTTTGTAATATTTTCTACACATTTTTCTCAAACTTCTTTTATGGATAAATTTTTTTTGTGTGCTCATTCACTTTATTGTATTCTTGATATATATATTACATTGCTTACAATATACATTGTAAGGAAAGGTTTCGCCGAACTTTTTACTTCATTTTTATAATCAAATTTACAGTGTGACGTTGTGAACGGTATTCACTGGTTAGGACTTGTGTCGAGCGTGGCGCGACCAGGACACAAAGGACTGGCAGTGCTTTCAGCGCTTCATTTGTTCTTTCAGCGCTATCTAATGTTATTTTTACCCCTAATTTTGTATAATATACGAGTTGTGGCACTATTAAATTACGGGGTTCATCAAGTTTGAATTACAGGATTAAAACAACAACGTTTCCCGTATTCACACTGTAAAAAGCAACGGTTCAAAACTGAAACTATATCTGTTGCTAACCAGTTTCTAGAACAGAGGACTTCACTGTTAAAACACCTACATAAACTCTGTCGATATAACTGGCGCATTCAGTGTACATAATACAGATTAACCAACTGTCAAATTACAAGTTTTGTTAAATTTATATTACAGTGCTGAACTGTCAAAATTTACTTTTGACTACGCTGTATTTTGGACTGTGTGTTCCAGTAAAAGATACAGTAGAGCGGTTCGAGTCCAAAGAGGACAGTATAGGAGCTGTAATAATTTACTTTGAGCACACTGTATTTTGAGCACTGTGTTTCAGGTAATATCGCTGTGCAATCGCTCGAGTCCAATGCGAACTGTGAAGCCCCTGTATTTTGTACTATTTCTTTTTTTCCGTGTGGTGGTGCGCGCTCGCGCGGATATTTTCGGTGTTAAAATTTTCTTTCAGCGAGTCTGACATTTTTTTTCACTGCTCAGCGCCCCGATAACCTACCATGATGATACGTAGCTCAAAACCTGCACCGGAAAATCGACTATAGACTGGTGAAAACCACATCAAGATCGGACCATTGGTTCGGAAGTTTATCCGGGACAGACCGCAAGACCGATTTTCATTGATAGGTACAGAAGATAAGAAATATATATATATATATATATATATATATATATATATATATATATATATATATGGTCCGCATAAGGGCTGTCACATTAAAGTTCTTTTTTTTGTTCGATTTTTTTTGCGCACACGAGAGAAAGAAAAAAAATTATGATACGTGGAATCTGAGGAAAATTGTAAATGAATGAGATAAAATGGAAAAAGAAAATGGTTCCCATAGTTTTTGATCCTCGTACGTATACATATCGGTGAAGTTGCCACATTATTTGCTAGCAGATGAAAATTTCATAAGAGTTCTCCTCGCAGGATTCGAGTTCTATAGTTCTTAATAGTTTTTAGCAACACTTCGGGTGATTCAACGGTGATTAAAAAAATAATGTGCTAAATTCCTGTAGACGATCATTTTCGTTCGAGTTCTATCATTGTTGATCCGTTACAGCGAAAGCTCGCGTGATTTGACAAGAACAACAACAAGAAAAACGCCGATTAACAATTAACAATTAACGATCAACAATTATATCCCATGACAACTATACAAATTTGAACTGCTGATTCGTAAATGTGAATTCGGGGCTCTTTTCTACCGCCAGAACTCTTATGAATCACCAATAAATACTCAAACAATGTACCACATCGTAATCACCGAAAACTCACGCCTATACGTCAGCAGATTATGCTGTATAGCTGAGATGCTTTTAAAATGGTTTATAATCATCTGAAAATAGCTATAAATCTGTTTTTTTTTCTTCAATATCTCCGAGGATATTGGAACTATAACGCAGAGATAGTAAAGATCCTAGAACTCACGTCTTTACATCAGCATATCACGCTCGTATAGTTGGGATACTTCTAAGAATTATTGATAACTATTTGAAAATGGCTGGAAGTCAGAGCTGTTGTCAAATACATGGAAGAATACTGGAACTATAATGTACCACAGAGAAAGCACCTAGATCTCACGCCTATGAATCAGTATACTGCTATGGGAAATTACCAAATTGTTTTTTCGGTCACGTTTTTTTTCCGCAAAATCTTCAGAACTACTGCTAAAAACAAATCGGGAACTATAGAAAGCAAATGCATGCGAGACGAAGTCCCGGCAACTTATGGTTTGCTGGAAAATGATCTGCTACGAAACGTTAGCGGATCATTTTTTTAAACGTTTTTCTTTTTCATTTGAAAAAAGATTTGAAAAAAAGAAGATGCTCAACTGCATGCGAGGAGAACTTTCGTTCAATCTCGATCTGCTGGAAAAGATCTACCAACCGACATTACGTATGCGTGGTGACGAGGCAAAGAAAAAAAAATCGTGAGCACGGTCTTACATACAGGTCTGGAAACGAAGCCAGATTTCAATGGAGTCGCGAGGCACCGTTACGAGCTTCACTTTTCATTCCGCTCGCCGCCACCGCCGTCGCTACTATCGGCGAGTACCTCCCACTCACGGTCTCTTGTGATCTCTCCTTTCGCCCCTTGCCTTGTCTTCGACCATGCCCCGTGCCATTTATTACTCCATTTTTTATTACAACATTCTCGATAACCTCTGTTTGCGTCAACGAGCATTTGTAGTTTGAAAAATATTCATAAAGCTGGCGAAGGTGGACTGTTGTTTCAGGGCTTTCTAAACTGACGAACCAATAAAGGTATTTGTATATTCAACATTCCATGTGTTGCGTATTTTTTTACTTTCGTTATCGAAAGAAACTCGGAATAAAATTCGAATAAAAATCCATTTCACTCGAAAAAGGTAAGTATTTTTATTTATTTTTAAAATTTTTATATTGGTCTTCTTCCAGCCATACAGGATCTTCCCCTTTTTACAAGCTCCACTTTTATTCTCTTCCATAATCCCCCGTCCTTATTCCACAATTCTTTCTCATCTACCTCTATTGCCCCTTCGCCCCCCCCACGAAAAAGGTAATGTGCATTTCGGATCATCGAGAAGAGTGAGAGAGACGGACGGAAGCTGTTCTGTCCTTGTCGCACACGTACACGCCGATAGCAATGCCACGTAGTGGCGAAATTGGAAACAAACGTGGGTTCGTTAACGGTGCCTACCCCCACCATGGTCGTTTCCAGACCTGTATGTAAGACCGTGATCGTGAGTTTCGCGGACCCATGGTTTTACATACAGGTCTGGAAGTTGGGGGGTTGGGAGCGACTGAGATAATGAGGCAAAGTGGTAGTTCTCGCTTCTGCCACCTAACGCGCTGCTACCTTGGGATGAATCAATCAAAAGCAGATCCGAACAGCTGTATAATGGTGCAGATTTTACAGCATAAAGAATATTGTCAAGAGTGATGTCATTGGGAAATGATTCGGTTCTTTACTACTGATCCTAAGGCGAGAACGACAATTATTTGCGATTTTTTAAGCTTGTTCATTGATGGCATCTGTAAACATTAAGCGACAGCATGCGACTTTTGAGACAGTTAAATATAATATATTCTAGAGCAAATGTGTTGCGACGTATTCAGCACTTGAATGCGCGGAATTCGACTTCCCACTTTCGATGCAATTTTTCACCCTACGCAACTTTAAACGCTGAACACTTTCCATTATCGTTTTTAAAACTTCTCCGACCGTTCGGTACGATGCACGCTTTGTGCATGTTCTGAATTGAATAGACCGTTTCTTTCTCATTACAACGGAACGCGAAAATACAATTCAAAGACTTTGAGGAAGTTATTTATTCCTGTTTACCTATATCTACAAGACCCCTTCGCGACGGAGCTGAACCAAGTGTTTGCCTCACTAGCGGTGAAACTCCCCACCACTCAAAATCGCCGCAGTTTTCAGACCTGTATGTAAAACCGTGCGCGGACCATTACTTATTTCCCTCGATGCGCTGTTGAATTTTTTTTATTGTTTTAATACAATCCGCTTTACAATGACCGTTCCATAGTAACAATGATCATGTTTCATGATAACTATCATTAATTTGCAACCGTACCCTGTATAATATTGTCTCGTGATATTTTTCAATGCAAGCTCATTTTCATATTTTTTTTACCTAGCCCACCGAAACCTACAATTCCTACGACGTTGAAGTTTGCATCGTTGAAATGCATCGAAAATTCTTTTTTTATATCCTTATTTTCTTCATCGTCCAAAATCTTGTCATGCAAATTTGGGCCGCAGATTTCTGATAAGAATCCTCAAAAAGTTTGATTGTACTTCGTAGGTCGAAATTTGCCAAAAAAAGTACGGGTTACTAAACTTTCGTTGCGTTCCAACAATGCAAACTTTAATACCATCGATTCCTTCGTATTGAGAAATCCAGTTGGGCAAGTATCGTGAGCACTATTCGTGACGCATGTAGTCCAGCTAGATCGGAGGACTCTGAATTACGATTTGGCCCAGTAAATCATTTTCTTTGTGGGCCTGTCAATTCCCGGTCGCGAATAACGAAAGACCGATAGCAACGACGATAATAACACGAACGAGAATAATGAAGAAACGATCCAAAGGACTCTGTGAGTAGATCATGTCTTTGACAATTTAGAGTGTGAGCTGGCTAAAATGTCATAGTCATCTGGTACGGTTGGCGAGGTTTTTGTAACGACCAGCGGTGTAATTGTTGAATCGCCTCGCAGTGAGGTTGTTTGGGTTTCGACATGACTAGTCGATACTAGCCATGTGGTTGATGTATTGACTAGCGGTGTCGTTGTTTGATTGGCGAGCGGTTCGGTTTTTGGATCCACTCGCGCTGTATAGTATAACTGAAAAGTTGTCATTCCGAATCTTAATCTTACCATCATCACCATCTGCAGTCGAGACGATGATTGTTTTTCTCGTTGTTATAGCACTCGTATTCACAGACCCTATGTTTCTGGGCAATTCCATATCCGAACAAATATCCGGTTTTTCATCGACAACGCGGCTGTGAACAAAAAAATTGCCTCTTAGCATCCTCGACACCGATAATACGAAGAATTGAAATTCAATTTCTGTTCCGAGACTTTTGGATGATATGAGGTGCATTTAAAGGCACTTTTTTCTTCTCCATTCTTAAGCATATGTTCATTTTGGAAAAATTTGTTCGATCGGCTAGCCATTTTCCTGCTTTCCGTATCTTCCCGGTCGTTCCCCGTGCATACGTCGAGACACTTGTGACTCGTCTAAAGTGAGCCAAATAATTATATACGGCTATAATTACAACTATAAATACCTCATTTTTGGGGAAATTTGTTTTTGCGATTTTCTTTTAAAAATCCCAAAAATGGGTTGTTTTCGGCTGTTGCAATCAGGAATAACTCGTTGAGACCAAACAGAGCGGCTTTCGATGCAACACTATCTAAGAATATACAAGTGACTCACATTACATCGCAAGCGACGGGTTTCATTGTGTTTGTCTCATTCAGGTGGCCTACCAAAAGGTCCGAATTCCTCGATGCCATGAGATAAATGAAAACGCTCTGACTCAGACGACTAAAACTCATTTCCTGTACGAACGAAATGGGCCCCCAGGTGATCGAACTCTCTTCCACGGCTTTCCACATGAAAAGAAGCCGATCCATGGGTCGCCCCTTCAGTTTCTGTTTTCGTAAAAATGGAACAACACGAATGAATGACAATCAATAACGACACTTATCGAAGATGACGATAATAATAATAACAATAACCCGGACAGGATCTAAGGCGTAAGGACGCTGGCGTGCCCATCACGCGGGGGAGCACAACTCCCTCGAAATAGCCACCGACGTGCCAGGCTAACCACATAGCACGCCAAAAAATAGGTTACACCACCACCTAGTCAGGCCCCCCACAACCGGTCCCTCTCGGATGGGAACCAAGGATCAGTTGGGAGGGCCACCCGGATCGGATCCACGGCAACGATCACGGCTCGAAATCAGCGCCTCAAGTGGATGGAGGAACTCAGGGAGGACCTGATTCGCTGCTGGAAGGATAGCGTGCCGTCGCGGCAGGGATACATAGCGAGGTTGCAGGCCCTGTGGAGTCAAGTGCACCCAGTGCTTGCACACCTCTCGCAACAACATCTGCGAGACCAGGCCGCCCACCAGAGCTGCCTGACTCTTCCACGCGTTCAGTGCGGTACACTGCCGGACGGCCTCAAGATCGCTCCCCCCAGCAGTCGGACCCCCCCCCCCTGGCGCGTCGATTTGACAGAGGACTGGGGAACAAGGAGGGAGAGAATCACTGAGAACTTTTCTCTTCAGCCTGGTTGCCTAGAAACGGCAATTGAGTTTCTTGCAGCAGTAATTCCTGAGACTGCTGAACTCCTCAGCTTGAACTGGGCTGTGTATCACGCGGCTGTTGAGGCAAGACCTCGGGCACGCAATGACAAGGCGGCGTTCGTGGTTAAGGATCGGTGGCGCGTTGCACAGCTCCAGAATAAGATTAACGAAGCGCGGAGGCAGGCTGCCCGTGTTCAATATGTGATAGACTTCATTACGGCGGGGAGGGCGTTCACCCCTAAGATCCGAAAAATCACCTCAGAAGTGAAATACCGTCACCACACACTGAACAAACCTATCCTTCTTATTGTAAAGGACCACTAGGTGGAAAAAGTGCGGAACCTGGGTCGGGCGTTAGACAACGCCCTCTTCCGCTCTGACCCAGACCGCTGATTCCAACTACCTATGCCTGCCCCCGACAAAGCCCCAGCAGCTGTTCAAGTGGAGCGGTTTTGGGAAGAACTCTATAGCGAGTAGGGACATTTGAATAAAATCACTCCAGCTCTAGGGCGCTTCGGCGCGTTTTGCCAGCAACAAGCGGATCAGCGTGGCAACTGTCTTTTAGTCACGCGGGGTGAGATGGAAAAGGCGGTGAATCGCATGATGAACCACGCCGCTCCCGGGCCGGATGGAATTAACATCTTCTGGTGGGAGAAATTCATGTGCACCATACCCATCTGGCCCTCATCTTCTTGTCGTTCATCGACGGGATAGAACCAATCCCTGCGTGGCTGACAGAGGAAAGGACGATGTTACTTCCCAAAAAGGGGATCTGTCACGTCTGGAGAACTACCGCCCGATAACGCGTCTGAATGCGCTCTGCAAGATCTTCACAAAGATACTTTATAAGCGTGTTATGCGCAAAATCGAGCCTGCATGGCGGGAGATACACGATCAAAGGGGATCCAAGAGGGGGCTGGGAGGTTGTAAGGAGAACCTGCCGGTGGACCGCTGCATCACGCAAGACGCGGTCCAGCAGAAGTGTAACCTCTCAGTCGCTTGGATAGACTATCGTAAGGCGTTTGACACTGTCACTCACAAACTGATTATCAACCTACTAGAACGTCTTTCGGTGAGTCCTTACATAGTGGGACCCATTAAACAGCTCATGCCGCTCTGGAAGACACGCTTCACAGTTAAAACTATTGAAGGCAACGTGTCAACTGGAGCGGTGAGGTATAGGAGAAGGATTATCCAGGGAGATTCTCTCAGTCCCCTCCTGTTTTACGTTTCACTACTACCTCAATCAATCGCCTTGCGGGCTGCACGCGTGTACGAAGCAGGGGCTCCTAGGGGGTGTGGGCGAGGGGTTACCCATCTATTTTATATGGATGACCTCAAGCTATACGCTCCCGGGGAGGGGTGGCTTAAGCTCCTCTTGAACATCGTAGCGACATACATGCGGGCGGCGGGTATGGACTTCGGGTTGAACAAGTGCGCTGTTCTTCATCTCAGGAGAGATGTGCTGATGTGCGGCTGGTGGATGGGAGCGTCTTCAAACACCTGGACGCCGGAGGGTCTTACCGGTACCTCGGCATTAATCAGCACTCTGTACCGGACGCTGAGGGTGTCGAAAGGGCCGTCTGCACCGAGCATAGGCGACATCTTAGACAGATTTGGAAATCGGATCTGTTTGGGAAGAACCAGATCACTGTCACCAATATGCTCGCTGTCTCGGTCTTGCTGTACTCATTGGGCGTCATCAAATGGCGTAGAGAGGGCTTAAACGGCTGGACATCGGCACACGCAAGATTATGAACATCCAGCGGAGTCTGCACCCTCGATCTTCGCCCCCACGCCGTTATATGTTGCATCAGAGCGGTGGGCGCGAGCTCTTAGGATTGGAGTATCTTCATCGAGCTCGGACCCGCTCCTGGAGATCGTGCACCAGCATGAGCTTCATAGGGTGGGGGCATTTCTTTATAAGGTGGCAGATCGTGCGGCAGAGACCCTCGGTTTGGAATTCCACCGGCGCCGGCGTGGCGCCTTGCCGTCAGACTCCGTCGCTCAGTTCCTTAAGTCCCGAGGTCGGCGGGCTGCCGAGCAGACTGTCCTGACTCGGCAGCAAGTGAAGACTCATTCACGGTGTGTTTGTCCACCACATCGAGGACCAAGGGCTGTCCGCCCAACCGATCTTTTCCTTCTTGCGGTCAGCTGGACTGATATCCGAGGCCGAAGGGTTTATCTGCGCCTGCCGAGACGGGATTATCAACACTCTGGTCTATCGCAGTTGCGCTATGGGCCGGCCTCTGCCGACCATTTTGTGTCGTGCATGCAAATAATCGCCGGAGACACTCATGCATCTACTGTCGGCCTACCCGGTATATGCAGTCTCCGGCTATATCCATCGCCATAACGCGGCCCTAAGGGTGTTGTATTACCATCTACGGCACTCTTATGGGATAGACCGGGAGGCCGTGCCGCCTTATTTACCAGGAGATATTGAGTCCGTTATTGTGGGCGAGAAGTGTAAGATTTATTGGAACTTCTCGTTCGCGACCATCGGGCCGCTTCAAGCAAATAAGTTGTTCTCTTCAATTTCGGCGACAAAACGATATACGTCATTAAGTTCTCGGTCCCGGCCGATGTGAACGTGTCGCGAAAGGAACCTCAGAAACGGCTCAAGTATCAACCTCTCCTGTCCGAGCTACGTCGTTTGCACCGGGAATTCAGGGTGACTCTCGTTGTCCTCATCATCGGCGCCCTTGGGGGGGATGAAAGAGTCTTTTGTGTCGGGCCTCGCCGGCATACCAGTTTGCAAACCCGTGTCCGGTTGTTAGCGGATCGGATGCAGAAGGCGGTCATACTTGGATCCCTCAGCTTACTCAGGCAACACGATTGTGGACTGCGGTAGCCGCTCACTCTCTGGCTTAAGGGAGCGGCTATCGCCGAGCGATATTTGATTTTTCCCGCGTTTTATTTACTGGGCGTCTCTGGAGTCTTTACGAATTTTTTGAACTTTTTTCACCACCAAACACCAGAGATAAAAAATAGCTTAATGTATGTCATTTAACGTGCGATTATAGATAGGCAAGACTTTCACAGTAAAGGTTATGTATTTTTTTTGTTATGTAGCACCAAGATAAACCATTTCTAACAACGGATTAACGCAAACTGAACCTTTGTAAACATTTAGAAAAAAAATCCTCATCTTGCCCATCGTAAACCATAGGCCAATAAGCTCGTGACGTAGATATAAACAGGCATAATTATAAATGACTCAAAATTTCATTGTGAATTGTATAAAACTTATACAATTTTATAAATTGTATAAGTTTTTAAAGAAAATTGTATATTTTAAAGATATATTTTTAAAAAATGGCGTATACAGAATGAATCTCTACCTCGTATGCATTTGTTTGAGGTTCATTGAAAAAAAATGAATAAACCGTCATTTGACTTAACTGAAGCGCTCCAACCTCCTTAAATAATGTGCAACGAGGCATTGTAGGCACACATACATATAAACAGGGTGTCCCAGAACTGAATACGTTTCCTGAAATGGCGTTTTGGGGTGAAATTCTTAATCGATTGATATAAGTATGTATGGGTCTCAGATCAACCCCTGAATTATTATTAATTTTTAAAGGGGGTCAATCCGGTGCGCCCGATAAGCCAGCGTACGTTGGTGAGCAAACACGCGTGTGTAGTGGTGCCTGTTGGGAGCACCGCACCTACATATGCGTGATTGTGTTTTTCAATGTTTTTAATCGCATTAAAAGTGAGAAGTATAAGAAAATAACGACTATTTTCATTAGTATTATCATTTTTTATTTTATTTACGACAATAATGCATTGAGATACTTTTTACAGAATTTTTAAGGGATCATCTCAATAGACAATTTTCGAAAAATCGATTTTTGTTAGATTATCCGATAGTATAAACGGTTATAAATATGGACCTAGCATTGCCGATTGATCATACGTATATAGACAATTTATATGAACATTCCGCACTCGAATCTTTAAACGCGTTTTTCTCGAAATGTCGTTTTTCAAAACGGTGTACACTCTCCAAGTTTCAACATTCCTCACGCCATTCTTTATCTTGTTATGGAAGCTTTTTTTACCTTCATATTTTTTTTAACGAAAAACTGTCTAAAAAATAAGCTAAATTCGATACTTTCTTTTCAAACCGCCGCCAATTTGTCAATTTTGATTTTTTAAAAACCTCCATACCAAGATAGCGGCTTTCATACTGATTATTAATCTTTTTACAAATTTTGTTTCAGATAATATTTGTGGCCACAACCGTGTACACCGTGAGACCTTCTTTTTTCGAAGACTTTCTAACCGTTAAAAAAAAAGGAAAAATAAAAAAATGAACGTTTAAAAAATGATTTTCTATTCTTCATGAGTGCTTTGGTTTGACATTTAAAAAATTAGACTGATTGGCGTAATTTAACCATCGGAAAAAAATCGCAAAAAGCAGCTATTGTTCGACCCGTTACACTGCGATAATCCCTTGAAAATATATAAGTGTATGAATTTGTAATTAAAGTATATACGTATTTATTACAGGTGGAGTCATGAAAAAAAAACACGCGGTCGAGCATGGTGCCTCGACGAGCAACGATGGCAACGAAAACGATAATCTTACACCAGGTGACGATAAGAGCGCGCCGATTATCGTGCAATTTTGTACGTACGCTGTCGACGTGCTCGTAACAACGCTGAGGTCATTGCAACGTGACTTTGGTGTAAGCCTTTGCCAAAGCAAGCGTGCGGGAAGACATTGAGCCATCGGCTTTTGGTCGATTACACTTGGCGATATTACAATTGTGGTAATGAAAATCCTTCGTTAGAGTCGCGTTGCGAATGATCTCCAAGCTAAGAATTCGAGCGATTTATGTTTGACGTTATAATACTTTTTTACGATTTCCCAGATTTGAAGGAGAAGCGCGATTGCGATACGGAAAATCCCCAGGGGGCGCGTGAAAAAATGAAAGGCTCATTGGGATTTGTGACCTTGCTTCTGGTCGCGTGCGTGAACGCGGAGGGACCAATGGACGGCGGGAAAAGACCCAACATCGTGCTCATACTCACCGACGATCAGGACATCGAACTTGGTAATTTTGTTGCTTTCCTTATCAATTAACATGGTGCAACGTCTGCTTTAAACATGAGAAAATTAAAAAAAAACATCCACGCGATCGTTACACTGTAACGCTGTGCATTCGATGAATACAAGTGTTTCGTTTTCTCTAACACGCATTTTACATCGATGCGACAATTTGAATCGTAGCGCCTGAATGCGCAGCAGGAGGCCGAGAGCACACGAAACAAAACATTTTTATGGATGCATTTGAAAATCGAAATCGTGAAATTTTATCATTAAAACAATTTGCTATGTTCTTCGCAAAGATTGTAATGCTCGGACAGTATCTTGAAGATCCACTGTTCATTTGAATAACGACGAAACGTTACAAATACGCTTATTTTTTCGGCGCATGAAGGGGTTAGACGACTGTGTCGACCCAAAAAGCAGGATTATTAAAAATATATATTTTTAAGGAATAAGTAAGAAGATTGAAAAATCATTTGGACATTTATTTATATGTATATTAAGAAAGTTTTGTAGCAAATTTCGGTTAAAAATATTAATAATTAAAGGAGTTATAAACAATCTCGTGAGGAACCCTTGAACATGAAGGGCTCAACGGTGTACTTGATCACGGCCACTCGGTTGATCTGAAACAAAAAGTTTTTTCTGAAAATAGATACTATTGGCTGAGACTTATCCGAGGTGTTTTGTGTTATCATGCTACAATCATAAAAAAATTGATTTTTTTTCGAGGAAAAGTGACTTCATTATTGTTAATAACTAATGAGACACAAATGTTAAAAATAAAAACGTGGGTCAAGACTAAACTACCATAACACGGAATAAGTACACTAAATTTCAAGTCAATCCGTTCATTAGATGTCGAAAAATCGAGTACAGAGTATTGAAAAATATAGTTTCGAGAAAAACACGTTTAAGGTAGAACGAGCGCGCGCTCTTCATATCTATAGATTTTGTTCAAATTTTAACCAGACACTTTTCATATCATTATGCATGTTTCAGTGAAATTTCAGAACAGTCGACTATTTAGATTGAGAGATAATGGGTTTTTAAATTGCAACTTTTAACAGTGCAGGGTCTGCATTGACCGAAAGTCAGGTCACATAATTCGTCGTACCATTTTATTGTGTTTATAAATTTTGAAAAAAAAAAAATATGTTTAGATAGCAAGCTAGTTTGCTATCTAAAGTTTGTTTGGGTTTGAGATCATAATTTATTCTTTGTGATAGCATTGTCAGGCGTCGATTTTTGTTGAAGAAAATAATATAATGATAATACGGAGTATATAATTACAATAAATGTAATCATATTATTACATTCAATTATTAATATCTTTCATGACGCAAAAGTTATTATTTAATAATAGGTTGGGATTTAATATTCAGGAAATGTCTATGTTCTCCCCAGGAAAAGGTTTTGTGCTATTCCTGGTCTGTTTCACGAAAGGGCCCGGTTAGGTAAATAGGACGAGGCAAGACAGGTCTGGACTATACGTCAATTCGGGCAAACCCGGTCACATTTCTGCACGGGTTAATTCATAACTGATTGAAAACTTTGTTCGATTAAAAATTACTTCCAAATAGAAATTTGTGTTGCAGTATTGTTTTAAATATGCCACGCAAACTTACGTCATTGGATACGTAGAACGATGCGGTGTTGTCATATGTCTTCTTATTATACGAGAGAAAAATATTTTTGACAGAAAATTATTCTGTCTAAATTTCAATGCAGACCCTGCAGTGTTAAAAGTTGCAATTTTGAAACCCATTATCTCCCAATCTAAATAGTCGAGTGTTCTGAAATATCGCTTAAACATGCACGATGATATCAACAATGTCTGGTTAAAATTTGAACAAAATCTATAGAAATCAAGAGCGCGCGCTCGTTCTACCTTAAAGTTTTACCAGCAGTTCTATCGTTGTAGGCATAAGTTTACCTTTGATTTGCAATTCCCGCACCATATATTGCACTCTTCAATTTTCCTCAAGCAATGAACGAGTGTTCGTCAGTTTTACAGTAGCCTAAAGGTGCCTTTAGGTTATTCTAAATTCAGAATCTTAATTTAGACTGCAATGGTGGGGGAAATTTAGAGCGCGCTCTTTACACTATGCTAATTGGTCACTCTAACTCAGCATCAGTTGAGAACACTAAACGCGCGGCACGTGTATCGATTTTGATTATGGCACTCTCTAAACACCCAAGAATTTGCCCTGCCCTTATGCTGTCGAGCTCGATTCTCATTAACAAAAAGAGACGTAGAAAATGCTAGGCAAAAGAATATTTAATTCTGAGGAAAAAGTTATCGAACACGAACATTCTAGACGTATTAGAGTCGGCAACTTCACAAGTGGCTAACTTCAGTGCACTAAATTTTGACACAATTGGTGGGGGAATTTAGAGTCTGCTCTTTACACTTGGTCTAATTAGCTCGCTAACTATATATATACAGTATATACGCCAACCTCGAGTGTTAGAGTGGAAGTGACGACTCTGATTGTCTAATTAGTGTGTCAAACAGTCTAAGTATCTCTAGCGAGGATTTAGCATGCTAACTCTCTTTACATTATCCTGACTAGAAATTTTTTGCTACGGGCAGACTAGGGCCATATCCGGCATGCCGTATTGCGTACCCCGGCACTTTACAGGCCGCCGTATCAGGGCTTCAACAGGCGTGAAACGCTTTTTGCATTCGGCCCTGATGCGGATGCCGGTTGCGGACCTAATCAGTATACCGTTGAAGGCTCTGATCCGGCTGCTGTATCTATGCCTGAAATGACAAATAAAAACAATCCAAAAATTATGAATAAAAAAATTCGGTTAGTATTTTTTGTTTCCATATACCTTATTTATGTTCCTGCCTATATGATAATTGAATTAAAACGTATTCTGCCTTGTAAGTTTTTACCTACCCTCGGGATTGAACCTATGCCTTCTTATTCTAGAGCTGAGCGCGCTACCTATTTGGCCATCCTACTATATGGCTATATCATTGCCAGTCTTGAGACAAACCCTAAATCAGCACTTTGCCGGTTCATGCTCATGTATAGACTGGAAACTTGGCTCAGTACCGACGCCAATACTGGCTGGATACTGAATGCCATTATTGGGTCACATCGTGTAAACAATACTGGCCCAATTCCGAAATGATAACACCGGTCCTACACTTGGCAAGCGTTGGCACAGTATTGGTGACTAGTACCGGCTGCCAATATTGGGCCAGAATTGCGGCGTGTTCCCGGTCACCGACATCAGCTAAATATCGGCTGGTTGTCGAAAATATTTTCGCCGCAGTGGTTTTTTTCCCGATCGTATCTAAAAAATATCTGAAATCAAAACATTTTATTTGATTGCACCCACTTCTAAAAGTTGGATTGGTAAAAACTTGAAAAATATTTACCATTCATGCGTTTGTACGTTATTATAGCACTGAAGTATTTTTTCGTTATACCATTCACGCCTGGTTTCCCCGTGGCCGAAATTTTTCCTGCACCGCCTTCGATATCAGACCAGCGATCATATTGCGGATAAGACTTTTTTCGTCGGTCGGTGAACCCACCAAGGCTCTCATCACCTCCATCTAAAAAGAATTTTAAAATATAGCCACTTCCAGAGTATTAAGTATGAATTAAGATGCTCTTCTGTAATTTTACTTCAGCATACATAATTTCGGTCAAAGTAAATAACAGTGTATTTACCAAAGCGTTTTCTTTCCCCTTGTCGTCCGAGACTCCCTGATCAAATTGAACAAATTCTTCGAAACAAATTATACAATAAGAAAAGAAAGTAAAGAAAATATAAGAGAGAGAGAGAGAGAGACAGAGAGAGAGAGAGAGCGCGCAATCCCACAGCGAGTAAGAAAAGGAGAAAGAATAAATGAATTATTTATTATGTCTTAACATGCAGTAGACAAAAAATACAAAAGAAAATTAAAAACTAAGTATAAAGAAAGATATAATATGTATTCTTTGTATATCTGACCTGGTTCACCTTATAAAACGTTCGAATTTTTGTAGCACACTTATAGCACTCAAATTCGTTTTAGGACGAAAAAAGTTAATTGATAATAATACAAAAACTTTACTCTATAAGAACGAATGGGAATATATGAAAAGCACTTGGGGATTGAAGCAAGTTCACACGTAGACGGCACGGGAAAGACTGATGCTCAACGCTGCCAAAGAAAACCTAATTCTTTGTTGACGCTGAGCGTGGATCAGTGTGTGGGTATATACGTGTATTTACCCACACGAATACTTGCCGCGAAGGGACAGCATGCGGGAAGAAAACAATCTTCAACCGTATGCGCGACGTAACGAATGAACACTGACACACATACATTGCGTCAAGTCATAACAATGTCTGCCTCGTATCGACGCAAGAAGGCGCGAGTGCCCGTTGCGGCGTACGTTCAAAACGAACCCGCGAAATAGTGTAATAAAATGACATCGTCTACTTAGCCAATTTATGGATATCCTTAAGGATACGAAGGTGTCCAGGGGAGTCTGTAATGGTTCGGGATTCTCTCAAAATTTTATACCAACTTTGCTTTTACAATACTTTATGTGAAAAAAAATCAGCACAGTATATGTATACAAAAATTAGAGCGATTTGACATATTTCGAAAATGTCCAAAATTAATCAAATTTAGACCATTCGACCGATCATTCCGAAATTCAATACCAGCCGTCCTTTCATGATACTCTATTTTTTTTTTTTTTTTAAATTACAAAATTCTGATTTTGTTTGCAAAATAACGTGGTCACAGACATTTTTTTGAAAATTAAAGAATGCAGTTAAATTTGTAATTTTTTAGTCATCTCAACAAAATTTGCAGGGAATGAAGAGATTGTATAAATTAACATCTGAGTGAAACAGGAGCCGTTCAACTCAAACCGTTCTCGAGTTACAGACGTTTTAATTTTACAGTGCCAGAACGTACATGCGCGCGCATAGGCACACACACGCACATGCATCCAGACATTGTTTTTGAATATGATTTTCCGAGGTTTTGGGACATTTTGAGGACGTTGACATTGAAAACTGAAAAAAAATATTTTCATCGTCACAAAGTTTCTCTGTGAGGAAGCAAAAATTACATTTTTTATTCGATCCATATTTTTTGGACTGGCAGCATACTGATAAAATTGTCTGCCCATACCAAGGCTGTACTTCGCCCAAGACTAGTTTACCAAGACTGTACGGATAAAATTAATTACCAATTCTGAGACAGTACTCAGACTCGTTAACCAAGAGTGGAATGTTAATGTTGCCACTGCTGGGGCAGTACTACCAGCCGAGACTCACCCAACCTTGGTTACCATGACTGGCACTGTACTAATAAAATTGTTTACTAATACTGGGGTAGTCCTAACCCGAAGACTGGGTAACTAAGGCTGGCATGACACTGTTGCCAATGCCGGGGGAGTACTTCCAGCCGAGACTCAACCAACCTTGGTTATCAAGACTGGCACTTTACTAATAAAATTGTTTACCAATACAGGGACAGTATTTAACCCAAGACTCGGTGACCAAGGCTGACATGGTACTTTTGCCAATGCTGGGGCAGTACTTCCAGCCGAGACTGAACCAACCTTGGTTACCAAGACTGACACTAGACTAATAAAATTGTTTACCAATACTAGGACAGTATTTAACCCAAGAATCGGTAATCGAGACCGGCACGGTACTGAAACTTTCAGTTGCCAGTGCTAGGGCAGTACATCCAACCAGCTTTAGTTACCAGGACTGGCACCGCACTGATAAAATTGTTTACCAATACTGGGGCAGTACTTCACCCAAGACTGGGTAGCTAAGACGGGCACGGCACTGATACGTTCAGTTAGCAGTGCTCGCGTAGTACCTCTAGCCGAGACTCAATCATACTTGGTAACCAGGACTGGCACCATACTGATGAAATAGTTTACCATTACTGGGCCAGTACTTCACCCAAGACTCAGTAACCCAGACTGGGACGGTGCTGATACGTTCGGTTTCCAATACATTCCCGCAACCGCGAGTCGGTGGCCAGGACTTGGAGGAGATACAGGTTCCCTGTACGAAAATACCACGTGGGATCCCGTATAGGAACCCGTACGGGACACCACGTGGGATCCCGTACGGGATCCCATACAGGAACCCCTACGGGTCACCACCTGGGATCGCGTATGGATTCCCATACAGGAACCCGTACGGATTTCCTGTACGAAAACACCACGTGGGATCCCGTGTGGGATTCCGTACGGGATCCCATACAGGTTCCTGTGTGGGAATTTGCAGCAGGGTAGTCTTCAGGCTGCCGGATCAAAATTTCTAGTCGGGATGCTAAATCGTGTGCTAACTAGTTTTAGAGCGGCTGAACCTGCATGGTCAGTCTAATTAGTGTTCTAACTAATCTAACAGCCTTTAGACGATGGTAAATTTAGAGTCTAACTCGTTTAGTGCACTAAACTTAGCATAATCTAGAGGCACCTTAACCCCTTAACGTAAGCTTCAATGGGGATGTAGGTTCGATGAACTTCATGCCGCATACACTGAGGCGTATAAGGGACGAGGGAGTCGAGATGAGACGCGCGTACTCAACGACACCGATGTGCTGTCCAAGTCGGAGCTCCCTTTTCACGGGTCGTTACGCGCACAATCACGAGGTATACACGAACGGTGACAGCTGTACGAGCCGACGTTGGCAACAAGATCACGAGCCGCACTCGTTCGCGGCCTATCTCAGCAACGCGGGTTATCGCACCGGCGAGTACATCCAATTTCCATATTTCCATTCCCATGCACACTCGTATCAACGTCGATCAACTCATCGGTCGACGGACCATTTCTCATTGCTCATTGATTTCTCCAACCACTGTCATTTTCTCGATCGATCAAGACACGAACGCTGCTCCATTCCGTACGTTTTTTGTCTCTTTTATTTGCGACGTTCCAACGCGTAGCCCCTCGAATCTCGACGAAGCCTCGTGCTTTGCGCTCCTCTTCACTTTTCTCTTGCGACTCTCGTGAGTTTTCACGTTGCGGAGTTTTTTGTTTGTTTTTTTTTTCCTTTTCTTTTAAGGCGGTAGGCCACATTAACGGATATAAAATCATGTGCGAATTTAACAATTTTTTTTCGTATGAAAAAGTGGTTCACTCATAAAATTAATTACACATCTATTTAGTATGATTATCAAGCTGTTAGAATTTTTAGGCGTTCCGCGGCGTGACATTCGGCATCCACAATTTTTTACCTAGAACAAAAAGAAAAATTCTTGCCAATCTACATTAGAATACCCCATGCAGAAATTTTTTGGGGACTCCCCAGATCCTACCAGATCCCTATGGGGATTTGATAGGGACGCCCCAAGTAAGGAGTCCACACTGGAATCCAAATAGATTTGTTGGGGATTCCCCAGGTTCTACCAGATCCTTATGGGGATTTGATATGGACACCCCAGGTAGGGAGACCACATTGGAATCCAAATGGATCCTGGGCTGTTTCCAGATTAACGTGGTTTGAGAATTTTTTACTAGAAATTATATAAAATAGGATTTCGCGACGCTCTGTAAAAAATTATTCTTTGATGGTCCCGTGCAAAGATTTGCTTAGGAGTTTCAAGATGCACCAACGTGTTTCTAGGAATTTGTTAGGATATCGAATAATACAATATATAATTATATTCTTTAGTAACTTCTTTACTTTAGTGCTTACCCATATTGTATATTTATAGTTTGTTATGGGCTAGTATTTTTTATACGAATAAAAAAGCTTGTTATAAATTTTAATATGCACACTTTTTGAATTTTTAATACTTGTGCGCATAAAAATGTGTCTTGGACGTGACGGCAATCGGGTTACGATTGCGTCTGCGATTTATCGCTGTGGGTGTGGAGTTTTGTTAGAGCGGCTTAAATGAGGTTTTAAAAGAAAATTAAATGTAAGTATGAAATCATATTTTTATAAACATGATATCTATTACACATTCGCTTAAGTTTGTAGCCCGTAACATCAATTTCCACCCGACCCGGTGGATTTTTCATCGGGATCCAATAGGGATTCCCCATCGGGATCTAACAGGGATTCCTTGTCGGGAGCCAATAGGAATTCTCTATCGGGATCCCATAAGGATTCAGAAAATCGCTTCCGACAAAAGAAAGACGTCGGGCGATAGAACATAAGCGGCGCAGGGTACATATATATTCGTGTCGTCGTTGAAAAGCGCGCGACGATCGAGTTACTGCGCAATCACGATCGTAAAATTTATTTACTCCAAACACGCATTAATGTTTGTTACATTCCAATGATGCAAGCATCAACCTTATTAAAGTGTTTAAATTTTATATAATATGAAAAGTATTCAAAGAATATCCCGCCCATAACTGCACAAGTATTTTTGCTTAATAATAGTATAAAAAGTGTATAAAAACTACGTTACAGCATAAGAAGTATTTAAAGTATTTTTAAAAAGTTCATAAAGTATAAAAAGTACTCGAAGATATAGATATAAGATATAAGTATTCGAAGAATATTATACAAAGCACTATAAATATTCAGTATGGGTAAACAATTTAAAAAAAAACAAAATAAGTATATTGTGGTATTCGATATGTACTCCTTTGTAAACAATAAATTGATCTCTTTAGTGTATCGATGCTTTTATTTTTTGTAGCATTTTGGGCTTACAGAATGCGATATGATCGATCAAGCATCGTATCGGATTCCGTTCAATACTGTGGGGAAGCTTTAAGATTCTTACATTGGATTCCGATGGGAAATCCCTATTGGATCCTAATAGGGAATCCCTACTGGATCCCGATGGGAATCCCTTTTGGATCCCGATGGGAATCCCTTTTGGATCCCGATGGGGAGTCCCTCTTGGAATCCAATGTACGAGCGTGACGTTTCCTGATAGGGATCCAATGGGGTGTCCCGTTGGATCCCTATCAGGGAGTAGGGAGAAGTAGGGGAATCCTATAGGATTCCAAACACAATTTCTACCTGGGACCTAGAGAAGTGCGTACGGAATTTTAAAAATATTGTTTTATTAAAAAGTTGTAGGTATTTGAACTTAAGGGGTGAAATACAGTCAGAATTTTCAAAAAAATCGATTTTTACATTTTCTTGAAGTATGATGTTTCGAAAATATTCCCTGAAAATTTCAAGTCAATCCGATGAATAGTTTCCGCAATATCCGACGATCAGTGTAGGAGCGTCGGGTCCCCACAGCAGGTAGCGGCTGACAAACGCGCAAGAAATAATACCCGGGAAGGCAGAATGCTTTGAAGACAACAACAAATTGATATTTTGGAAGCTTTCACATCGGCAGAAGCCCTATTGTATGGCCAGGAATGAATGATTCGATGTAAGTAATTTTTTAATTAGTATTTCTATACATAAATGAAGTGTAAAATTGGAAAACTATTTCAGAAATTTTCAAAACTTTATTACTCAAAAACTATGAACTTTAGCAAAATTTTATAAAGAATACTTTCGTTTTAAAATTGCCCACAATATTTTTTTTTTATTATTTCATCCCGACAAAACTTTAATTTTTTGAAAAATTGTTTTAACAATCGGCTATAAACAATTGAATGCTCGACTTTTCGGCAAAAATTGTGATATTCGGATTCAACGGATCAAAATACATTTAAAAAAAGTTGCGCTTCATCCATCGAGCTTAAAATTTTACGACCATATAATATGGTGTCCACATCGAAAGACTTAATTACTATCAAAAAAATTGTTGACAATGCTTGTTTTGTCACGCCTCTGACTGCATCTCACCCCTTAAGAAATGAATTTTCAGTGAAAAAGTTTGTTATAACTGCTCATAAAATGAAATGCTTTCGATTAATCAGAAATTCCGTACGTACTTCTCAGCGAAATGCAATTAGGAACATAACTTTTAAATTTGAAGTAAATCGAGTGAAAATTGTTGAAGTTATTTGTCACGCCAATTGGAAAAAAGCTGTTTCGAGAAGTTTCGAATAGCGACCATTTTGTACATGGAAAAAAAATGTTCTAACAACTTGATATTCATACTGAATAGATGTGTAATTAATGTTATAAGTGAATCACTTTTTCATACGAAAAAAAATTGTTAAATTCGCACATGTTTTTATACCCGTCACAATTAGTATGAGTGGTGTGCGGCCGTGTTGATAATACGAGATGTTGAGGAATCGGCTTCGATTCGGCACGGGCCGAATCGAAGCCGATTCCTCATCATCTCGTTATACCCGTTACTGTGGCCTAACGCCTTAATCGCCGCAACAACGCGATAGCGTCCTCACGAATGTTTTCACTTCTGCAGGATATTTCGGCAAGTATCTGAACCAATACGACGGCACTTACGTGCCGCCGGGCTGGCGCGAATGGAGCGCCCTTGTGAGGAACTCTGTATTCTACAACTACAGCCTGAATACGAACGGAAGGATGATCGAGCACGGCTTCGATTACAGCGAGGATTACGTTTCGGACCTGATAGCAAACGAGAGCATCGCATTTCTACAACGGAGCAAGAACAACGTCGCCCCCGAGCCCGTGATGCTTTTCCTCAGCTTCACCGCACCCCATGGACCCCAGGACGCCGCGCCACAGTTCTCCCATCTCTTTCTCAACGTCACGACCCACCAGTCAGCACGCAATTTTGCTCTTTTACGCGCTCTTTCGGCACAAAGAACTCTGACCTACGATCGTTTTTCTCTTTTTCAGCACGCCCGCCTATGACCACACACCCAATGTCGACAAACAGTGGATCCTGCGCGAAACGCCGAGAATGAAGCCGATCCAGAAGCGATTTACGAATCTGCTAATGGCAAAACGTTTGCAAACGTTGCAGAGTGTCGACGCGGCAGTCGAGCGAGTGAGTTTTTACCACGTTTTTATTAACTCGCTTTCTCGTCTGTCTGCTTGTTTCCCTGCTAAAAATGTCTGATAGAAAACGAAAAAAAAAAAATTATTTCGTTTTGGTTCGTGTTTCTGATTCCTGTTTTTCATAAACATCTGCAGATTATTATGATGGGAATCGTATCGGATGATGATGAGTTTATAATATTGAGCTCCAATCCGAATTAATAGCGAATGAATGATACCACCCCATTGCGTAGGATTGCGATATACGACATATGTTGTTTATATGTGTTAATCTATTCGTATATGCTATGTATGATTGTACCTTTCGCTTTCGTTGTTTGTTATAAATGTATATGCACGGATGTATTACGTCGTATAAAACAGCATGTATAGTTTCCTTTCGTGTTTCTGATTCGTATATTGCGCAATCAGGATCTTATTTATGTGAACCAAATTTGATCATGTTCTACATAAATACTATATAAAGAATACTTTCATGCAGTTGAATTTGGCATGCTTCATAGGATTATTATAAAGTTGAATCATGTATCCATGAATAGTATATATAGTATGAATATGCTAATGAAAATGAATCATTTTGATTGCGATACGTTTCATTGCAGTTGAGCCTGTATTATATTCATTATTCGTAGTATTTCATTGAAAATGTATGTACTACGTAATGAAGAATACAGTAACTGCCAACGAAAATGAATCATTCTGAATGCGATACGTCTCATTGCAGTTCAGGCTATATTATTAATTACTAGTATTATTTCATTGCGAATGTATGTACTATGTAATAAAGAATACAGTATGATATGTCAATGAAAATGAATCATTTTGAATGCGATACGTCTCATTGCAGTTCAGGCTGTATTATTAATTACTAGTAGTATTTCATTGCGAATTTATGTACTACGTAATAAAGAATACAGTATGACATGTCAATGAAAATGAATCATTTTGAATGCGATACGGCTCATTGCAGTTCAGGCTATATTATTAATGACTAGTAGTATTTCATTGCGAATTTATGTACTACGCAATAAAGAATACAGTATGATATTTCAATGGAAATGAATCACTTTGAATGCGATACGTTTCATTGCAGTTTAGCCTGTACGATTAATTACTAGTAGTATTCCATTGCGAATGTATGTACTACATAATAAAGTATAAAGTATGATATTTCAATGAAAATGAATCATTTTGAATGTCATGCGTCTCATTGCAGTCGAAGGCTGCAAATTTTCATATTTAAAAACCACACGAATTAAGTGGCTAGGGTATGCATCTGATAGGTATTTCTATGCGATTCAACGGATCGCATAGAAATCTATTTAAATTCATAAAGTAGCAATGACGAACTTCACATTTATAACACGGAGCATTGGTTTATATTCGAAACGAACCAATATTTATGCGCCACCAAGGGAGAGCGAGATAGGTCCGAAAGGATATCATGAGAATTATGCATTATTCTTATGATGGTTAATAATATTCAATCGGACATTTTTAGCGGGGTTGTTTATTTGTCTATTCGGTACAAATTTTGCAATCGATTTTAAACTCACTCCCGGATGGGCTAGATACTTGAAATGTTAAACATAGCTCAGAACTGGATGACAAACAAACAGAAAGACAATATATTGTAGGGTCACATCCGTGTCCCTAGCGCGTATGTGCGTTTAAATGTTTCGCGCCTAAAAGGTCGAAAGTTGTCCGGTTCGCGCGAACGAACCGATCATAACGGAGCTACCTTCTGACTACGGCGGTAACCGCCGCCTAGGATCACGGAGCGGAAGGCGGCCGGGTGAGCGAGAGGGAACATAGGCGAGGTCCACTCGCACCGCCGGCCTAGAAGGGACCGGTCGCAACCGCTAACTCTTACACACACGCGGTCATCGGATAAAGGGTGTCGAGGGTACGATCGGCAACCAAGTAGTCGCCCTGCAGCCAACTCATAGATCAACGGGTCGTCCGAGTTCGTCGGGAGTCGACGAGTCGACCGAGAGTCCAGCGTGAGAAGGGGATATTCACTGTGGAGCCGTCCGTCGATCGGCCGCCCAGGATAACACGCGGGTCCGTCCGACACTCCAATTCGTCGTTGAGCCCTCGCCCCGGTTGAGTCGCACTGAGAATAGGCGGAAATTTCGCACAGAAGGTCGCGACAAAATATCGTGAATACAAAGGAACAACGTGAGTAACGATTGACCAACATAAAGTGCAATCTCTCCGAACTACGAGTGCCGAGCAAATTGAGACGCCGTCCGAGTATCTAAGAGGGCGGCGTAACGGACAAAATCTCGCCCGCCATTACCCACGCGGGGGAGATCCGTGCCGATTTTCGTGAAGTCACCGAGGTAATGGGACTTTATGTCGCAAATTATGCGACCGGACAATATCGTGGAGGGGTAAATTCCGTGAATTGTGCATCTTAGCATGTTGGATCCGTGCGAGAAAAGGATTCGGGGACTTTTGCGACAGAATGATGTTTAGCGTGAAATTTGTATAGCGATTTGGGTTGCGATTGCGAAGGGAGAGGTGAATAAAAATACTAAATGGATGTAATATTTTTATAATGTATTTGTAAAGGTCGAATGTGATTGCGGTGTCTGAGCGTAACGGACCTCGCTGGTGGGAAGCGAATATATGGAGGCGTAACGAAATTCGCGGATGTTGCTAGTTTAAGATGATGGCGTTGTGAGATCAAACTCAAAATTAGAGCGCGACGTGATGCGCGGGTATTTATTGTAAAATAGAGCATGTTTATGCTCTATAATAGACTTCATTGGAGTCTATCCGTAGTAAGATTGGTTAGAGTCACGTCGATAGGGACACACAAGAGGTGGCGAAGCATGGCGAAACGGAATTCGTCGGAGTTCATGTAATATTTGGCTGTTGAGTGGAACCGCACGAAATTGTACCTACCGGTCGTCGACAATATTGTGTGATAAGTTTTGTAATAAGAAATGAAGACTTGTCTATGTGATAAATATTATTTGTAGATAATATCGTCGAATTCAATTTAAACAATTAAAAATACAAAACGTTACTATATATATATATATATGTACATACACACATATATTAAGGGGTGAGATGCAGTCAGAGGCGTGAAAAAACGAGCATTATCAATAATTTTTTTTATAATAATTAAGTTTGTTTAACAAAAGTGGTTACACAGACTTTTTATGTTATATTTCAACTTGACTTGTACAAATATTCAAATAAAAATATTGATTATTTATAAAAATATCGCCATCTTTGTCGGACCCTCTTCGGCATGTAATGCTTTGCGGTGACTATCATAAAATTTTACTGGATCATCTGAAATTAAAAAAAATTAAAAAATCATTAGTTTAATATTAAATATAGTCCTTAATCGAAGCTTTTTTATCAAAAATTAACAAAATGGCGGCTTCCGACAGATAACTTTCGATTTTTGACCAAAAAAACACTCATTTATTGTTTAAAAAAAATAGAAATTTTCAACAAAAAGGAAAATCCTTCGATTAAGAACTAGTTTTCAATGCTATCAATAAGCACACCAAATGTCATCAAAATCCATCGAGTGGTTTTTTAATTATAGTGTTCACTGACTTGAAAAACATCGTTTCGAGAAAAACGCGTTTAAAGTTTTTCGATGTGGATACGGTATTATATGTTCGTAAAATTTTGAGCTCGATGGATGAAGCTAAACTTTTTTTTATGTATTTTGATCCGCTGAATCCAAATATCACAATTTTTGCCGAAAAGTCGAGCATTCAATTGTTTATAGCCAATTATTAAAACAATTTTTCTCAAAACTAAAGTTTTTCGGGATGAATTATTTTTTTTACATTTTGGGCAATATTAAAACGAAAGTATTCTTTATAAAATTTTGCTAAAGTTCATATTTTTTGAGTAATACATTTTTTTAAATTTCTGAACGAGTTTTCCAATTTTACACTTGATTTATGTATAGAATTACTAATTAAAAAATTACTTACATCGAATCATCAATTCCTGGCCCATACAATAGGGCTTCTGTCGATGTGCAAGCGTCCAAAATATCAATTTGTTGTTGTGTTCGAAGCACTCTGCCTTCCCGGGTATTATCGTTTGCGCGTTTGTCAGCCACGTCTATATGTTTGCCACGTCTATACACTTTCACGAATTGTGGGATATCCCGGAAACTATTCATCCGATTGACTTGAAATTTTCAGGGAATATTTGCGAAACATCATACTTCAAGAAAATGATGAAATGAGAAAAAATCGATTTTTTGAAAATTCTGACTGCATCTCACCCCTTAACCAAAGAATTAAGTGTGTAAGAGAGAACGAACAAGCGGAAAAAAATTGTGAAAAATGAATAAAAGAAATAAAATATAGCTTAGTAAAAGAAAAAAAATTAAACTATCTAAATTTTTTTTTAATATACCCTGTTTTTAAAACGGACTAAAACGTATAAAATCATTTCGCCTAGCCCCATACGGATTTATAACCCTATGCAGATTCCTAACCCCATACAGATTGTCCTGAAAATTGGTGTTTGTGAATTTTTAATAGCTATGAACATACTTGTAGGATTTAAAACGAAAAAGTGGAACTATTGCATACACCCCACGGAACTATTGCATGCACCCTACGTTTTTCGTTTTAAATCTTGCAAGTAATTTCCTCCCTATTAAAAATTCAGAATCACAAATTTTCCGAACTATCTGTATGGGACTAGGAGAAAGTATTTTATACTTTTTAGTCCTTTTTAAAAATGTGGTATATTAAAAAAGTATATTTTAAATCATTTCAAATTCAAGCCAGTTTCACGGCCAATCCTAAGTGCTGATTGGGAATTTTTGCTGATAGTTGATGTGGCTTTGGAAATTTAGATTTATCGAGTGCTCGAGGAGCTGGGTGAGCTGGACAACACTTACATCATTTATACCTCGGATCACGGATATCACAGTGGTCAATTCGGACTGGTCGTAGGCAAAGGCTTTCCCTTCGAATTCGACGTGAGGGTGCCCTTTTTCGTACGAGGGCCCAATATAAAGCCCGGATCCGTGTAAGTCACGAAAACCGTAACGACAATTTCCGGCGAATAATCTTTCAACGAGTAAATTGACAAGTTCTTCTCGTTTGTCATCGAAGAAACACTTGTCGTTTGTAATTTTCAGAGTGGACGAAATAATTTTGAACATCGATCTCGGGCCGACTTTTCTCGACATGGCTGGTCTCGAAATTCCAGCTCGAATGGACGGTAGCTCGTTCAAGACGCTCTTACCAACGTGAGCTAATTGATTATTACTTCGCGTTCGTTCGAAGACAAGAAAAATCGATTCCTCGTAAAATTCGCTTGACGTTATAGTTCAGTCGGAACAAACATGACTTCTATTCAACGAGGCCAGCATGTCACCATTTTTTTTGGTAGATAATTTGAACCTTCACTAATCTACCCTTAAGGCACCACACCACGGTTCGTGCGCGGTACGTGGGTGTATTTTTCGTAATTATTTTCAAGCAAACGCTGAATGGATTTTCTTTATTAATGCTCATAGTCAATATATACATATAGAAGACTGTATAGAAATTTTTGTACTCGAATCTGAAGTATAGTTTGCGGTGTACGCCGCTTCCAAGAGGACACTCCGACGAAATTGCTGCTCGGCGGTTGACAGCGATTGAGACATACGGTTCATTTGAAAAATAAAATAAAAATATATTTACAAAATAGACATATAGGTTTGCAGCACCACGCAGGGGAATTTCGATATCTAAAAAAAAACGCGGACCAGCGAATTTTATTATCAATTTTCATGGAAAATTTTCCATCGTTCAAAAAAAAATAGAAGCGGGCCCTTTATAAAAAAAAATCGCTATGTGGTGACATAGAGACTGGATTTTCTAACAGTTTAAGACTTGGCGCATGCAAATCGGATGAATATTTTTTTTAATATGTTGTCAACCAGGTTGAAAAACGTAGTTTCGAGAAAACGCGTTCAAGCCGCAAAGCTTCGACGGGATCTGAGAAGCTGTTTCAGAGATTTTTGGGAATCTATAATTGTTCTTTTTTTTTGGTAATCTACAAATGTACGAAATGTAGAGAATAATTCTCTCTATATTTTCGGTGCTATGGACCACCCTTGAATTTTTATTTTCCAACCCCTTTCGGAGGTTGAAAATTCAAAATGAAATTTTGGGAAAACTATTGACCACACGAATTCGCCGCCGTGGAAGAATTTGTAGCTTCAACCCTCAGCTACATTTTTGTCCACAGCGCCTAACTCGTATCTCTTTATTTTCGGTCAATAGTTTTTCCAGAATTTCATTTCAAATTTTCCACCCCTGAGAGGGATTGGAAAAAGCAAAATTCAAGGGTGGTCCATAGGAACGAAAATATAGAGAAAATTATTCTCTACATTTCCGACATTTAAACCATCCCCGAAAAATCGATTGTTTTTGAGCTATTCAGTAAACAACTTTTTGGTTAATTCTTCAACAATTCTTTGGGGGCGTGAAGATATTATTGGAGAGGGATGATCGAATACTTGATCGACGCGTATTTTTAAGGTCGACGACGTTCCCATTTGAACAAAAATTGTATGAATTTTTCCTAAAGTGTTATCGAATGAAAATTGATTTTTCAACATTTCGCCCCACTTTTTCACCCCCAAAATGAACTTTCATGACTTCGGCGCTGTGGACAAAAACAAAACCAGGATTTTTCTGAATATTTTGTCTAGTCGTGGGGGTTGTAGTTTGGCATTAATCCACCCCCATCCCCTAAAATAAACCCTACACCCCGATTTTTAGGCAAACTTTGTATTTTTTTCCGATTCCAATATACAGCACGACGGTACTAAGTGTTTAGCGGCCGCGAAAAATTATTGGGGGTACAAATAAGTCTCCGCCGTTTCACGACAGATGGCCCCGCCAGGGGGTTATGGTTGAAATTGTCAGATGTAAAACGTCATATCGTAAGGTTGGACATCTGTCAAGAAACTTGAAATATTAGCGATTTTGTATCAGCAGAACATCATTTCTTAGTGCGAAAATGTCGAGATGTTGAGCCGAATAAGCGTCATTTGCGGGAACTTTATAACTCTTCTTTACTTCTTTAATTTGAAGAAATCTGCAAGTGAGGCGGATCGATTGATCGTAGAAGCAAATGGTGAGGCTGCTTTAAGCGAGAGAAATTGTCGTGAGTGGTTTCAAAAGTTTAAGAACGGCGAAGACAAAGAATGTAGCGGAAGGCAGAAACGAAGACGCGGAATTGGAAGCTTTATTGGAGGGAGATTCGTGCCAAACGCAAGAGTTCCCGCAAATGACGCTTATTGGGATCAAAACTCGACATTTTTGCACGAAAAAAATTATGTGATGCTGATAAAAAGTCGCTAATATTTCAAGGTTATGGTCTTGCCAGATGTCCAAATTTACGATATGACGTTTTACATCTGACAATTTCAATCATAACCTTCTGGTGGCGCCATCATTTGTCAAACGGCGGAGACTTTTTGTACTCCCAATATTGAAACAAAACAAAAACAGTATTTGAATGTCATTGTCTTTGGAAGGGGATTTACCAAAAAATGCTTTCCAGAAAAGTTATGCGCCTTGATGTCATCTACAAAATGAGTCCTGCATAAGATTTACGTGGCAATGCTTGTTTAAGGGTAACGCAGTTGACGAACGAGATTTTTTTCGGTTTATCGTATGTACGTTGGATATTTATCAACGTACTGTTTTGAAACTCATGCATCACCTAGAGGAATCTATCTCCAAATGTTATCTTCAAATTTCTTCTAGCCACATCGTACACTTTAGCGATTTTTTAAAATAATTTTTAGCGGTCGCAAAACACCATAGAATCTGGAGATATTCTAAGGCTAACGCCACAGTAACGAGTATAAAATCATGTGCGAATTTAACAATTTTTTTCGTATGAAAAAGTGATTCGGTCATAAAATTAATTACACATCTATTTAGTATGAATCTCAAGCTGTTAGAAAAAATATACATTTTTTTCCCATGTACAAAATTGCCGACTACTACTATTTTATTTTGTTATCTTTTTTAGGCGCTCCGCGGCCTGACATTCACATCCACAATTTTCGACCTAGAACAAAAAACAAAAATTCTCGTCAATCTACATTAGAATACCTAGAGAAGTACGTACGGAATTCAAAAAGTATTCTTTTATTCAAAAGTTGTAGGTATTTGAACTCAAGAAATGAGTTTTCAATAAAACATTTTGTTATAACTGCTCATAAGCTGCTCGTAAAATGAAAAGTTTACGATTTATCAGGAATTCCGTACGTACTTCTCTGCGAAATGAAATTAGGAACATAACTTTTAAATTTCAAGTAAATCGAGTGAAAATTGTTGAAGTTATTTGTCACGCCAATTGGAAAAAAGCTGTTTCGAGAAGTTTCGAGTAGTCGGCCATTTTGTACATCGGAAAAAAAAATATTTTCTAACAGCTTGATATTCGGACTAAATACCCGCGTAGAAATTTTGATGGGGCCGAAATCAGGGCCCGATCAGGTTGCCTGACTGCCCTGGTAGGGCACGAATAAGGCAGCCTCAAAGGGCCCTACTAGAAAATGTAACGTTGTGTCACATATGGGCCTGACCTGGTTGCCTGATCAGGCCCCTGTCAGGTTGCCTGGTCAGAAAGAAATGCATATAATATTTGAAAAGTCCAAAATGGAATGAACTACTTAATTTAGAGTTCCACTACAATGATTTTGTATCATATTTCGTCATTCTCTGGCCTGCTGAAATGTTTTTGTTCGAAGAAAAGATTTCGCCTCTATGGGAATCGAACCTCGCACCTACCTACCCAAAGCTACGCACGCTGCCCCTATGCTACCGAGAGCTTGTAACACCTTGGTCCCAGATATGGCATAAGAGACCAAATGAATTCCTCTAGTTATTTGTTGTATCACATAAAGTATATCAATTAATTAATATCATCGTGACAATTAAAGAGGTTTATCGAATAACATGCTACAGATTTTTTAAACTTAGCCTTATATTTATATATATATATATGTATAATTCCTCTCTCTCTCTCTCTCTCTCTCTCTCTCTCTCTCTCTCTCTCTCTCTCTCTCTTCGCCTTACAAAGCTGCCGAAATCTTCTAACACGCATTCGGGTTGCATAACGTTTTTTGTCGTGACAGTCTATAGCACCTTTTTTAAAATAGAATTCAGGAATGCATCGAAACTCCGAAACTATGATGCTGTAAAATCGAAGTTTCCATGTGGAAAATAAGAGGTTGTGTGCATCTGTCGTCTGCTGAAGCAGTTACAGGGCAAGCCTATTTATGGCCTCATCAGGGAAAGTCATAGTAGGACCTATCGGGGCAAGCCTTGGTAGGGCCCTATCGGGGAAAGCCTTAGTAGGTCCACATTAGGGACAGCCTTAGTAAGGCCCTATCATGGAAAGCCTTAGTAGACCCTATCGGGGCAAGCCTTGGTAGGGCCCTATCGGGGAAAGCCTTAGTAGGATCTTATCAGGGACCGCCTTAGTAGGGCCATTTTAGTATAGCCTCATTTAGGGCCTAAATACTGCCGGCCCGATCGGGGCCGGATCAGGATGTCCGTAATAGGTGTTACCCGTATCACACCCCGATCGGAGCCTCGAGTCAAAATGTTTAGCCTCTAAACCCTCGCAGGACCCATTTCTTTTGTAATACATAAGCCGTTAGCCTCCGTTGAACCAACGAAACCCCATTTGTCGAGTTCATTGCCATGAAAAGACTTCCTCTTGGTCCAGTGTAGCCTCTGTTAGACCTCCCAAACCTTCTTTCGACCGCCAGTTTCAGTGAAACGTGCAGAACACAGGCCCCCTTAACCTGCTTTCGAACTCAAACCGTTGCCTCGACCCCACCTAACCTGCTTTTGGCCCAAATTCGATATCTCCTCCATCATCATTCCATTGTGGCCTGATCGGTAACCCGCTCGATGACGAAAATAATACGTTTTCCTTGATTATCGTCCAAAGAATGGTACAGGTAAATATGCATTATCAGATGATGAATAAAAACTACACAATTAATAAAAATACATCGTCCCTTTATCAAATTATTAGTGCAATATTAATATGCGAAAACAATCAAATTTGCTCAATATCGATTTATTATTATTTTATAGGCAATTCATAAAAGAATGCTTGTATATACAGTCTTACTACAATTCTATCGGATTAATGGGCGTTACGAATTTTCCTGTGAGAAAAAATCTCACAGGAAAATTTTTAAAAAATGCCAGACTTTTTTATAAATTATTATAAATTTATAAATTTTGAAAAAATTATAAAATTTTATAATAATTTATAAAAAAAATATATATCATAATACTAAAACAAAGCACAGCTTTGGAACAACGAATCGAGTCATTGTGAAAAAATAGGTGTTACTGTACAGACTTCAGAATATTTTCTGGAATTTTTTAAGAAAAATCGAAAGTGACATACCGACCGAAAAAAAATATTTTTGTATAATTTTGGTGAAAATGGGCATTGTTTAAACTCGAAAAATTCAAAACAAATTTTGTTTACAATGTTCATGTAAAACTGCATCTTTTTTGTCTTAAACACTCTTAAATCAAATGCTCACGAGATATAACGGTATTTTGACAATTTTGAAATTTTGAAAAACTCGAGAAAATGCTATCCAAAAATTTTGAAAAAATTTAATGTTTTTTTCATATAATTAAATAATTTGACAAAATTCCAATTTTTTTTAGAGTGGACAACTTTTTGACCGTTCGAAATGGTATGGAACGCCTCATATATATATATATATATATATATATGAGTTTGTTTGAAAAATCTATAGCATGTTATTCGATGAAACTCTCTAATTATCACAATCATATTAACTAATTGATATAGCTTATGTGATACAACAAATAGTTATAGGTATTCATTTGGTCTCTTATGCCATATCAGCGACTAAAATGTTATAAACAGTCGGTAGCATAGGGACAGCGAGCGTAGCCATGAGTAAGTAGGACTAGGTTCAATTCGCATATAGGGCAAATATTGTCTTCGACAAAAATCATTTCTAAAGGCCAGGGAATGACGAATTATGATGAAAAATCCTTGTGGTAAAGCTCTCAATTAAGGAATTCATTTTATTTTCGATTTATGAAATATTTTATGCATATAGTACACTTAGCTTTACAGTGTACATTGTAAGCAAATAAAGATTAATTTGAATCTCATCTTTATTAACATATATAAATATCGTTGAAACAAATATGATCGTAGTAGGCTGTGAGACAAAGAAAAAACCTATTTTATTTAAATAGATCCTATATAAATTAATTTTTTTGTTTAGCAGTGTACAGTAGGCCGAAAGGGGGGCAGTAGGTTCTGCGGGAGCGCTCGGAGTAGGCCCACCTGAGGTTCCGTAGGTTCAATTGTGATCCTCACTGACCTCCTTTGAGTCAAAAAGTCTACTTTCTGCCATGCCGGAGGTTCATCGGAGGCTCTAACGCAGGGTGTTTTCAAACATTGTACCCTCCTTTAGATACCCAATAATCTGCACTCGCCAATTTCTGCTCGCCTTCATTTTGTGGGTTGAACGTGGCTCGAAAATTTCGACTCGGGTGATCCTGGTCGGGCTAACCCTAAGAAATTTCTACTCGGGTAGATGTGTAATTAATTTTATGAGTGAATCATTTTTTCATACGAAAAAAATTTGTTAAATTCGCACATGAAATTATACCCGCTACTGTGTCCTAACGCCTTAAGTGTACATTCGTGGAAGTCCAAATTATCTACAAAAACATTGGCAACATGCTAGCCCCGTTGAATAGAAATCGCTCAAATTTATGTTCATTCCGACTGGAGTATTAGTGTCGATTCGTCAGTGTTGCTCGATAACGAGCGATTCCAGTAACAATTTGCCGGATACAAATGTTGCGCAGTAGCGAGAACGATGGGGGCGCTAACGAGGAATGGCGCGATACATTCTTGATCGAGTCACCGAGATTCGACGAACACAAACCATCGACAACGACGCCCACCCATGAGAACGGGGGAAAGCCGGAAAAAACAAAGCTGGAAAAGCAATGCGAGAAGCCAAGAATGATATGTTTCGTGCAGGACAACGATCATTGGAGGACAGCGCCTTTCTGGACCGAGGGGCCCTTTTGTTCGTGCACCGGCGCAATGAACAACACGTACACGTGCGTACGTACCATCAACGCGACCCATAATTTCCTCTATTGCCATTACGACACGGGATTCCGAGATTTCTACGATCTCACCGTCGGTAAGAAATAGAGATTATTGTTTGCCGTCCTCGTATAACGGGATCGATTCTGTAACGAAGATGTGGTGAAACAACTAGACGTGACGAGGGGCCATTCACTCTTTATTTATGTGCACCAATGATTTCAATGAGTAGTTGATTTCATGTGATTTCGTGTATGATTTCTATAATTTAATCTGTACATGATTTCAAAGAATCGTTTCCGATTTTTAGTGATTTCGTTAAAAACCATATGATTAGAATCATGATTTCAAAATATCAGTTAGCGTAAAGAAATAGAAAAGAAGACTAGGTCTACGATAAAAAAGATACATACAGTTTACAATAAATTCTTTATTTTTTTATACACAGCGTCATCAATTTTTAAACCTTTATCCGTTATAATCGGTGGAGAAATGGTAACGTGGTATTGTTTTATGTTTAAATAGCCGTGTACATCCATTGGCACGGAAATTAAATCAGTATTGTTTTTGGAGGATTCATACCAATTACATAAGACTCCAATCTCTTTGGTATTACTGCTTATACGTGCATACTCACTGGAATACTCGTGACTTCGAACAGTATTTCCTTGCACGTAAGCAAAACTTAATACTAGGCCCACGAAACACTTGGAGCTATTAGATTTTTTGAATAGGCACCAATCGCCTATACAAATCTCATTACACTTTTTTATGAATGCTTTTTTTTATTGTATTTTAGTCTCGGATTTTCGTACGTTTGTAGCGCGAGTAATTTCAGAATCTTTCACTCTTTGCAATCGGTCACTGCTCAATTGGCACGAACCCTCATTTAATAGCCAACAAATAGACGATTTCCGCACGATAAACTCATTCTCCTGGCGATCTTTCACTACGACAAACGGACTTTTTTCGTGCAATTTAATCTTTAATTTCAAAGCAAATTTATCGCATTCCAAAATATCGATAGTCATCCCTAATGACTGGACTTTATCAAATGCATCTTGCTTCGCCTTTTCTACGACTCGATTAATATTGTAAATATCCGGAAGGGAAAAGTCTGCCTGTGTTGAAAGATTTGGTCGCTTCGCTCGAGGATAGTTAAAAACGTTCGTATTTTCAGTTAGATGTCCAGAAGAAATTATATGAAATCACATGATTTCATGTGATTTCATGTGATTTCATATAATTTCACGAAGATTTCAAACATTCTTCAGGATATTTTGAAATCGACGATGACGGATGATTTCGAGTGATTTCTTATGATTTCGCTCGTGATTTCATTTGAGGTGATTAGATGATTTCAGTAGTGAATGGTCCCTCGAGACGTGAGCAGTTTTCTCGATTCCGTAACTTTCATCATAGTGAAAATGTGAGCCAGCTCACGGGAGTTCGTTCGACAAGAAATTTCTTGACGGATAGATGAGATCCGAGAGAGACAGAAATAATAGACTGCATCTTGACGCTTTGTTGGAAACAGTTTGTAAGGTTGAGAGGTTAAGGTAATCCTATCGCCAAAATCCATAGGATTTTCATAATTTTTTTCCAGCTTCACTAAATATATTAATAATCGTCTCTGTAAAATGTTATGGGTTGGTTATCGACCTAATGACAGAGAAAAAAATATTAAAATTGCGTATTTTTGCGAAGGGATTCCGAGAGGACATACAAAAAATCAATTTCCGGTCGCATATAAAAGTGCATATAATAGTGGGAATCCATCAGATTCTTGACAAATAAACAGATTTACATACTTAAATCCAATGCTCTTAGAAAACAATACGCTTATTGACCTAATTTTTATGTAATATCAAGTTTATTTGAACTTCCGGTATTGGATTTATTACCACTTGCTACGATAAAGGGACGCGACAGCGAGGCAACAGTTGACTAGTCCTAATAGCCCAGTCGTGCTGCATATTGGAATCGGAAAAAAATAGAAGTAAGCTAGTTTTTCGACAGGTTTGCCTAAAAATCGGGGTGAAGGTTTTTTTTAGGGGATGAAAGGCGATCGGGGTAGATTAATGCCAAACTACAACCCCCACGAGGTCGGCATCGGGAAACGAGATGTTCAGAAAAATCCGGGCTTCATTTTCGTCTACAGCGCCGAAGTCGTGGAAGTTCATTCTGGGGGGGCGGGGGAAAGTGGGGTAAAATTTTGAAAAATCAGTTTTAATTCAATAACTCTTTTTAAACAATCGCACACTTTTTGTTCAAATGAGAACGTTGTAGCCCTTGAAAAGACGCGTCGATCGAGTATTTGATCATCCCTCTCCGATAATATCTTCTTCACCCCCAAAGGAATTGTTGAAGTATAACAAAAAAAATTGTTTATTGAATAACTCAAAAATAATCGATTTTTCGGGGATGGTTTAAATGTACAAAATGTAGAGAATAATGTTCTCTATATTTTCGTTCCTATGGACCACTCTTGAATTTTGCTCTTTCGAACCCATCTCAGGAGTTGAAAATTCAAAATGAAATTCCGGGACAACTATTGACCGAAAATAAAGACACACGAATTTGGCGCTGTGGACAAAAATGTAGCTGAGGGTTCAAGCTACAGATTCTTCCACAGCGCCGTATGCGTGCGGCCAATAGTTTTCCCAGAATTTCATTTTGAATTTCCAACCCCCCTCGGTGGTTGGAATATCAAAATTCAAGGGTGGTCCATTGAAACGAAAATATAGAGAAAATTATTCTCGGCATTTTTTACATTTAAACCATCCCCGAAAAATCGATTGTTGTTGAGTGATTCAATAAACAATTCTTTTTTGGTATTTTAACCTTTTGGGGGGGGGGTGAAGATATTATCGGAGAGTGATAATGAAATAATTGATCGACGTGTCTTTTCAAGGCAACGTTCCCATTTGAACAAAAAGTGTACGAATTTTTCCTAAAGAGTTATTGAAATAAAACTGATTTTTCCAAAATTCACCCCACTTTTTCACTCCCAAAATTAGCTTCCACGCCTTCGGTGCTGTCGACAGAACTAAAGCCTGGATTTTTCTGCACATTTCGTCTCACGGGCGCCGACCTTGTAGAGGTTGTAGTTTGGCATTTATCCACCCCCATCCCCTTTCATCCCCTAAAAAAACCCTACACCCCGATTTTTAGGCAAACTTGGATTTAGCACCCGCGGCACCTACAAAATCACTTGTCAACAAATTAGCCTTCTTCTATTTTTTTCCGATTACGGGGTTTTTCAGCGACAGCACGACTGTACTAGTGGTCCCACTTCAGTTACAGAATCGACCCCCAGCAGAGAATGCTTTTTTTCCGTTATTATCGACTGGTAACGATTTTGGAATTTTCCCCAGACCCTTTTCAACTATCGAACCGAATTTCTTCGCTGTCGCCGAGCGAGGTCTCATATCTGAACGATCGGTTAGCCGATTTGCGGTATTGCAAAGGCACGAGAGACTGCGCCTTCGGTCAAAAGGGCGTTGCCGAGGTACAACCGAAATTCGCCAAGGACCCGCGCAATTCAATGTCGAATGGAAATAAAAATCCCCTGTCAATGTAAACCAGAGTTGTGAATAATGCATTATTTTGATAGTGCATTACTGTATACATTACAGATTACAAAATTAATGTGTAATGGATATATGTTCCATTACAAATTACAAAAGTAATGTGTAATGGACATATGTTCCATTACAAACGACAAAAGTAATGTGTAATGGTTACATGATCCACTACAAATTTGAAAAGGTAATGTGTAATGGACGCATGTTCCATTACAAATTGAAAAAGTAATGTATGATTAATGAGTGCTTCATTACAAAATACAATTACAATAAGGTAATTCGTAGTGGGGAATATTCCATCACAAATAGAAAAATTGCCGTGCTCACATTAGAAATTTGCACATTGCTATCTTATTATTTTATTTCGCTCATTGAAATTTGTTTCAAGTAAATTCGTTTTTCTTCTGCATAAAACTCGACAACACAAAAAAAAAGGTTTATACTAGAATGTTGCACATTGCTTTCGCTTTGTTGTTTTACCCTGGCAAAGCTATTTATACGAGAAAGTAGAGTTTTTCTCATTTACAAGCCATATTTGTATCATCAAAAAAAAATAATTCTCAAATCAAAGTCATGATCGCCCATACTTTTATGTGCACTCTTTCAGAATCCGGGGTCAAAATTGAGTTTTGTCCATTAGAAAAATAAATATGGCCGTTAAAAAAACCTCGTGTTACAATTATAACGACAGAAGCGAGAAAAAGATCGAGAGAGAAAGAGAGAAGAGTGGCTAAGATGATGTTTCATGTATCTCATGCATACGCAGAATAGGCGGAAGAAATTATACTTAACACAATTGTAAGTATTCTAATAAAATATACATAACCTAGCTAATAATAATAATATAAGTAATATAACAAAAATGAATACAAGTTACTGAAACAAAACATGTCGCTTTATATAGTTTCTGAATGATATACCTATTTTATTATTTCAGATAACTATATAGATCGCTTGAAATTTATAACTCCTTGAATGGATTGTCCAGTAGACCAAACAGTTTCGATCTATTTGATTTTGAAGTGGAGTTTTATAAGTTTGCAACGCGTAATCTGTTACACGTTGCTTTTATAATCGATATCCATTATCAATTGATAATAATAATAGTAATTGCTCTTTGCATTTATTCATGGTATATTACTTTTTCAATGCTCAATGAGGCACGCATTCATTACACATAATCTTTGCTTTTTTAAAGAGGAAGCTTTGTGATACAAAGAATTTGTTTTCCAGTTTGCAATGTTAATGCTCGAAAAATTCATGTATATCTCAAAACTTCGAAAAATCATGCGAGACAATATATCATATCAGATCAACTTCAATATGCAGTTTTTTTCATTATTTGTAACCAGCTTCTGCTTGCAACTACGTCCATGTCTTTAAAAGTATCGACTTTCTCGTGTAGATAGCTTTGTCTGTGTAAAACAGCAAGGTGAAAGTAATGTGCGAACTTCTAATTTGAACGTTTTTCGTCTGCGTTATTGAGCTTCAAGCAAAACAAATGAATAGTCTTGAAAGAACTTTTAGTGAGCCAAATTAAATAATAAGACAGCAACTTTTAGCAAATGTGCAAATTTCTAATGCAAGCACGGCAATTTTGCTATTTGTAATGGAATATTCTCCACTACAAATTACTTTTTATCAATTGTAATTTGTAATCGAACATGCATCCATTACAACTTACTTTTTGAAATGTGTAATGGAATGTGCATCCATTACTCATTACTTTTTGAAATTTGTAATGGATCATGCAACCATTGCACATCACTTTTTGAAATTTGTAATGGATCATGCAACCATTACACACTATTTTTTAAACTTTGTAATGGATCATGCAACCATTACACATTACTTTTTGAAATTTGTAATGACACATGCATTCATTGCACGTTACTTTTCTCATTTGTAATGAAACACACATCCATTACACATTACTTTTGTAATTTGTAATGGAGCACTTATCCAATACACATTATTTAAAGTAATGAATAATGCATTATTTTAAAATTACTATTTTCACAACTCTGATGTAAACATAGCTGGACACAAATATACGCATATATATTCGAGTGAAAAGACGTTGAAAGAGCCGACTTATTCCGACTACCATAACTCGACGAACGACGATAACAAAAAAACAAACGATTACCGTAACGGAGGCAGATTAGAACACGCCAATTATCGTGCAATTTTCTACGTTCGCTATCGCCGGCGCGTGCAACAACGCTAAGGTCATTGCAACGTGACTTTGGTGCGATCCGTCGACAACGCGAACGTGCGGAAAGACATCGAGGCATCGGCTTTTGGTCAGTTACACTTAGAGCTCGCATTATCCATTCATTTTCTCGCATCCGGATAATATGGATAGTGGTGAACCTTACTATCCGGATAACCGGATTTTCAGATAATTCGGATAATTTTGAAGAAGAAAAATGATATCCGTTAAAAAGTATTTTTATTCGTATTAATTAAAATTAAACCAAAATTTTTCGTTCTTTACTATAACTAATGGAAGACATTAACATTTTTAATATCACAAAATGATCGAGCATAATAGTATGCTACTATTTACCATGAAGCATTAAAATAAAGCATGAATCATTGTAAACATTCAGGTAACTCTTTCCCGTTAAACTTTAACTTATTATCACAGTAATAATGCGATCATAAAATATCAAACAAAATAAAAAAAACTATCATTAACAAATAAAAAAACAAAACTTCTTTCTTCTAAGATTAAAAAATGAGGTATTCTCTCCTCTGACGTGCCATACCAACGTTACTGTCGCTCATCTCGCGCACGCATCTCGCAATTCGCATGACATAACGCAATAAACAGGAAGCAACTTATCAGTCGCGCGACTCGCGCGGGATTTTCTGAATGAATTACTTTTGAATGCGTCCCACAAAATATTAAAAACAAAGAAAAAACATGTTTTAAATTAAGGGGTCTTCTCACTTTAGACGCTAAAAAAATTCTACTTTCATGCATTTTTTTGATATGTTTATATTATAGATATTCACATAAAAGTTGTTACCCTTATTAGGACTTGGAATTAATTCGTAGCATTTTTTTAACCCTTAGTAGTCACACTTAGCTAGAGTCACGTTATAGTCATACTGGGTCCATGGGACCCAGGCGTTTTTAGATTGTTATAAACAATGGAATAATGCGTTGAGCGATATGATAAAAAATAGTGAGGTATAATTTGAACCTAGTTTAATACAAGGATATTGGTTAGACATCAAAAATTAAATTTTAAATATGCAAAAAAAACGTAAAAAATGACTTATTTTTACAAACACTGCTATACCTCTTGTAATTATTGACAGAAAAAAATCAAAAAATGGTTTTATAATCCGGAAACAATGTACTTTGAAATAGACATAGCGGTTTCTGTGGACTTTTCAAAAAATATATTTATATCATCCATCGCAGGTGCGATTTAGAAGGAAAGAATAAAACGGTTACGCATATAAAAAAATTGATGTTTTATTGGAAAAAAAAGTTGTCCGGCATGAAAATAATTTATTTCGGTCCCGTGGACCCAGTGTGACTATCAAGGGTTAATGAAAAACAATAATTATTTTTAATGAAAATAAAAAATACATTAATTAAAGTATTGCCCCTCGCTTTCTACTACTTTTGACCATCTTTCGGGCAGGGTACGAATACCATGTCGGAAGAACGCCTCGTCTTTAGGGGCAATCCACGGATCGACTTATTTTTGACAATCTTCGTAAGAAGTGAACTTCTGCTCAGACAGGCTATGAGCCATGGAACGAAACTAATGGTAATCAAAAGGGGTGATATCTGGAGAATACGGCGGGTCGGGTAGAACTTCCCATTTAAGGGTTTCCAGATATGTTTATACCCGTTTTGCGTCGTGCGGGCGAGCATTGTCGTGCAGTAAAATGACTTTATCGTGTCTTTCGGAGTATTCCGGCCGTTTTTCTTTCGATGCACGGCTCACGCGCATTAATTGCAGTCAGTAGCCATCCCCAGTTATGGTTTCATTCGATTTCAGCAGTTCATAATAAATCACACCCCTCTCCCGTGCAGAAATGTGACCGGGCATTCCCGACTCGACGTCTGGTCCAGGCCTGGCTTGCCTCGTCCGATTTATCTAACCGGGCCCTTTTGTGAAACAGACTAGGAATATCACAAAACCTTTTCCTGGGGAGAACATTGACATTTCCTGAATATTAAATACCAACCTATTATTAAATAATACTTTTTGCATCATCAAAGATATTAATAATTGAATGTAATAATATGATTACATTTATTGTAATTGTATACTCCGTTTTATCATCATATTATTTTCTTTAAAAATAATCGACGCCTGACAATGCTATCATAAAGAATAAATTACGATAGTCAACGAAAATTATATGCTGATATGATGGAGGATATAATTACAATAAATGTAATCACATTATCACGGTGAATTATCAATATCTATAGAACGACGCCGACGTACATTTTTTTCTTCATTTTCCTTGTCCTCTACAGATCAACAAAAGTAATTTTGAGGTTGGTTTTATCGACATTTCCTGGTCATTTACTGCTTGTTCTCCGGCCCGTTCCTGATCAGTTCCCGATCTACTCTCTATTACTTTCCTGGTCATTTTCCGCTTGTTCCCTGGCCCGTTCCTGATCAGTTCCCAAGAAAGGGAACAGCGGATCGGGACCTAACCTTAGACCCGTTACATTGCGAACCTTTTACAGAGTGGAAGGCCCGACCAGAGCCTGATATTATCTCGGGAAGGCAGATCAGGGGCAGTACTTTTTCCCTACTCAAATTTCTACACGGCTCTGATCCCACCAGTTACAGAGCAGGAGCTTAGACCCATGGATATTTGGCTTTGCCACTGATGTTGATGGTTGGCCGGGCTTCACCCATGACTTTCTGCGCTTCAGATTGTCGCAATGGATCCATTTTTCATCACCAGTGACGATTCGATGCAAAAAACTGGGAAAAAAGCAGGAAGTAAAACTCCCCGCAAATACACTTTATTCGGCACAAATGTTGACATACTCAATAAATTATAAAGTGTTGTTATTTACGATTCAAAAAGAGGTTATTTACAGCAAATGACATTCAATGGTAGCTGTTTCACGATGAATGCATTACTGTCGGTAACAACGAAATACTGTACTACCTACGCCATCTCTTTTAAAACGCTACGAATTAATTCCAACACCTAATAATAAATACACTTTCGAAATACATAAAACAAAAAAATGTCATGTATTTATGTAACACAAACAAACTTTAAACGCGTTTTTCTCGAAACGACGATTTTCGACGGCTTGTTCATAAAATCTTCGAAACTACTGAACCGATCCTTGTGAAATTTTAACCACATTCTTTAAAACTATAGTTAAAGCACCTATCAAGGATAAAAAAAATATATATATTATCTTTTTTCGCCCAAGACGGTGAAAAAGAACACGTTTTTGTTTTGATTTTTCGAAAAATGTCCGTCATTTTGTTATTTTTGCATATATAAAAAATCGTATAATATGCGCTATAGCCATTAACATACTAAATCTCAAACCGTTTGTTTTTTTTATTCGAATGATCCATCTCCGAGATTTCATCAACAGCGCAGACCTACAAGTTTTTAAGGACATTTTTTTAGCTACCATTTTCGTCTATGAATAGTGACTTAAATAAATAAAACAATTTTTTGAATGTATTTCGAAAGTGTATTTATTAAGTGTAACAACTTTTATATCAATATCTATCTATAATATAAAGTGAGACGACCCCTTAAGATGACTTGTTAACTACATGTACTGACTGCGCACAATGCCGAAATTATTGTTTTACTATAGTTAGTCCCATGTTCAAATCGTAATTTTCTGATGAATTTTACTATCCGTATTATCCGGATTTAAAAAATTGGCGGATATCCGGAAAACCGGATTGCAAGCAATAGTTACACTCGACGGTATTACAATTGTGGTAATGAAAATCCCTCGTTAGAGTCGCGTCGCGAATCATAGAGAAGCGAAGAATTCGAGCGGATTCCATTTCTCGTTATAATACTTTTTTACGATTCGGCAGATTAGAAGGAAAAGCGTGATTGAGAGACGGAAAATCCCCAGGGGGCTCGAGGAAAAATGCGAGGCTCGTTGGGATTCGTGAGTTTGCTGCTGGTCGCGGGCGTGAACGCGAGGGGTCCAATGGGCAACGGGAAAAGACCCAACATCGTTCTCATACTCACCGACGATCAGGATATCGAACTTGGTAATTACATTTTGTTGCTTTCCTTATCAATTGATACGACGCAACGTCTCGTTTAAGGCGGGAAACCAGTTTAAATTACTCAAAAAGTCGATTTTTTTAAATTCCAGAAATCGTTAGTAAAACTAATCGCAGTTTAACCGGTAAACAGTATAAATAATTCATTACTTCCTTGAATTCTTTGTTTTCGGTAATTTTTGTTCAAACGCGTTTTTCTCGGAACAACTTTTGTTTTTAAATTTGTATACACTCTCGCTGAAAAAGTTTCTAAAATATCATTTTAAAAAGTGATAGTTTCTTTATATAATTACGCTCTATATGAACCTAAATTTGAGGTGATATTGTTTAAAGTACATTTTTTTATGGCAAAAAGTTTATAAAATAATGGCAACAATTATACCCTTTTGTTTAAACTTCTCTAAAAAGATTCAATTTTCAATTTTTGGTCAGAGTTAGGTTCATATAGAATAAAAGCATGTTCTTAAGGGAATTTTCGAACCGTAATGATTTCCGATAAAAACTGTAGCCTGCAGGGTGTACACAAGTAGCAAAGTCTGGTGGCAACCTTCAAGGGGCAGCAGATTATATGTCCATATTTTCAGAGGAAATGCTTCGAAAAAATTTAAACGTTTATTTGAAAATATGTATAAAATATTCCCAAAGTTTGAATAAATTCTATTAATTCATTCCTTGTGGAAAAAAAATCATAAAAGTCACTATAAAGACGTACTCCTAAACTGGTTTCCCGCCTTATACAAATAAGAAAATTAAAAAGAACATTCGCTCGCTCGTTACAACGTTACGATGTACATTCGATGAATAGAAGTGTTTCTTTCTATCTAACAAAGACGATTCTGTCCGAAGGAATGAAACAAAAACCAAAATTCTTCTGATCTACAGCGATGAAAAAATTCGTGTCTATAATAATTTTCAATGCTTTATAACATATACGAGTTTGAGCAAAATCGACGGCGGACACTTAGGGGAGGAGGGCCCAAAGTGGGCACTTTAAGGAAAATTGAAAAAAAAAGCAGTTATAAAATATCATATTCAAACCTTTTTTTTGCTATCGGGTGCTAAATTTATCATAGTTTAATAGTACATTCACACATTTCCAGTAAATATTCAAAATACAAATAATGAAAACCTTCAACGAATGCCCGCTTTGCCCAGGGGGGTAACCTCAATCGGGCACGGCTTCTGGGCAAAACGGGCACGTAGAGGTTAAAGCGAGCACCCTGTATTTTTGTCCGAGATTAGGCATAAATAAGAAGAAAATAGGGAATCACAGGGGAAAAACTATGAATGTACCCACACATTTTATTGCAGACAAATAATTATTATTATCATAAACGAATAAACTTTTTTTGGCAATTATCACAGTAAAATGATCCAACACCAGGGTAAGCAGTGCATGCATCATGAGCCCACATTTGACAGTCATTGCATTGAAGCCAGCCTTCGGTGGGAGGATCTATGTATGGTGCGTTGCATATATTGCACACGTTATTTTCCTTGTCTGTAGTTTGTTTCTTCTTGTACCTTTTTGGCTCTCCTTAGTTTTCAGATCCTTCTTAAGATGTTTCATGACAGCTTTCACTTTTTCAGGTTGAGGTTTAATTTTTTCACTATTTTGTTTCTTTGTTCATCCTTGATCGGAGTGCTGGTTAAAATCTCAACTTTTGAGTTCTTCTTCCATGGGTTGTTGAGTATTTCTTTTATATTTATTTACCATCTGAAAATAATAGTGGATGTCGTTATAAAAAAGTAACACTTTCAAATATGTAAAAAACATAGTTGCAATAAATAAGAGCATTTTGGAAAGTTTCTCCATAGATAAATGGGAAAAATATCAAAATAAAGTCATCTTCTATCTTCTATTATCATCTTAATTTCACATAGTCATCTTTCAATAGAGCATAGCGGGCACGTACTCAATTTCCTACAATGAAGATAAATAAATATGATAGTGAAATTATTTAAATAAAGTATCAACTTCATTTCACATAGCCATATTTTATACTGGGCATAGCGGACACGTGCTCGCTTTGCCCTGCCCGCCTTGCCCTTTTGCGCCACTTGATGTTTTCATCAAACCTCACCAAAAAATGTTTGGAATACATTCACGCAAATATGAATAAAACAAAGTGAAATAGGCATCAAATAATAGTCACATTTTAGTATTGATCTATTTTACTCACGAATAGACAAAACACAATGTACATACCTTGCTTTTTTGTCAAAACCTGTGGAATTTTGTTTTTTTTTCGCCACACGAGCCGCTCGGTCGGCCGCAGTTGAGCTTCACGACTGCGGCGGGCCGGGCAGAACGGTAGCCACGTCCACACTTCGCGAAACCTCGGTAAGTTTTGAGGGGGTATTACCGTCTAGAAGCTTGTTATTTAAGTAATTTTTGGGAATTAATTTTGCGGGAATATCAAACCTACAGTGCCACGGTTTTTGTCGCATATTAAGACATGTTTCAACTAGCAACACAAATTTTTATGAAATACTTTATTAAAATCTACACGAGTTATGCACTGTTATGCAGGTCGCGGCGTGAGACGCTTGTCCAATCGGGCGCACGGGTTGCGGCGATCCTAATCGTCTGAAACAGAATAACAATTTTTTTAAAATCTATATGAATGTACTTATCGTCTGAACTAGAACTAAATAAGTAATTATTCAGGTTTAATTTTTCCAGAAAATTGTCAACTAAAACATGAGAGCTGGCCTAAAATATTCAAGCTATCGGTATCATTCTAGTTCAGACTATAGGTGAAGGTTTCCTCGAAATGTGTGCAAAACCCGACGTCAATCGGTCTTATAGTTTTGGAGGAAACGTGCGCCTGACTTGAAAAATGTCGTTTCGAGAAAAACGCACCGCAGTCTTTCAGTCAGAACAAGCGCGCGCTCGTGATATTTATAGATTTTGTTTAAATTTTAACCAGACATTATTCATATCATTATGCATGTTTGAGTGAGACTTCAGACCCGTCGACTATTAAGATTGGGAGATAATGGATTTCAAAACTGCTGCTTTTAACACCGCAGGGTCTGCATTTAAATTCAGACAGAATAATTTTCCGTAAAAAAGATTTGTCCCCTGTAATAAGAAAATATATGGCAACACCGCATCGTTCCACTTATCCAATTACGTAAGTTTGCGTGGCATATTTAAAATAATACCCGAGTCAAAATTTTTAGCCTCCTCTGAACCCTCGCAGGACCCATTTCTTTTGTAATACATAAGCCCCCAGCCTCCATTGAACCTACGAAACCTCGTTTGTCGAGTTCAGTGCCATGAAGAGACCTCCTCTTGGTCCAGGGTAGCCTCTGCTAGACCTCCCAAACCTTCTCTCGACCCCCAGTTTCAGTGAAACGTGCAGAGAACAGGCCTCCTTAACCTGCTTTCAATCTCAAACTGTTGCCTCGACCCCACCTAACCTGCAGCACATTCGGCCCGAATTCGATATCTCCTCCATCATCATTCCATTGTGGCCTGATCGGTAACCCGTTCGATGACGAAAATAATACGAAATTAATAACAATACGTCGTCCCCTTATCAAATTATTAGTGCAATATTAAGATGCGAAAACAATCAAATTTTCTCAATATCGATTTATTATTATTTTATAGGCAATTCATAGAAGAATGCTTGTATATACAGTCTTACTCCAATTCTATCGGATTAATGGGCGTTTTCCTGTGAGAAAAAATCTCACAGGAAAATTCTTTAAAAAATCCCAGTCTATCCAGTATAAGCTTACGCGACGTTTTTCGTCCTTGACATTTCTTCTTAAACCCTCTAGTTCTTGAGTTACATTGCATTATCTAGAATTAGTCTTTTTTAGCAAAAAATGAAATAACATTGCGAAAAAAATCGTACAAAACTTTATAAAAAACGCAAATGGAGTTCCTGCTACCCCGTTAAAGTTTATCATGGATGAACGTAACAAATTTTTTTTGCATAAGTTATGCGCCCATTTCTTAATGGTCGAAAAAAGCCGAAAATCAGTTACGTATAAAAGTGCGTACCAGGCCGAAAAGAAAATTATAAAAAAATATTTCAGAAAAGCAATATAAAGTTGGATTTATTCCCGTCAAAACGCCGTTCGGTAAATTTGGTTTTTTTTTTACGAAGCTTTGTAACTTTTAGTGCAGCAAGAAATATCGACTGGTGTATCCAAACTTTTAAGCGACGGTATATATTATATAATACTATGTATGTATGTATGTATGTGTGTATATATATATATATATATATATATATATATATATATATATATATATATATATATATATATATTATACTGTGTCCAAAAAATAAGGTGATAATGTATTTATTTCGAAAATTCTTTATTTATTTTTCCAAATCAATTTCATCCCCTTCAAAGTAATCCCCTCCCGATGCAAGGCACTTATGCCAACGGATTTTCCAATCTTCGAAACACTAATTGTAGTCACTTTCCGGGATGGCCTTCAGTTCCGTCTTCGCTGCGGCTTGAATCTCCTCTATCGTATCAAAACGGTGTCCCCGGAGCGATCTTTTAAGCTTGCTGAACAGCCAGAAGTTGCACGGCGCCAAAAACTCAACCTATATCGTTCCGCAACCACCGTATTCACCTGATCTGGCGCCTTATTTTTTAAGGTATTCGTTTTTAACAAATAATTTTTTATCAAATTTTAAAAAATAAGGTAACCTTATTTTTTGGACACAGTAGTATATATTATACTCGAAATATGTGGTTGCATTAATATATTCGAATATACACTACCAGTCCAAAGTATTCGGACACTTCAGATAACTGCAAAACTTAATATCACTTTGGATCATTGCAACCTTATGGTAGAATAATAATTATTTTACGAAGATACTATAAAGCTCTGTATAATTACTTAATTATATAGATCTTTATAGTATCTTCGTGAAATAATAAATGAAATGAATTATATTACTCTAACATTATTTGGCAATTATCCAGCGCCCAAAAGTTTTGCGATTATGTGGAGGGTCCGAAAACTTTTGGCTGGCAGTGTAGATCTAAATAACATATAATGTTGATATCTATATGGAACGTTAGGGTGTCAATTATAGTCTATTTCATGTTCTAAAGGATTGAAATTGTCGGTTTAGAATTCAACCTCATTCGATTTTTTCTTTTTGTTTTTGTTCGTTTTGTTTTTTTTGTTTAATCAATAATGAGTTGATAAATGGCGACGGCCGATTACCGTCGATTTTAAATAAAATGTTTGATTTTTCTTTGTTTTCATTTTTAGCACGTCGAAAATTTTAAAAATATTTCCACGTGTATGTATGAAGCATATTTATATTTTTTTCCGCTAAATGTTATGATATTAACTAACCGCGTCTATTTGATTCTTTTTTATTTGAATTAACTAGATTTTTCATAGAACCAAATTTTTCCTATTGCATTCCATTATTAAAATTATTGATTTCAAAAATGTTTATTTACAGAAAATCAGTCTATTTAATATCGTCCAATAACTACATATTTTATTTGATCCTAATAAATCTGATTCGGTTTCATCAGTTCAACATTTTCATCTGTTCAAAAAAACAATTTAGTTAACTTCACTAAATGGATCTAGTAATTTTTTTTTAATTTACCTTAAATAGAATTTTCGTAGAGTTAACCATTTTTCTATTTGATTGACCTAATGGTCCATCTTTATTGCAACTCTCATATCAAAGGAGCGGGGGTAGAGAAGGTGGAGAGAGAGGAATTATATATATATATGTGTGTGTTTGTTTGAAAAATCTATAGCATGTTATTCGATGAAACTCTCTAATTATCACAATCATATTAACTAATTCATATAGCTTATGTGATACAACAAATAGTTAGACGTATTCATTTGGTCTCTTATGCCATATCAGCGACTAAAATGTTATAAGCACTCGGTAGCATAGGGGCAGCGGAGCGTAGCTGTGAGTAGGTAGGACTAGGTTCAAGGCGCATATAGGGCAAATATTTTCTTCGAAAAAAATCATTCCTAAAGGCCAGGGAATGACGAATTACGATGAAAAATCCTTATGGTAAGGCTCTCAATTAAGGAGTTCATTTTATTTTCGATTTATGAAATATTTTATGCATATAGTACACTTAGCTTTACAGTGTACATTGTAAGCAAATAAAGATTAATTTGAATCTCATCTTTATTAATACATACAAATATCTTTGAAAGAAATATGATCGTAGTAGGCTGTGAAACAAGGAAAAAACCTATTTTATTTAAATAGATTCTATATAAATTAATTTTTTTGTTTAGCAGTGTACAGTAGGCCAAAAGGGGGGGGCGGTAGGTTCTGCGCGAGCGCGCGAAGTAGGCCGACCTGAGGTTCCGTAGGTTCAATTGTGAACCTCACTGACCTCCTTTGAGTCAAAAAGTCTACTTTCTGCCATGCCGGAGGTTCATCGGAGGCTCTAACGCATGGCACTTTCAAACATTGTACCCGAGTCGAAATTTAGACCCTCCTTTGAATGCTCGAGAACCTATTTCCTTTGTAACGCACAGACCGCCGCCCTCCTTTGACTCCCCTTGAACCTATATGGAGAAATTTGGACCGTTGGCGACCCTCCTTTAGCCCTACTGAACCTTCTATTCAACCTCCTGAGCCTCCTTTAGGCCTATGGGCTCGGCTTGCGTGAACCTACACAACCTCGTTTTGGCCTAAAGTCCTATCTGTACCCTACAGAACCTCCTTTGAATCCAAAGCAGAAGGAAAATGAAAAATTGGATCCAAAGGAGGTTCTGTAGGGTCAAGCTATATCTGAAAAATAAATTATATGTGTGAATTAAAAATATGATGTTTGATTATTTATTATAAGATTGATTTATTAATTCGAAACATATACATACATTGTCACAACTATAAATTATTTCGTGTAACTTAAAAAAACGTTATATTAAACGTATACTATATATGCGCTATAGTATAGTACAAATATAGTATACGTTAGTAGTCCAGTAAAGTACGCTGGTACTACATTTGTTTGTGTGTTTTCAAGTTTATTTCATTATTATAAATAAATGATATATAGTTTATCTGAAAATATTTTTTAATTATATTTATCCCTTCTTTGGAATATCGGTGAACTGCGGATGGGAGAGAAGGGGGGGAGCGGAGGGCAGCATATTGAAGTAGGCTTAAAGGAGGGTTAGTAGGGTCAGAAGAGGTTTAAAGAAGGGCTAGGAGGCTCTGCGAGCCACCGGTGAAAGGAGTCAAAGGAGAGTTAGTAGGGCGAAAGGAGGTTTAAAAGAGGATCTGTAGGTTTGCGTAAGCATTAAATCAGGCTCACTAGGGTTTAAAGGAGGTTCAGATGAACCTACTAAACCTCCTTTGAGTGAAAAAGTCCAATTTCTGCCACTTTTGGAGGTTCAATAGGTTCTGATATACATGTTTTTGAGATTTCCATTTGAACCTCTTGAACCTCCATTGAATGACAAATTGGGATCGAAAGGAGGTTTAAAGGAGGGTCTAAATTTTGGCTCGGGTACCCTCCTTTAGATACCCAATAATCCGCTCACGCCGATTTCTGCTCGCCTTCATTTTGTGGGTTGAACGCGGCTCGAAAATTTCGACTCGGGTACTGCAACACAATTTTTTATGTGGAAGTCATTTTTAATCGAACAACGTTTTTAATTAGTTATGAATTAACCAACACTTTTATTCGTTAATGAAGTTAACATAAACAATATAAAATATTCATATTAATAACGCAAATATTTATTTTATGATAAAAGTTTTTAACTTTAGGAACACGATAATTTTTTTTCTCGAAATATTGAACAATAGTGTTCTGCGTCGTTGCTATGAATAATGTGACCTGAGTTTCGGTCAATGCAGACTGCAGTGTTAAGGTATTCCTTTCACGAGCCCGAATATTTTACACTTAACTGATTTTGGTCTATAATAAAGTAAAAATGCATCCCAGCATACTGGTCAAATTTCAAGCCAAATTACCGAACGTTTAACGAAAAATGACGGCCCTAAAAATCGTCTCATTTATACGGCGCTTCATGGACATGTCGCGCTGGCCACATTTCTATCTAATAATTTATGCAATAAATAACTCTAGATGCCTGGTATAAACTGCTCACAGGTGTGAAAAAGTCTAAAGATTCCGTAACGACAATAAAAACGGAGGGTCACCGAACGTTTAAAGATAATATTAATGTTAAAACTTGGAAAAATGTGACTAACAGAAGAATTTTCGTAGCCGTGACGTTTCAAATAAATGTGAAAATGTCTCAAACTACTGAATTTGCATGACATTTTTTATTCTAGTTTATCGTTGTGTATAATAATCCATTGTAACTTATTTTTATTATTAAGCGCAATTGTAATTTTCCGACGATTCAGAAAGCCCTGCTTATGCCCCACAAAATACGGCCCTCCGCGAAACGAATACCTTAAACGTTGCAATTTTAAATCCCGTTATCTCCCAATCTAAATAGTCGACTGTTCTGAAATTTCACTCAAACATGCATAATGGTCTGATCAATTTCTGGTTAAAATTTGAACAAAATCTATAGAAATAAAGAGCGCGCGCTCGTTCTACCTTAAGCCTCTGTAACTATGGGAGTTCTACGAATTTCAAATTAATATTTTCGAGACACATTCTCAGAAACCCAAACTATAAGAAAACGTAAAAAAATCGAATTTTTGAAGCTTCCAGACGGTACTACCGCCTTAAAACGTTAGTCGTAGGATGTCCGCTTTGGACCGGGCGCTCGCTTTGGGCCCCCTTCCCCTAACAAGGAACATCCCTCAGGTGACACCCTTCGATTTTGTTGAAATTTGGATATGTTATAAAGCACCGAAAAGTAAGCGATACGTATTTTTTTTTATCGGCGGAAAAACGGTTCTAATGGCTGAAACGCACCCTCAAAAATTGGGATGTTTTTCGTTTTTCGTCGATAACGTTTTAACGGTGCGAGATATTTAAAAAAATTCAAATTGCAACAATGTTTATTTTTTTGTGCACTATACATTGGAGATGAGAACGATAACGTTATCGACGAAAAAACGAAAAATACCTCTAGGTTCGAGGGTTCGTTTCACCCCTGAAAACCGTTTTTTCGCCATAAAAAAAATACGTATCGCTTACTTTTCGGTGCTTTATAACATATACAAATTTCAACAAAATCGAAGGGTGCCACCTAAGGGATGTTCCTTGTAAGAACTCGTTTTACATCGACGCGACAATTAAAAAAGTAAGGGCTGGATGCGCAGCAAGGGGGCTGACGGCACCCGAAATAACACATTTTAATGTATTCACTTGAAAGTGAAAATTGTCCAATTGTAAAATTAAAACATTTTGCCATGGTATTTGCAGAGATTGTAATGCTCGGCCGACATCGCTTAAGGTCGTATGTATGTACCTTTGGTTGGTCGGAAAACGAGGTTTTTTGGGATTAAAAAAGAAATAATCAAGCAATCAAAACGAGGTTCAGAAGGGTTATTTCAAATATCCGTAGGTACATAAATCAATTTTTTATTTTCCAAAAAAACAAAATGGCGCTTCAGTGGCCGGTAGAAAGAGAACGCCTTTTTCGGTGTCCCTTCACGGGCGGACTCGGTGGAGACGCACATGAGCAGCCAGAAGAAGTTATACTTTTTTTCGTAATCTTCATGAATTTTGGTAGCGACATACACACGATTATTGGGAAATATTGATTTTTGTCAATTTGGAACCATTTTGTAAAGAAAGTCGATTTTTCGACTAACGAAACGGCCTTAATTTATTCATAAGAACTGTAATTATTAATAGATCGTAGAAATCGTGTGTGCTTCGCTGGAAAATCTATCCAAGAAGCTACAGTTGAAATTTGAAGTCAATTGGTTCGAAAAAGAAGAAGCTACGGGCCCGTCCGAATAAAAAAAAAGTTTCACGACAAACGCGTTTGAAGTTTCGAAACGATTTTTCAACATGTCTCAAAATTTTGTTTCCACCTAAAATAACTTTTGCATATTATATGCAAAATTATGTGCAAAATATTATATGCAAAATTTTCATATTATATGCAAATTTATTGTTTTTTCAAAGGTATATAAGCCATTAAAGATCCACTGTTCAATTAAATGACCACGGAACGTTAAAAAAAATCGCTCATTCTTCAGCGCATTAAGGCCGTTCTAGTGTGAACACCCATTTTCAAGGTGATTTTTAGGGAATTGAATTTAGAGAAACGATTAAATCTATAGTGTTAGTATTTTACAGTTACATTTATACATGTTTGAAGTAACATCTTAAATCTTTTCAAAGCATTTTATTCGAAAATGTACATGATATTTGATGTTGCGCAGATCATGTCGCGATTTTTGTAAATCGTCGGGCGTTGTGATTACGGCCGTCCCAGTAATCTGAAAAAACAATTTTAATTCTATTCTTCACGCACGTAGTTATCGTTCGGCCTTCTAAGACAAATTTTAGGAAAATTTCACGAGATGGCGGCGTTTGAGTACTCTGATTTTTGCAATAAAATGTTTACTTTAGGCGGAACTGAAAAATAGTAATTATAAAGCAATCGAAAAGATGAAGGGCCGACCGATAGCCCGAGACCAATCCTCTTCGCTCATCCTCTAAAAAAATGTCATAACACAAAAAAAATCGAGTTCTGTCGATAAATATTGACGTCGCAGTGGCTTCGCGCATGTGACAAAACGATTAAAATGCGTTTCTTTTTTTTAAACAGAATTCTTGTGTTATGAGAGTTTTTTTAGTGGATGAGCGATGTGTGCAAAATTGCAAGTCGATCGGCCCAGTAGTTTCAGAGAAAAATACACGCCCGATGTGAAAAATGTTGTTTTGAGAAAAACGCGTCCAGACTTTCTCATGCAGGTCACATGGTGGACGTTCATTGATTTCAGCAATCTACCTTTAGTCGGCTATACCAGGAACGTACAGGATACCCTCCTAAGACGCCAACTATAAAAATACAAAAACAAGTGCGAGTCGGGTCTCGCTCTATTAGGGTTCCGTACATATCGCCGATGAACTTTTTTTCAAAACTAGATATTTAATTAGTTATTGCTTTTTTTCTGCCGGTACCAGCCAATTACCAATATTGTCGCATTTTTCACAGAAAAAGCGGAGGCAAAGAAAAATAAATGAAATATATTACGATCTACAGACTTTTTCATCTGCAATCTCGTTTCTTCCATGACGTCAATCTCTTGTTCTTGGCTGGCGCCGACTCCAAAAATAAGTCATTTGGTATTGTAAATATTTAAATAACATTAATTTTATGTATGCATTATGTATTCAATAAATTATTATTTATACTACATTATGAATCGACGTTTTCAGTGTTTGTTGTTTAAATACGGTACATGGTACACAATATACAGAAATTCCAAATACCTACCTAGTTTACTTTTTTAGATAGACCCCGTAATAAAAATGGTTCAAAAATGACAACTTTGACCCCCATTTCTTCATTTTTGAAAATATAAATGAATAGACAATGTATTTGTACTTTACTCGATGAGCTTTAGACAATGACCCCCCTCATGCTAGAGTAGGACAATTTTTTCTGCTCCTTTTTTCATGTGGTACCCCCATGAAAAATAATTTAATTGAATTTATAATTCAACATTCGGATTTGTCTCAACATTCTATCCAAAATATCCATATGTCAGGTCTGTAACTAATGAGTTACAGACCTGACGGAATACCGTTTACGAGCTAGATCCCCGTGACAGACGGACGGGCAGACAGCAGAGTGACAACAATAGTAACCGCTTCCGTTTTATCCTTTGGATACGAAACCCTGAAAAAAAAAACAATTTTTCCGACCAGCAACACTAGAATACGGCCTCACCGAAAGGTTTGATACGCTTCTAGGTTCGATGAACTTCATGCCGCATACTCTGAGACGAATACGGGACGAGGGAGTCGAGATGAGACACGCATACGCCACGACTACGGTATGCTGCCCAAGCCGAAGTTCCCTGCTCACTGGTCGTTACGTGCACAATCACGGAGTGTACTCGAACGATGGCAATTGCACGGGCCAACAATGGCAACGAGATCACGAGCCACACTCGTTCGGGGCATATCTCAGTAACGCGGGTTACCGCACCGGCGAGTAGATCCAATTTGCATATTTCCACTCCCATACACACTCATTTCAACGTCGATCAATTAAGGTAGTTCTGTAGGTACACGTATGAGCCAAAAGTTTCGGTCGAAGAGTATAGCAACATCCAATGCCTTTACGATGCTGTTGGTTGTAAATGTTTGACACAGCTTGTACCCTCTATATGTCCCACACATTCGCACCTCATGCAAAGATAGTTCTCATACTCGTATAGAGAGCGGCGCTGTAATCGTGGCAACAGCGCGATTTTCCTGCAGTCATAGTGTTGAGCTTCCTACGATCAGTCTTTCGCGAAATATTTTATATAAATAAAAAAAAGGGTGAAAATGTCAATCCAAATGCGATACAAAGGAGAGTGTACAAGAAAAAAAACGCTTGCTGAAAGACTGCAAGCTGTGGCAGCCATGCGCCAAGCAAATACGGCTAAACGCGACGAGAATAACCATAACCTCAACGATCGGCAACAAAAATTCGCTGTCGAAGGACGTCGGATCGTGGATTTACAACATCTTGCCGTCAGTTGAAATTGTATTCTCGGTAACAAAGACAAATACATGCATAAATAAATGCATGAATTAAACAAATTAAATTTGCTTGTGGAATAAATTTATTTCACATCCGTCTCAGAATTGCTAGAACTCGGGAAAAAACACGCTTCGAGTTCCCAGACCACGCGCCAATCAGCTGGCTGCAGCGTACACTTAGCGTACACGTATTCCCTTACAGATGGTTGGGCCCGAGTTCGGTGTCGAATAAAATTACCACTTTTCATAATTCGATATCTTCGAAACTAAACAGTCAAAGTTTGTCATTTTTTTTCTAAACTCAATCCCACAATATTTTATTTTCAAATCATAAGATCCGTTTAGAACCTATATCGAAAAATGTAAGCAAACTCCTATCGGTTTACGTGTTAGGTATAGGGATCGCATACAAAAATACCCATATTCAATTGCAATTATCTCACGAACTAAACGGCGAATCGAATTGAATTTTTGGGCATCAGTTCATGGAGGTCATATCTACACCATACTTAGATTTCAGCCAATTCCTACGATTTGACCAAAACTACAGAACTACCTTAAGGGCGGACACCACTGTAAATGCCCATTTTCGACCGTTTTCTTTGGATATTTTTTTAAAGCAAGTAATAAAATACATGGTCATAAGAACTTTTAGGCTTTATTAGGTATATACTGAATTATGTAAAAAAATGTATTTGTCAAAAGAATACAAAATGGCGGTGCACGAGTCGCTGTGGCACTACTGGTTTTCAGCCAACCCTCTCCACGGCATGCAGTAGAACTGTCGTACATTTTATCCTGGAACTGAGAGTGAAATATTTTCGTGAATTGTATTAGTTTTAGCAGTCAAATACGGGGGGAAATTAAAAAATAATGGAAAAATAGAGACGAGTTTTTTTTAAATTTGTTTTTTCGATCACAGTTTTCACATAAAAAGTGATATATTCTTGACAATTTTCAATTAATCGAAAAAAGCGCTCATACCTGACTGTTATAGCAATCTAAGAAGCTACAGTCAAAATTTCAAGTCGATTGGACGAAAATTGTTCGAGTTCTGCTGCGTGCCAATTTCAAAAACATGGTTTTGAGAAAAACGTTTTTGAAGTTTTCGGTACCCACTAGTAAAACAATGCATGAGTGAATTTGCAGAAGCGTGGGAGCTTCTTGAGTCAGTGGGTTACGTGATCCTCGTTGGGAACAGTTTTTACCGCAGAATCAAATTTTTCACGGTATTTTGTGTAGCTGCCCCAGATAGAACAAGAAGGTCCAATATACATATATTACATGTATATATGTATATGACATGTATACGTCTATGATAGACCTGTATTATAGGTATATTGAATGTTTATTGTGGAGCTATTTAACTGATAATAGTGAAAGAATTTTGATACGTATATTTCACGTACAATAAGCATTTGCCATCAAATTATATACATATATTACATGTACAACGAACATTTACTCGACGATAAAAATGAATCCTATTGCATTGCTGTCAATATCACGTATTACATACGTACATTGAACAGGTTTTTTTCAACGTTATTTCCGTGGAGTTTTGTGCATCTCATATACGTATAAGGTAAATGTCCCAATTATTGAACAGCTAAGGATCTGGGGGATTGAATTCGGTGCGAAAAAAATATAAAATCAAGAAAAAACCATCGCTTTCAGGTTCAAATTATACTTTGATATTTTTACTTTCGAAAAATCAAGCTTTAAATTATTTTTAAATGATTTTGAATGAAAAAATAAAAGAAGAACACTGTGAAGCATGCAAATGTCCCAATTATTGAACACTGGAAGTGCCTATGTCCCTAATATTGAACAGGCATGTCCCAGTCATTGAGCACTCTCGAGAATTCTTTTTCCGTTCTGAAAATATTATTTTGGGTACAATATTAAGAAATAAAAGCAAAATCAAACACTTAAATAATCTTTTGTTAATCATGTAAAAATACAAAAATATATATTTAGTCTCCTTTGACAGGTTTTTGGTTCATTTGCATTTGGATTATTTTTGCTTTTCAACTCGAAATTTTTTTTTTTCAGTTTCCTCGTTTTTATGTTCTGTTTTTGTTTCATTTTGTCGCAGCTTGACTCCCTGAAATATCGGAGAGCAAAAAATTTTGAACAGTACATTCGTATTTTTAGGTTACATTTAGGTTATATTCTCTTTTTACTTTCCTTTTTATGTTTATTGTACGAAAATACAAATAAAAAATATATTTGACGATCTTAGAGTTACTATTAAAAGAATAAAGGTAAGTTTATTCAGGAACTTACAGTTTTTGTTTGAATAAATGCGATTCACACGATCTGTCACACGTTAAGGCTGGGAATACACGTCCGATTTTTCTATCTGATAGTCGGATCCGACTATCGGATCGGATTCACTCCACACACGTCCGATTTTATTGACCGACTATTTCTGAGCTCAGTCGATCATGCGCTATCGGCGCGTTCATTCGTTGTTTTCGCGGGAGTGTACAAAAAAGATGGATGACGAAATACTACTGCTTATTGCATATTTGCTGGTGCTGACGAAAAAGAAGAAGAGACGACGCTATTGGATCCATCCTATTAATTTGACCAGACTTACCGATAGTCATTTCTATTTAATGCATCCTAAATTACTAAAATACCCTGAACGGTTTTTTGATTTTTATCGAATGAGTACAAGGTCCTTTTATGAACTGTTGTACTTAATTAAAGTAAGATTAAGAAAACAAGATACGTTGATGAGATTGGCTATCCCTGCAGAAGAAAAATTGGCTATAACTTTAAGGTAAGATTTTTTAGTTTACTTTAGTAAGGGCCGATGCGACCCAACTCAAATAAACAATTCCCCGAATGTAAATCTTAGAGCACCTAAGTCAGTAATATATTTTACTATTGAAAGCTAACTTACTCCGAGATTTTAATTTAGGTTATAGTTCATTCTAATTTAGTCGAATCGACTCTAAGTGTGTTATTTATATTTACTCAGTTTAACTTTCTCAAATAATACACACTGTTTACAGTTCTCATTTATGAGTACTAATGATGTTACTATATTTTAAATTGAGTCCCTTAAATGTGATCTAAAATTACAGGATCACGATACCTGAAATAAATGAAACTTTGGCGGAGAGTTTTATTTGGATCAATTATTAAATAATAATATGGCATTCATGAAAGTAAAAACAGTATATAAGTATGTATTTATTAAAATAAACTCAAATATCTTTTAGTTACACGGAGTCTTGGTCTTTAAATTCGAGAAAGGACATTATTACAATCATTTACATACTCTACTTCAGTGTCAGAAAGGCTATTTATTGGTGTGTCCGGTTGTTGTGACATCCTTAGCGGTACAACCAATGGGGAGGATCCTTTTCTGTGCATAGTAATGGTACTTGGAGAAGAAGATGGATTGGAAATGCGCAAAGTAGAAGTTGGTACAAATACCATTCGATTATTGTTGGTAGCTGATATAGAAGAAAAAGATGATGGTGCGTCTATACTTTGAGTATAGGACACATTAGGAAAGTTTGATGTAGGACTAGGTTTAAGGATATATACTGCTGGAGAGCTGTTGGTAGCCGATCTAGAAGACGATGGTGATGGTGAGGTGTCTGTATTTGAAGAATAGGAACTATTGGTAAAGTTTGAAGTAGGGCTAGGGCTCGGGACGTAATATACTCTTTGAGAGCTGTTGGTAGCTGATCTTGAAGAAGCTGATTCCATTGTATTGTAGTCAGAAGTTGGATCAGTAATTTTACGTAATAATTGTAGCATTCCAATTTTGAAATCAATTTTTTGCGATTTCGTCATTGCCTTCAATTCTGTGCGGAAACTTAATAAATATTTTTCATCATCGTCTTCATGCTGCGTAGATTGCTCATTCCTTTTTTCTTTGATTAAATTTAAAATTTGTGTAGGTACATCTTGTTTCTTAGAATATCTTGGCGTGTTTTCTATTTTCGATGTTGGAGGAACTTTCGCAGTAATATATTCGTTTTGATCTTCACTCTCTGTATCTTGCTCTTCCTGAAAGCCACTGTTTTCATCGCTGTAATTCCCTGTATGTCTGTAAATATCAAACAAAACACATATTAAAACCTATTTCTTTAAATATTTCTCACTAATCATTGAGTGTAATTCAGTCACTTCAAAATATTTCTACTCTTTAGCAAAAGTAAATTTGAGTAGGTACCTTCTCGTTTCTAACGAAGGCGTTAGGAAAGACAAAATATCAGCATAGACGTATTTTTTTTGTTTGCATCTCTCCGGAAACAATCTCTAACATTATTCCATTTCTTTTTTACTTCGGTACCTGAAACAAATTCAAACCGTTATTTTTCTTTTCAGATACCTTGCAACCGGCAGAAATTTTGAAGAACTGAAGCATGATTACTTGATGGGAAGCTGCACAATATCTCAAATAGTCAAGGATACATGTAAAGTTATATGGGATGCACTCCAACCATTGGAAATGAAGCCACCCTCATCTAAAGAACGATGGCTAGAAATTTCGGAAAACTTTTATAGAAGGACTAACTTTCCGAATTGCCTGGGTGCGGTTGATGGCAAGCACATCCGTCTGATCTGCCCCCAATTTAGTGGCTCTAATTTCTATAATTACAAGACCTATTACTCTATAGTGCTATTGGCTGTTGTGGATTCAGACTATCGGTTTTTGGCAATAGACGTCGGTTCTTATGGAAGAGAGAGTGACAGTAATATTTTTAATAACTGGATTTTTGCGAAAATGCTTCACCAATACCAATTGAATATACCAGGCCCTACAGAGTTACCGAATACTGAAGGATTCAAGGTCCCACATGTATTTTTGGGCGATGAAGCTTTTCCTTTAAATACCAATTTTATGCGCCCTTACCCAAGAAGCGCTTTGATCTCAAACTCACAACGACGAATTTTTAACTACCGACTCAGCAGAGCCAGACGCGTAGTTGAATGTGCTTTTGGAATACTTTCAAATAAATGGAGGATATTTCACACCAATATGACCATCTCACCAGATTTTGCAATGCTGGTCACAAAAACCGCCTGTATTTTGCATAACTATGTGCGAGCTAGAGATGGATATAATTTCAAAGACACTTTGGTTCACTACTTTGATAATAATCCTTATAGGTATCCACATCATAGATCGACTAATGAAGGGAGGTGTGTCCGTGATAAATTTACAGAATATTTCAACTCCCCAGCAGGGGAAGTACAGTGGCAAAACCAACATATACAGAATACAACGTAAAACCTTATTTTTATATACAGCAGGCTACTACTGAAAGTACCCATTTCCGTTTTGTCTCTCGCTCACGTCAAATGGACATGATTTGCAACAAAGTGACCAAAAGCGAGCAAAACGACTGGAAATCGGTACTTTTAGTTGTAGCCTGCTGTACATACCTTATTGTAATTAATCTATGATGATTTTGTAATAAAAGGTTGTAGAAATATTTAAAACATTTTTTTACTAGAGATGTACCTATTTCTTTTGGGGCTGCAAGCCCACGAGCGTTTTATAATATCCATAAGCAAATACGGAATGCCTACAAAGTACCTTTTTCTCGAATTGCTAAAAATAGCGAATGAAGATCGCAAAGGTATGGCATTTTTCGATCGACCGCTAGTACATCCAGCCACTGTGGGCAGCATGTTTCAATTATTATTATCATTTAAAATCAATTGTACCTGTAGGTAATTAAGTTATTTCTATGGACTCACTTTGCAGTGTTTTTACCAGAGTGTCATATCATGTGATACTAATTTGGAATAAGAGCCTAATGTACCTACCATATGATTGCAAAGAAATAAATATGAAACCAAACGAAATATGAAAAAAAGAATGAAACGAAATACAAAATAATGAACCGTTCGTACATATGCTCTTTTTCTCTTCAACGCTTTGAGTGTCCCATTGTTCTCCAAAGATTTCTTTGCACACCTCTTCCCAAGCCAAGTCTTTCTTCCCCCTGTCGTGGTAATCCTCACAGCCTACATTCCATAGACAAATGTGTTTTTGTACAGCTAAAATAATTCTTTCAGTGTCACATTCCGCCATAGTACGCGTCGATTCGACGTCCACGCTAGAACAAAGAACATATATTACATGGAAGCATAGATCCCATGTTAATATTTGGAACAGAAAATTTAGTATATATTCCCCGATAGACTGCGCGGCGACCTATCGGTGTGCTACACACAATCAAAGAACATATATTCTTTGGATGATTCGTGCACATTGATACAGGCAGCGCTTCAGGTGGCTGGGGTGATAACTAAGCAATCGCCCCAAAGAAATCGTGGCAGCGCTCCCACAAAGGCTGTGCTTCTATATAATGTGTGTTCTTTTCTAGAAGCGGATTGACGAATCGGAGGAAAAAATCGGACGTGTATTTCTTGTCTTTACGCACATATGCAGAGCACGCCTTCCGACAGTCGGAACGACATTAAAATCGGGGCAATGTTTCCGACTCGGACGTCCGATCCGACTATCGGATCGGATGTGTATTGCATGTTCATACGAATGTATGGCACGAGTGCCTTCCGATAGTCGGATCCGACAGTCGGATCCGACTATCGGATAGAAAAATCGGACGTGTATTCCCAGCCTAACTGTCTCGATGTTTTGATGAGTTTAATGACGCCATCTTGGAGAATTCTAGTGTTCAATAATTGGGACACACTGCATTTTCTATGTCCCATTGATCGAACACCGTATTTTTTAATAAATAATTAAATAAAAAAATTTCATAAAAATTGTTATTTGTAAGAAATTTTCTGAGGAACCTGAAACGCCTTTACTTTTTGAGATGCGACAGTTTTCGAATTTGTTATGCCCCTACGCATAAAGCGGCGCGTCTTAGCAAAAACGCTAAACAGTTACCACGAGACGTCAAATCGGGTCACCGTTGCTGATTAAATAATTTTTTGCTCTATTAATTAAAGCTTTTTTGCACAAGTAAGGTAACATTTCGATAGCTAAAAGTTCCATATATGTAATGAAATTTTTATAAATAAGTAAATGCATGCAGGTGAATGAGAAATAATAAATATAAAAGATAATGTTCAATAATTGGGACCTGTTCAATAATTGGGACATTTACCTCAATATTGGTTCATTATCTTACGATTGTGACTCCTGGATCTGAAGCTATTCTATGAATTTCTTATACGTCCCGTGTAGAAATTTGAGTAGGGAAAAAGTACTGCCCCTGATTTGCCTTCCCGAGATAATATCAGGCTCTGGTCGGGCCTTCCACCCTGGAATAGGTTCGCAATGTAACGAGTCTAAGGTTAGGTCCCGCTCCGCTGTTCCCTTTCTTGGGAACTGATCAGGAACGGGCCGGAGAACAAGCAGTAAATGACCAGGAAATGTCGATAAAACCAACCTCAAAGTTACTTCTGTTGATATATAGAGGACAAGAAAAATGAAAAAAAAAAAAAAAAAAATTAACGTCGGCGTCGTACTATAGATATTAATAATTCACGGTGATAATGTGATTACATTTATTGTAATTATATCCTCCATCATATCAGCATATAATTTTCGTTGACTATCATCATTTATTCTTTATGATAGCATTGTCAGCCGTCGATTATTCTTAAAAAAAATAATATGATAATAAAACGGAGTATACAATTACAATAAATGTAATCATATTATTACAATCAATTATTAATATCTTTGATGACGCGAAAAGTATTATTTAATAATAGGTTGGGATTTAATATTCAGGAAATGTCAATGTTCTCCCCAGGAAAAGATTTCGTGATATTCCTAGTCTGTTCCACAAAAGGGCCCGGTTAGGTAAATCGGACGAGGCAATCCAGGCCTGAACCAGACGTCAAGTCGGGAATGCCCGGTCACATTTCTGCACGGGGTATAACATTTATCTGTCATCAAACTGACCCATTAAACCATATCTGGGGGTATAGGACACAAGTATAATATACGTAAATTCAACTAGGGGGAAGTCCCCCAGTGGCGGACACCTAAGCTTTTCGGACAATCAAAAACAAACTGCTTTGAAAAATGTAAATTTTTTCTAAAAATAATAACCTCAACAAAGTTTAAAACCAAAGTAAATTAACAAAAATGCAACCTCGGAATGAATAAAATAAAAAACTTTATTCAAACTTTGATACAAAAAATTGCCGTCACTGTAAGTCGCACCTAGTACCGGACAGACTTAACTTCGAGCCCCCAGCGCCAGACATCTTCAGAACATTGTGCATCAATCGCATATGTTAGTTTTCGAACATTTAGGGATGTCTGCAAATTATTCATAAACCTATCCACAGCAGCTGGCGCACTGCATCCAGGCTTTTTCGTGGTACTCCAGGCATTCTACGCAAGTAGTTTTTATATTCGATATTTGAGTTGACGGTTGCTTTTTCTTCGCTTTAGCTCCACCTTTTCTTTCGGCCTTTACGCCCTTTGGTTTTTTTCTCCATTTTGTTCTGTCGCTGTTTTAAACTTCTTTCCAATTCCTTTCTGTTTGTCCTTAATGTTCTTTTTATTCTCCTTTTTTCGACAACAATTTTGCACGGCGATGAAGTCAGAATTTCACTTCTTTCGGTTTTTCTCTTCCTAGCAACTGATCGTTTTTTTTTTTTGCAGCATCTCGCAATGGCGACAAATTATGGAGAATCTGCACAACACCTGGAGCAAAGCTATTTCACGGCTTAATAACGATGTTTTGTCACGTAGATTGCTTTTCGGAACGTCGTAGCGCAGCGAAGCTTCTCTCAAACTCAGTTAGCAATTTTTTTGGTCCATTGTCCTTCCCTTTTCGTCTCTTTCATTTTGATTTCGCTGCGTTCTTCTATCCTGTAAAACAACGTACAATTATAATCGAAAGTATAGAAGCTTACGAGAAAAAAACAGCATGTTTACTGTCCGGCGTTGAGGGACCACTTTCTGCCCGGTACTAGGGGACAGAGAATCCCCAAAATTACGCGTTTTATACCAAAACCCCTTGAGAATCCAAGAAAAACTTTAACGAACTTCGAATATTTATGGAACACTACGTATAATAACCATTGACATAAATACTTAAACACAGAAACTTAGCAGTAACACTCACCTCGATCTTACCAGAAGCAGTGTATTCCCGCCAAACGCGGCAATCAATCGCTCCCACTTTGGCCTCGCGCGTCAGTGGCAAACCGCGTCCCGCGATTGTATACCCGAGTAAAAATAATTGTATATACTTAGATACAATTATATAAAAATAATATACAATCATATATATTTATATACAGGTTTATATATAATTGTATATAACTCTATACATTCGTATATATAATCCGATATAAATGTACTTTCATCAAATTTGATTTGATAAAATTATACATAGTTCTGTATATAATGATATATGGAGATACTATTGTTATAGGGAGTTTATATAATTAGATATAATATCATATACAGTTATATATAATTCAATATAGTGTTGTATATAATTATATATATACGTGAACATTTTATTTACGGTATATAAAATTGTATATGACTGTATTGTATTGTATTTATTGTTCGTCTTGTACAACGCTTTGCGCTTTTTACATACCCCTCGATAGTTTATACATTGCACGCTTATATCTATGTCCTTAATCCTATTCTTAATTCTTATCCATCTGCCACCTCTCAAATCTCCAGTGACTGCTAGTCTGTCTTGAGACTGATCCCCGCGGTCACGGTTCTTCCCTTGCTATCTTTTCGAACTCTTTGGTATAATAACAGATTTCTTTTACTATCCCTCCTTTCAACGTCTCAATCCACCAGTATTCGAGGCTGTCTCCTTCTCTTCCCTTCCTCCACTTATCCACCCCTTCTACCCACTTCCGCCTGATCTTTCTTCTTGCTTTTTCGCATTTCCAGATATGCTCCATCGTCTCCTCTTCCTTCTTGCATACCCCGCACATCCATTTTTCGAACCCTTTTTTCCCCGCTTTTCCTAAATTTCCGCACCTCAGCCTTGCCCATTCCTCTTTGACTGCTCCTGCCAGCCCTTCCTGTTTCCAATATCCCTCCTCTGCCATGTTCTCCTTTATATCCTTATATATTTTATTATACGTCGACCTGTCCACCCCTGCCCAATCCTTTTGGATATCTTGGTCCTTTTTCTTTTCTATCCCTTCCTTCAGAATTTCTCCGACTTCCTTCAAGTTGCCCCCTTCTCTCATCATGTTTAAAATCCTTCCCTCCCCAACTTCCCGCATGGCGTCCCTAAGTTCCCTTCCCCATTTCGACTCGTTCCCGTTTCCAATGTTTTTTATCTCCTCTCTTAGGCAGATTTTTGGCCACCTCCCCTTGGGCATGTCCAGAATCGTTAGCAAGTAGTCGCTTGCTCTTCGTCTCGCCTCCACCTCTATGCTCCTTTTGCCCGCCTCTAACTTCCAGATGTAACCCGGCGTGTTTCGTGCTACCCCCATTGCCATCTTCACGTATCTCGCTTGCAGCCTCTCTACTTCCTCTCTCCTTTTCCACCCCCAAACCTCCACCCCATACAGCACCCCTGCCTTCACCAGCGATTCCATCAGCTGCAGCCTATATTTCAAACCATCTATTTTCGCTCTCTTCAGCACCCCCCACACAGAATTTGCCGCCTTCCTCGCTTTTGCCACCACCATGCTCAGGTGTTTAGCTAAGGAGTTCCCTGACGAAAACCAAAAACCCAAATATTTAAACTCCTTGACTACTTCTATCTTTTGTCCTTTGTACTCCCACTCCTGTGTTTTCTTCCTTCTCCCACCCTTTCTGAAGACCACTATCTTTGTTTTTTGTACATTGACTTCCATTTTTGCTGTTTTTTCAAACCTTTCCAGCCCCCTCAACATCCCCCTCAGCTCCTCTTCCCCCTCCGCCAATAGTGCTATGTCGTCCGCATATTTCAGCGCATAAAACTTCTTTCCCCCCATAACTGTCCCCCCCACTCCTTTTTCTTCCCATTCTTTGTCAATGTCGTCCAATGCCAGACCGAACAACGTTGGGCTCAGCGGACACCCTTGTCTGACCCCTTTCCTTGTTTCGAACTCCTCGGACATTCCGTTTTTTGTGATCACTTCGTTTACCGTTGTTTCATATATCCCTCTTATCATCCTGTGCATTCTCCCCCTGATCCCCTTCTCCCAAATTTTTCTCAACATTATTCGCCTGTCGATCTTGTCAAATGCCGCCTTGAAGTCAACAAAGGCGACAAATAACTCCCCTCCTTTTTCCCTGAGCCTGTTGTTAATCAGCGAGCTCAACACGAAAATGTGGTCTCGCGTCCCCCTGTTCGCCCTAAATCCCGCCTGACTCTCTCCGATTATTTTTTCCCTCTCCACCCACCTATTTATTCTTCTGGTCATTATGCCCGCCAAGATTTTGTAACCTATATTCAGTAGCGATACCCCCCTATAGTTTCCTACTTCCTCCACGTCCCCCGCCTTGTGCAGTGGAAAGATTCTCGCTAGTTCCCATTTTTCCGGCAACTTTCCCGTCCTCCAAATTCCATTCAGTACCCCCCACAATTCCTCCCTGGCTTTGAGCGATAGGCTCTTCAAGAATTCCGCCGATATCCCGTCCTCCCCTGCTGCCTTTCCATTTTTCAGCTTTGTCAGTGCTTTCCCTACTTCTTCTTTATCGATTTCCTTGTTCCACTCCGGTTCCACTTCACCAACGTCGTTTTCTTCCTCCTCCCAAGGCTCTCTCTCCCTCTCCCTTCGGTACTCTTCTTGCCCCTCATCGGCTCTCTCCGATCCCTCCTGTCCCATCAGTTTTTTAAAGTGCCCTACCCAATCTTTCTTCCTTATGCTTTCCCCTTCTTCTCTGCTCCTCACTCTGAACTTTTTCACTGCCCTCCACCACTCCACCATATTCTTACTCTCCCTCACTTCCCTCCATCTCTCTTCCATCCACTCTTTCTTCTCCCGTTCTCTTAATCTCTTCCACTTTTTCCTTTCTTCCCCCAGCTTCTTTTTCGTTTCTCCGCTCCTTTTTTTCACGAATTTTTTCAAGGCTCTCCAAACGTGCTTTTTTTGTTGCCTACTCTCCCTACTTTGCCAGCAACCCCCCTTCCTATTTGCTTTTGATGATTTTATCATTCCGGTAGCCGCAGCCCCCTTCCATATCGCTTTTTTCAGCTTTTCCCATCTCTCATTCGTTGTACCTCCCTCCCCCTCCTTCTCTCTGGCTTTTTCCACTTCCTCCTCGAACTTTTTGCTCTCCTCCTCTTTCCACTTGAGTCTTCTGTCGCACCTTAGTTCTCTCTTTTTCCCCTTCCTGTTTCTTCTTTCGTTACTCCCCCATCCTGCCAACGCGAAGATTACTGGTAGATGGTCTGATTCTATCCTCGGTTCCACCTTCATAGAGCTCACTAGTCTCTCTTCTTCGTCTTCCAGCCATAATATTAGGTCCAGCACCGATCCCTTTCCCTCCCCTCCACTGCCTACAAACGTGACCCTGCCCTCCTCATCACCTTCCACTCTCCCATTCATGACTGCTAACCCCATATCCTCACAAAGTTTTAGCAATTTCCTCCCTTCCGCGTTTACCACCTCGTCCTCCGATTCCCTTTTCCACGCCAATCCCCCCGTCTTTTCGCATTCTGTGATTGCTGCACACTTCCCTATTCTCGCGTTCAAGTCGCCCGCCACTACGATCCCCGCTCCCTCCTCTATTCCCTTCTCTATACACTCTCTTAATTCGTTTTCGAGTTCCTTCACCCCCCCACTATTGTATACCCCTATTACCCATATGCTCTTCCCCTCCGCCCTTCTCCTTATCTTCAGCACCAACCCGTGTTTCCAGCTTTCCACCTGGCAGTTTTCGCTCAACTCCTTTCTCACTCCAATGAGGTGTCCCCCGCTTGCTCTCCCTTTTCTCTTCCTCCTCACTGCTTCTTTCACCCACCATTTGTATCCTTTCCCCACTTTGCTCAGCATCTTCTCTTCCCATTTCCTCTCCATCCACGTCTCCTGCAGTATTATCACTTCGTGATTTTCCAAAAAGTCGCTCGCTTCAACCGCATTTTTCATCCCCGCCACATTCCACAGTACTATCTTGTACTGTCTTTCTTTAGCTTCAACCTCGAAAAAACGCTCTCTCGTTTACTAGTTGCCCCTCCCGTTCGACCCAATACCACCATTCTCGGTTCAGAAATATTTTCCCGTACCCCGCTCTCACCGTTTCCCCCTCCCTCCTCCTCCTTTCCACCTCGCTCGCAATCCACCTCCTCACCTCCTTTTCTCTGTGCGTCAGGTCATCCGCTATCATAACCCCCGATCCTCTTAGCCTACGACCTTCCTTCACGACCTTTATTTTGTCCCCCATCGTTTCGAACGTCACCACCGGGCCCCCCCCCTTCCTTTATTACTTGGCTAATTTTAACTTCCACGCCCAATCTCGCCCTTATCAAACAGGTCACATCCTCCGCTACTCTCCGTTCATTCCCGATCGCACTCACTCCCCATACTTTAACATTCTTCTTCCGTCGTCTTCTCTCTTGACATTCTGCTCTCCATTCACCTTCCCCCATTGGGTCTGGTTGCCGTGGCTCAACTCGCTGCCGCCGATACCGACTGACCTCCTTCCATTCCCCTCCTTCTAGCGAGTCCCTCGCTCGGTCCTGCTCCTCGGCTGCCTTGATGTCACTTTCGTTTCTTCTCGATTTTGCTCCTCCGATTCCAACCCGCCCCCCTTCATCGTCTCTCTGCCCGGTTCTCGACGCCTCACAATTTCCGCAACCACTCGGTGCCGTGGACCCCCTCCTTTTTTCTGCTCTTTTAGGTTTCCACTCCTGTCGCCCACGGTGCTCCTCTCGTCCTCTTTCTGACCGCCTCCCCCTTTCTTCACTCACGACCCCGTCTTCCAGTTCCTCCAGATTCCGCCCGTTCTGTGCATCTCGCCCGCTCTCTGCTCGCTCACCTTCCGTCACATTGTTATTCTCGTCGTCTTCCAGCTGGGATTCTTTTCCTCGCTCTTTCACGTTTGCCCTCCTTCGTTGTTGTTCCTCGGTTTCCTTGATTACTTTCTCCAACCCCGCTGCTCTTTTCTTCCACGCCAACACTTCCTCTATCAGCTCCTCCTTCTGCTCCTTCCATTGCACTGCCTCTTTATAAGCCTTATGCTTCCATTGTTCTGCCTCTCCCAGTAACTCTCTTATTATTCGGTTCATTTCCTCGCATCTACATGGAAGCGGGGCTATCTCCTTTTTCAGCTCTTCCTTTATTTGGCGAAGGCCGACCCAAAGAATTTCCCTCAAGCAGTCCTCCGTCTCCCGCATTCCCCCTTCTCGGCTGTCACCGCTGCTTTTCTCTTCCATACCCTCGTACTCACGCTTCTTCCCGTCGCCTTGCTGACTTTGCTGCCGCTCCGTCGAGTGTACTTCTTTACCCTCCTCCATAAATCTCGCCTCCTTCTCTTCCCCTGCTTGCTGCACCAGCCGCTCACGCTCTTCCTTTCTGTCTTTCTCCGCCTCCCACTCCCCTTCTCTGCCTGGTGAATGCACCAGCAGGTTCCTCGTTGCGAACGCCACCTTCTCGTCCCCTCCCCTGGTGAAGAAGCGGTCTATGTTACCGACCGTTTCTGCGTCGCCCCTGGCGGTCACTTTCCTAGGCCTTCCTCGCCCCTTTTTGGCCGCTTCCTTTCCGCTCTGCTCCGCCATAACGCTCTCCCCGATGCTCACCAGCGCCTCCACCTGTTCCTCGCTGTCCTGGCACGTGGTGGCGCTGTCCTCCTTCTTGCGCACCACCTCCTTCCGCGACCCTTCTTGCTCTCGCATCTTCTAAGTTTGTTCTATGCCCCTTTACTAACCTCTTTGCTCCAAGCCCGCTATTTTTCGCTCTCTCTTTCCTCGCACACCTCCTTTTCCACCTTGCCGACACTTCCACACCTTCCCGCCTTCCCACCTTTGCTTTCTAGCTCCCTCTCACCTCTCTCTTCGCACCTGCTTTCACTTTTCCAGCTTATTTCTTTCACACTCCCGCTAGCTTCGATCCGCACGTTACACGCGCCAAACCGGAAGTCTATATGACTGTATATGTGTACTTTTATTTTCTTTTGAAATACATATAATTGTATATATCTTTATATGGCTCCATATATGATTAGATATGGAAACAGTTTTCTTTGGTTTTATTTGCGTATGGAAGCAGGTAAATCAAAAGATTGTTTATTGAAAGTTAACAAATTATGTATTGATGCAATATATTTACCAAATTTGATTACAATTATTGGGTTTCTTTCAGAGATAATTTCCAATTCTGATCAGTTGATTAATATTGGTTTTTTTCTTGATATTTTACTAACAAGATGTCATCGCTTTTTTCGACTGGTATGTGTCACAATAGCTTTTTTTCTACATGACAAAACATATCAACGTATTTTACATTGAAACGTTGAATTATAATATGAATATATAGAAAATTTTATCGACTGATAAAATTTTCTATATATTCATGTACTATCGTTCATAACTGTATATTAGTATATACAATTGTATACGTTTATATACAAATATATAAAATTCTATCGGGCCAATTTTTGTATATGTTTATATATATTCATTTTTACTCGGGTATCGCTACGCTCCCCCGCACCCCTCTCATGGGTTTTTTTACGCGAACGCGCTGCGACATTGTCGTGATAGCACGAGGGTCCGACACTAGGTGCCGTCCGGTGTTACGGGACTTCCCCGTATATGGATTTTCACCAATTTTTCATCGATATAAGCTCGTCTAATATACGCATGAAAAACAAGGTATATGTTTACAGGTGACAATGCGCAGCAATATAATCATTATTGCAATATTGATAATGGGAGGACGTATATATTGGGTTGGTACAAAAATCTTGCAACACACAACACGAGTAAGAAAGAAAAATATTTTATTTTAACAATAAACGATTAGTCAGGAACGTAGGCTCCCTCTGCATCTACAACTCTTGCCCAACGCTCTGGTAGACTTTGCACGCCCGCAGACCAGAATTCTTTTGGTCGTAAATTAAGAAAGTCGTCCAATGTATTTTTGTGATCCGACAGATGATCAAATTTTGTATCCCGTAAATAGTTCTTCAAAGCTCGAAACATGTGATAGTCGGTAGGTGCTGAGTCTGGTGAACACGGTGGGTGTGGTAGAACTTCCCATCCTAGCTGCGAAATAGTTTCTTGTGTCATCTTAGCGACGTGGGGTCGAGCATTGTCATGGAGAAGCTGAACTTGAAGACCTTTACACTTTTTCTGTTTCATAATTATAGCCACCTTTTGCAGTTGTGCAGAATAAATCTCTGCCGGTATTGTCGTATTGGTTGACAGAAATTCGTAATAGAGCATGTCCTCAGAATCCCACCAACAGGGTAAAACTTTCTTCATTTCACGGGGCCATTTAGGGGTCGGTTCTGGTTTTTCCCCTTTCGGTAGCCACTGACGCTTGCGCGTGTGATTAACATACAACACCCAGCTTTCATCCCCAGTGACTATTTCTTGAAGAAAATCCTTTCTTTGCAGACGATGCAGGAGTGAAAGACAGATGGACATGCGTGTTGCTTTGTTTAATTCGCTGAGATTGTGCGGTATCCAAGACGAAACAACTTTCCTATATCCCATCTCTTGTCAATGTCGAAGGGTCGTAGGATGACTGAAGTTGAGTTTGTTGGCTAATTCTCGTGACGACATATTAGGCTTTGCCTTTAGAAGTGCTCGCAGTTCTAGTGTAGAAGTGCTCGTCTACAATCGATTCCCTGCCGGACCTAGGTTTGTCTTCAAAAGATGTATCGCCAGAATGAAAACGCTGATACCAACGGGAGACCGTTGAATAATTAACTACATTAGCCTTGAACGCACTGCACATATTACGGGCTGCGGCTCTTGCAGAATGTCCTTGCAAGAATTCGTAATATGCGATTGCTCGAAGTCCACGTTGATCCATCTTTGCTCATACTGACTCCACGGAACAACTGACTCGCTTATATATCCTGCGGCATGGAAGGTTCTAGACCATTCTGGTATTTCCTATTCTCGAATGTTCTCGAACTTCGTTATTAGGAAAAATATTTTAATTGAAAAAAAAATGTTGCAAGATTTTTGTACCAACCCAATACATAACTGCAGCCACGCTTTTGATACGTGTATTATACGCACGTGTGTCGATCGAATATTAGTGAATACCGATAAGATTAAATGTATGTATATTACACTTGCACTCAATATCTCTATATTTAGTGTGACGAATCAATTTGATGATAGACAAATATTATACGTATATAAGATCTATAGAATTTCACGAAGATTTGATCATATAATTATACTGCAGATATACATATATGAAATATACATCCCATATCCGTTATATTTGAAGGTTCATCATCGCCGTATCGACGTATTTTATACGTATAGTACACAAACTGCCATCCATTGATAACTCGTTGAACCTGACACGTTAAATGTATGCATATTCTACGTACTCTACCTACTTTCATATTTGGAGATTACAAGCATTACAAATATACGGATATAATACGTCATTTTAATATCAATGCAGTCGGATTCATTTTGATCGTCGAAGAAATAATACTTATACATATATCGTGCGTAATTTGATGCCATATGCTTATTGTATAATGTACGTAGATTAAACGTTTGAAATACGTCATAGTATAATGGCAACGATTTATCGTCACAGATATGAGATGAACGTTTGATAGACATATATCTCCGATAATTTTTTTCACTACATTTTGTCAATTTGACAATTAACAGATGTGGAATGTTATAGAGTATAAGGTAAATGTCCCAATTATTGAACACTATCTTGCATTTGTATTATTTCTCATTTACCCGCATGCACTTCCTTATAAAAATTTCATTACATATATGGAACTTTTAGCTAGCTTTAGCTAAAAGTTATAAGTTACCTTGTGCAAAAAAAAACTTCGATTTGACGTCTCGTGGTAACTGCTTATCGTTTTTGCTAAGACGTGTCGCGTCATGCGTAAGGGCAAAAAAAATTCAAAAACTGTCGCATCTCCAAAGGTAAAGGCGTTTCAGGTTCCAAATTTCTTACAAATAACAATTTTTATGAAAAAAATGTCATTATTTATTTGTTAAAAAATACGGTGTTCGATCATTGGGACATAGAGAATGCAGTGTGTCCCAATTATTGAACACTCGAATTCTCCAAGATGGCGTCATTAAACCCATGAAAACATCGAGACAGTTAACGTGTGACAGATCGTGTGAATCGGATTTATTCAAACAAAAACTGTAAGTTCCTGAATAAACTTACCTTTATTCTTTTAATAATAACTCTAAGATCGTCAAATATATTTTTTATTTGTATTTTCGTGCAATAAACATAAAAAGGAAAGTAAAAAGAGAATATAACCTAATTGTAACGTAAAAATACGAATGTACTGTTCAAGATTCTTTGCTCTCCGATATTTCAGGGAGCTAAGCTGCGACAAAATCAAACAATAACAGAACATAAAAACGAGGAAGCTGAAAATCAAAATAAAATAAACTTCGAATTGAAAAGCAAAAATAAACCAAATGCGAATGAACTACAAACTCGTCAAAACAGACTAAATATATATTTTTGTATTTTTACATGATTAACAAAAGATTATTTAAGTGTTTGATTTTGCTTTTATTTCTTAATATTGTACCCAAAGTAATATTGTCAGAACGGAAAAAGAATTCTCGAGAGTGTTCAATAACTGGGTCATGCCTGTTCAATATTAGGGACATAGGTACTTCCAGTGTTCAATAATTGGGACATTTGCATGCTTCACATTGTTATTATTTTCTTTCATTTGAAATCATTTAAAAATAATTGAAAGGGTGATTTTACGAAAGTAAGAATATCAAAGTATCATTTGAACATGAAAGCGATGGTTTTTTCTTGATTTTATATTTTTTTCTCAGCAAATTCAACCCCCCAGATCCTTAGCTGTTCAATAATTGGGACATTTACCTTGTATGTGCATTTGAGAAATGTAGTAAAGAGATCTTTCCATTAATTAAATTTATCTCAGATACCCACAAACCATCATCTTCGATCTGCATTAGATGTGGATGCATAAATTCTTACAATTAAAATATATTTTATAACACTATATACGCACAAACACACGCGCGCGCGCTCGCACACATATATATATAGGGTGTCCCTCTTATCTCTGCCACCCGAAATAACTCGGTAATGATCGGCGTCACAAAAAAATGTTCCAGGCAAAAGTTATACCGTGTAGGGGGCCATCAAATGCGACCAGCCCCCGACACTGGGTACTCTTCCTATGGCAATAAATTACTCGCGTGTTGCCCGGGATGTTTGATTGCGCTACTACTGACGCAAATGACTACTGCTCCACGTTGTGGCGCTAGTAGTCATTTGCTCGGTTTCTTTTACGCATGCGCGTTCCATGTTCGATATAATAACATTTTCGGTGTATTTGGAGTTTTACGCGTTTTTCGGTTGTGTTGTGACTTGTGGCTTGTGAGTAAAAGAAAATCGTCAGAACATTTTAAATGTTAAAAAATCAATCCGCGATCGGTGAAGTGTCTTTTTGTTTACCATGACATGCCTTCTGTATTGGGTGTAGGTTATAATTATCAAGGAAAATAAACATATTTTTCATCATATTTATATGTAGTGATTTATTGCTTTAAATTTTCATGCTTGTTAAGAAGTGGACACCCACGCATACACTTACTTCTCGGTCTCTATAACTACTAAAACCAAATACATCTCTAGTTACATCATTTCAAACGATTAAAATAGTCATATAATAATGATTATAACGAACATTATCTCCATTGTTTGGTGGGTTGGGCTAGTTCACAGGTTATAGGGCATATACAGGGTGATTTTTTTATCTTGAGACTGCTAAATATCTCCAAAAATGAGCCTTATACGATAAAAATGTTCCAAATATACCTTTAATATTTTCCAAGGGGCAATTTAATCCTACAGAAATTAACCGCCTGCGACCCCCCTGGGGGTGGGGCGGGCGGAACTTCGAAATCTTAAATGGGAACCCCTACTTTTCATTACAGATTCGAATTATACATAAAAAAATACGTAACTTTTGTCTGAACTTTTTTTAAATTCGGGATAGATGGCGCTGCACTCGGTGAAGATCAAGCAACCTTCCTTTTCTTCAAGGGAAATCCCCTATATTTTATTGTATAATGGAGCTACGTCGAAGAAAAGTAACTTTTGTCGGAAACATGTTTTTTTTAACTATCGTAAATATCTACTATAATTTTGTATCCGTTCTTAGCTTCAGCCAGGATTAAGGACGTGGAGCTGACGGAAATTTAATCCCTTTGGGGTGCTTCATTATTGTGAGTCCCCTTGCCTCTCACATTCGGGGTATTTGATTATCGTGAGTCCCCTTGCCTCTCACCATTTAATTCAACAAGTGTTCAAACTGATGACCTTCAATTTCGATGCATTTTTTGATCCGTTCTTCGAATGATTGTACACAACTCGAAAGGTTGTTCGCTTTAATATTCGCACAAGCATTTCTGATCCGTCCAATCATGTTTTCACGAGTTGTTAGCACTTGTTGATAAACTACAGTTTTTAAGAGACCCGACAAAAAAAATCTGGCGACGTAAGGTCTGGCGATCTGGCAGGCCAATGTATCGTTTCGCCTCTACCAATCCAGCGCCATCTGTCCCGAATTAAAAAAAAAGTTCAGACAAAAGTTACCTGTTTTTTTTATGCATAATCTAAATCTGTAATGAAAAGTAGGGTTTCCCATTTAAGATTTCAAAGCCCCCCCCGCCCCAACCCCAGGAGGGGCGGTAGGCGGTTCATTTCTTCGGGATTGAATTGCCCTTTGGAAACTATTGAAGGTTTATTTGGAACATTTTTGTCGTATAAGGCTTATTTTTCTAGATATTTGGCAGTCTCAAGATAAAAAAAACACGCTATCGTGTTTATCGTGATAAAAAAAACACGCAAACATATAGTTATCGAGCAGGTGACTACTAGCGCCACACGTAGCAGCGATTCAAAATAAAAAGGGCGGACATTACGCGAGCCATGTATGACTGATGGCGACAGGGGGCTGAATGCGACCAATTCTTTTTATTTCCGTGGAGGCGCTGACGCACAGTGAATGTCACCTCCACTTTTTTAAATGGAATGGTACATTTTGTTCAAACATCTTATGGAGCACCTCAAGCCCCATAAAAACATTAGGGGTCAAAGTCGTTTAAGATCATTCAAGGTCACCTATTAGAAAGAAATACAAATCTAAATATCGCGGATCACTACCAAATATTTGGTAGTGATCCGAGATATTTCGATTGGTATTTAATTTTAATAGGTGATCTTGAATGACCTTGAACGACTTCGACCCCCTAATGTTTTTTATGCGGCTTGAGGTGTTTCACAAGATGGTTTAAAAAAATACCTCCGCCGGAATAAAAAAAATTAGTCGCATTTGATAGCCCCCTCCATACCGCACAACTTTTGTCGCGAACATGTTTTTGTGATGTCGATCATTACCGAGTTATTTCGGGTGGCAGCGATAATAGGAACACCCTGTATATGTATTCTACATATATTGTACAAAAATATACCGTATGTGTATCTCGTATATGTCGATATATATGGAGTCTGGCAGGGGTATCTGTAACGTTGCGTTACAAATATCGAGACTATCCAAGAAGAGTGGGATAAGCGGGCTGGCGTAGCTCACAAAGTCGAAAAGTCCCGGGTTCGAATGCCGGCCCAGAAGCGCATCAAGATTTTTTTTCGGATGGTTCGACGTAGGATAGCACGTATGTTCTGTATGTTACTGAACATACAGAAGTACGTATAGTGGACATATACTGAAAGTAGATTGTACGTGTACTGAACGTAGACCGTACGTATTGTAACAGTATATGGCGTATTGCCATACGTATGATATACATGTTTTATGAATTTATTATTCTTATGTAAGGCGTTTATGATATGTCTAATATACATTAATACGATGTCGCCATCGATGTATGTATGACGTATTTGGTATTTCCACTAAAGCGCTAATATCCGTATAATGTACATATATTCTGCGCTTGTTAAATTATACATTTGTTGTATTTTCGACGTCTTATGTACGTAAAATATACTGTTTAATGAAAGTAGAAAATATATACATTATACGGATATTAGCCAGACATTTAGCTCTTCGATATACGTACTAAATACGGCTTACAGACGTCGATGGCGACGTCGTATATATAATTATTATACGTCAGTGTCTATCGGGGTCGTACTGCGTCTACCGGCGTGACATCGCCGAGGGCGCTTTTCAGTGCTCAGAGACCCCCCTCAAAAAAGCTCGAAAACCACTTTAAAACTGTTTTTTTTTCAGCTATAAACGAATATGAATCATATTTTTGAAGGTTCAAAGGATTGTTTAAATGTGTTTAAAAATAAAACGATTTTTCGAAAATTTTACAGTGATGTCCTCCTTTAATTGGTCAGTGGACCATTTTTCATTGCTCATTGGTTTCTTCGACCACCGTCATTTTCCCGATCGAACAAGACGCGATCTCTGCTCCATTTCGTACGTGTTTTGTCACCTTTACTTGCAACGTTCGAACGCGTAGCCTCTCGGATCTTGGCGAAGCCTCGCGCTTCGTCGCTTTGGGCTCCTCTTCACTTTTCTCTTGCGACTCGCTGTAACAAGGCGATAGCGTCCTCACGAACGTTTTCATTTACGCAGGATATTTCGGCAAGTATCTGAACCAATACGACGGCACTTACGTACCCCCGGGCTGGCGCGAATGGAGCGCCCTCGTGAAATACTCTGTATTCTACAACTACAGCCTTAACACGAACGGAATAAGGATCCAGCACGGTGACGATTACAGCGTGGATTACACGTCGGACTTGATAGCGAACAAGAGCGTCGCGTTTCTGAAACGGAGCAAGGAACAATTCGCGGGCATGCCGATGTTGCTCGTCGCGAGCTTTACGGCACCCCACTTCCCCGAGGACTCTGCCCCGCAGTTCAATCGCCTCTTTTACAACGTCACGACCCATCAGTAGGCATCTCTTTCTACGTGATTCGTCGTAATGTCACCAAGCCCGCGGCCTCCGTCCTACATACAAGTCTTGAAACGACGGTGGTGGGGGTAGACTCACTTAGGGTCCAAGATTCGTAAATTCCGATTTACGCCGCAAGGTTCGCCCATAGTGTCGGGGTGTTGTGTGCGACAGAGAAGGAATATAGCAATTTCGTCTCCTCTTCCCGAACGTTGCGCATGCGCCGTGGACCCTAACCATATATATTAATCGTAATTTTGTATATGCTTGATATGAAAGAAAATATTTTTAAAGGTTATTGAAAACTGCTCCAATATTGGTTATCGCATCCACCTCTAACCCATCCAAAATCCAAGCGACCTCGATAAATATGAACGATATTTATTAGCTAACCTAAACAAAACAGTTTGGTCGAGTGGATCAGTTCCGAACTTGAAACTGTCATAGTTTGCGTTCGATCCCCACGCAACGATTTTTTTCATCTATAAACCTCGTGGATGATTTGAATCTAGAAGAAATCATTTTCGTTCTTTTGATGTGTTATTTGAGTAATTTCGATACTCAAAACACACGAACACGTTTTTTACGATAAAGCTTTGGTTATGTTCAGGGGGGTGACACAGGCCGCTGGAGTCGGTTCGCTGAATGTCCGTCTTTTGGGTTGCCAAATTTCGTCACTTGTGGCGCCACCTATCTTCTCACCGCAGTGCTCTCGAAATGCATTCAAGGCATTCACAGATACATGTCAAATAATCTAATGAAATAAATAATCTAATAATACTAAATAGTAAAGAATGTATTAATAAATTATTTATTTCGTTATTGTAAATGTTAAAAATTAGATTTTAGATGGTAGTCACTTCTGAATACGAATGAAAGGAAAAGGAAAAGATGTACAAAAGCGTAAAAAATATTTATGTTTTCTATTTAAGTTTTACAGAATTTCGACGCTTTTTTCTTTTCTTGGTTTTCTTTTTTTTTGTTCGGCGTTTACACGGGTGCAATATTGTTGCATACGCATTGTTAGAAAACATTGAATTATCTTATAATAAATGTCGTGAGCATGGGTCTGACAGGGGACAAGTTCTTGTAATTATAAACGTCTTGTAAAACGTTTTCGAATACACTTGAGGACTGACAGTCCTCGGGTCTGTCAGGTCGCTTTACTACGTCTTTCCATAACTTTAAAGCGTATGGATGTCGGGGTAATGTAAAAAAATGTACTTTTTCGAGGTTTGTTGGAGCCGAAGCGTACCTCGAATCGCAGCCGGGTACAATGCACGTTGGCATAATCGTAAAAATAATTACACCATATTATGCACAAAGTAACACAAAACTTAACAAAACGATGATTCAACAACAAAATTTAACACGATTTTTTAACCTCAAAACCTTGACAACTGACAGGTGTAGTAAAGTCAAGTACTCGATGAGAAGATAAGTGGCTCCACGTACAGAGCATTAAAGGAACTACAGAATGCAGACAGAATGCGAACCGGGCCTAAGTATAGGGAAAGTAGCACCGTGTGAGCCCCCTGGTTATGTTAGGTTATAGGTTATGTTTAACAATCATGGTCGCGGCCGGGTAGAAAGGGTACCCAGGGGAACGACACCCTGCGACAGCAGCGCCTTGGGCACTAAGCGTGCCTACCCCCACCACCAAAATTCGCCTTCGTTTCAAGACCTGTATTCAAGACCGTGCCGGCGACCTCGTAACATATTTTCTTCTTCCAGTACACCCGCGTACGACTACGCGCCAAATCCCGACAAACAGTGGATCCTTCGAGTGACGCCGAACATGCAACCGATACAAAAAGAATTCGGCGATCTCCTGATGACGAAACGATTGCAAACTCTCCAGAGCGTCGATGCTGCAGTCGACAGAGTGAGTCAGATCGTATCCAAATTTCCGTCGAATATTAAGAATAGGTTACGGTCGTGAGGCATGAAAAATGCATGAACTTTAGGAATTTTTTGTAGGTAAAATAAGTACTTATAGAAATAGATTTCAACGTATTTTATTCTTCTATCAATGGAGAGTAAATTCCAATTTTATTTTTATAATAACAAAACAAAATGGCGGCTCGTGAAATAAAGCCATGCACAGCGTGTTTTGGTCACGGTCTTACATACAGGTCTGGAAACTCCGTTAGTTCTGATGGTTCCTTTGTCGAAGCTTAACGCTAACGGCGCTGCAATCGAGGGGTGTTGTGTGCGACAGAGACAACAATACTTATACATTCGCGTTATAGCCTAACCCGTAATCAAAACAACACTCCTCGATACTAGCGACATCACATATTCAGCTTCAATAGTCGAGTTACCCCCACCATCGAAATTTTATCGAGTTTCCAGACCTGTATGCAAGACCGTGGTTTTGGTCTGCGCTCCACGGCTTTGCCAGTTCATCTGAAACGGAAACGGGTTAAAAATGATTAAACTAGACAAAATTTGGGGGCTGTCATCTTTTGTTTTCTGAAAAATCTCTGGATAACAAAATGACAGCCGTTTGGGAAAAAAACTCCATTTTTTTGCCCGGTTTTTTGTTTGCTTGAACGAACGAAAAAATATTACTAAATCATTTTTTGACCAAATTCGCTTCCTGATGGCCCCGCAAATTGAATATCCTTTCACTTGTGCAGAGATTCATGTGAATCGCCGGACGGTTCCGTTTAACAGGCTGTAAAATCTAAAATACTTTAGATATGAAAATATCCTTTTACCCACGTGATCTAAACACTATAAGGATGCAAATGATGTTAAAAAATCGGTTTTTCCATTGCCATGAACGGTAACCTGTCCTTAAGGGGAGAAAACCCTTTAGATTTAAAAAAAACGTCGATTTTTTACATATTTCGATACTATAATATATCAAGAAGATACTGTTAAAATATAAAATCGAAATATAGAATATTTACGGAGTTATAGCTCATAGAGGAGAGCACCGAGACCCCCTACCGCGAATTAGCGAGCCAGGTACCTGGAACTCTAGGGACGGAAGAATTTTTCCTTCGCAGTACTTTTGTATATGCCTGCTGTACCGCTTGTTGTTGTTGTATCGGCCACGTAGAGAAGACAATGGGCAGCAGACTGCGAAATGTAAGAAAATAAACAAACTTTCCGGAAGAGACAAGTTGGGAGATAAAATTGTGAAAAAAACTCACAACATATTATTGTTTGAGTATTCGAAGAAACATTAATTGTGTTGAAAATATGAAGAAAAAAATTATGGCTACTTATCACCATATTTTTTCAACAAAAAAAGAGCCAAATCGCGGAGACATGTGACGACACTGAGAACACTGACACTGAGGCCGAAAGCTGATGCAAGTGGCAGAAAGCTATCGCTCTAGAAAAAAAAAATCAGAACTTGAAGATGTTGCGCCGTTACTTGGTGGAAAGTAGAAGCAGCATCTCTTACCAATTTACAGAGATTTATCGAGAGAAGATTTACTCGAAAAATGCTTGGGTGGCCATACCCAAAACGCGAACGACAGTTTCAACGTAACAGTTTGGCGATTAGTTCTAAAACACCACCATTCTGGGCTCAAAATCGTTGAAAACGCAGCTTATATTGCTGCTGGGGTGTTTAGTGAAGGCTACTTCTCCATCCTAAGAATTATGAATGCGTTGGACATTATTGTTGGGATGTACGCCAGAGTTTTCACCGAAAACTCCGATGAGGCACGGATAGAGAGGCAGAACTGGATGAGCCTTTCCTCGACAAAAGCAGCTCGTACAGCCCGAAAACAGCAGCAAGTGGAAGAAAATCAGCTTTTCGAGGAAGCTGAAGGGACAGTGTATCGGCCTGGAATCGCTGATTGATCGGTAAGTTACTAAAATGTATAGTTTTATCATATTGAAACTTTAAACGCGATTATCTCAAAACTACATTTTCAACAACTGCTCACACTGTAGCTCAAAAAGCTGTTGATCGATCTCGCTGAAATTTTGAGAGGTTTCTGTCTATGATATTACTGGAAGGATAAACCTAAAGTTTGAAAGATATCGCGTAGATAAATATTTTTTTGGGAGTAAACTGTCGAAAAAATGGTCGCAAATTTGAAATTTTCGTTAAAAAAACCTGCGTAATTTCAATTTTATACTTTTTAATAATTTTATAGGTTTATCCATCCCCTAGATGTGTCAGTAATCGAAAAATATTTTTGTTTTTTGTTTCAGATGAACAGTAAAAGCATGAAAAATGGAGAATTTTTTTACGGCACTGGAAAGACGCCTCGGGGAAAAGGCTATAACGTTGCCATTTTCTTTTGTAAAAAAAATGTTTTCAAGCTCTTTAAACCTATAATAAAATCACAGTAAAATTTAAAAATGATGCGATTATTTCATCGCCCTTAAAAAATTCACAAAAATGGCTCATTTTCGGGCGTCTCAAGAGTTTTCTCCCCTTAAGGCTGATTTTAAAAAACTGGGTTCAGTGTAAACTTGATTTTTTGCCGATTTATTTTGTGGTATTTTTAATATTTATTTTGAAATTCAGATTTATCGGGTGCTCGAGGAGCTCGGTGAGCTGAACAACACTTACATCGTTTACACCTCAGATCACGGATATCACATTGGACAATTCGGCCTGACGAAGGGCAAGGGATTCCCGTTCGAATTTGACATAAGGGTACCGTTTTACGTACGAGGGCCCGATATAAAGCCCGGATCCGTGTAAGTCGCGAAGAGCGTAACGACAATTTCCGGCAAATAACCTTTCAACGAGTAAATTTACAAATTCCTCTCGTTTGTCATCGAAGAAACAATTGTCGTTCGTAATTTTCAGAGCGGACGAAATAATTTTGAACATCGATCTCGGGCCGACCTTTCTCGACATTGCTGGACTCGAAATTCCAGCCCGAATGGACGGTAGCTCGTTCAAGACGCTCTTACCAACGTGAGCCAATTGATTATTACGTCGCGTGCGTTCGAAGACAAGAAAAATCGATCTCTCGTCAAATTCGCTCGACGTTATAGTTCAGTCGGAATAGACACGACTTCTATTCAACGAAGCCAATTTTTTCATGGGTACTTTGGATCGCCTCTAACGTACCCTTAAAATATCTCCCGATTCTTTAGTTTTTGCGGTAGCCAAAAATTATTAAAACAAGAGAAAAACAATATTTTAATGTTACTTTCTTTAGAATGGGATTTACCAAAAAACGCTTTATAAAAGTTGTGCGCCTTGATGTCATCCACAAAATAAGTCCTACACAAAAGCCACGTAGCATTGTTAGTTTAAGGGTAAATCCCAGTTGAACAACGAACTTTTTTGTTTGGTTTATCGTATGTACTTCGGTTGTTTATCATTAGACTGTTCTAAAACGCGTACATCACCTCGAAGAATCTATCTCGAAAGAATATCTCCAAATTTTATCCAACCACATCATTCAGTTCAGCGATATTTAAAAAAAATTTTTGCAGTCTCAAAACACCATAGAATCGGCGGATATTTTAAGGGTACTTTCGTAAAGATCCAAATGGCTTACGAAAAGAATTGGCGACATGCTGGCCTCGTTGAATAGAACTCGTCCAAATTTATGTACATTCCGACTGGGCTATTAGTCACGATTCGTTATTGTCGCTCGAAAACAAGCGGCACCAGTGACAATTTTCCGGATACAAATGATTCGCAGTATCGAGAACGATGGACGTACGGAATGGCGCGATACGTTTCTGATCGAGTCACCGATAATCAGTAAGAAGCCCACAGGCCAAACAAACACGGCCACAAAATTGCCCACCGAAAGGTCCAGCCTCACAACCGGTGAGGCACTCGTTCGTTCAAACTTCTCCGTTACAGAATCAAACGTACAGCTTCGAGAAATTGACAGGTACAAAAGTGGACGGTCGAAAAACGAAGAAAAAAGCAATAATCGAAGAGGAATGCTTGAAGCCTGATATGATTTGCGCCGTGCAAGACAATGATTATTGGAAAACACCACCATTGTGGAACGAGCAAGCTTTTTGCGCGTGTATCAACGCTAACAATAATTTCTACACGTGCATACGAACGATCAACTCGACCCACAACTTTCTCTACTGCCGCTTCGAAGATGGAGTCCAACTTTTTTCCAATCTCCAACTTGGTAAATTGGAATAATAGCGATATAATGAAATACAAGGATCCTGCTTGCACTTTTCATCGCTGACGTTTCTTCGCCTATTGCGATCCAGTCGTCTTCACTCAGGACATCATCCACCAAAGCGGAGATTAGCGGAGCTACGAGAAAACAACCTGCTCAGCCTCGATGGACATGAATTCAGCGGTTGATTGGTTGCTTTTTCATAGTTCCGCTCATCTCCGCTTTGGTGGATGATGGCCCTTATCCACGATCTTAAATACAGATCGTGAAACGAGGGTTGTATTTGATAGACGGTGAGTGGGCCGCTTAGTGACCAAGCGTTTTTTCTTATCGTCGCCATCGTGAGTCGTGGTGATCGGGGGATGTAATGAAACTAACATAAACCGATCACAAAAAGTTTCGTAGTATAGGCGTATGTGCGTATAACACTTGAAAATCGGTACGCGTATTAAAAAAAAATTGCATGCAAAAGCAAAATTGTGAATAAAAAGTCTAAAAAAATTGGTATTTTCTTTTCGATGATGATTACACGATGTTTAGGGACAATACACTTGTTCCTTTAATTGTTTTGCGAAACTTTGATCAATCGGTTGATCAAAACGGTTCAATGGATCAATTTGAAAATGTACGGGGCTATTGGGGGTACATTGAGCTGAAAAAAACCTGGCAACATTAGTCTTTCCATCAATATTTGTAAAGTATTGGTACATTTACTGAAAAACCATAAAAAGTCATGTTTTGTGTTTTTGTAAAATTAATGTTAAGGGTGAAAAAAATGTTTTTTTCAAAAATCGACGAAATGGTCTTGTAGGACATTTATCCAAGTTTTCAAAGCTGCCCTTTAATTTCCTGCGCGATTGGTTGATGAGATATCGATGATCAAAGACAAAAAGATCTTTTTTCATTCAAAATCGGATATCTCAGCAAAAAATCGACGTAGAGACAAAAAAAAACAAATTCAAGCTGAATAAACGGCAGTTCTACGATAACCCTGGCGCCGTGATTTAATGATGGATTCTTGTGTATCTCGACGAGACAAATCGAGAGTGAAGAATACAATTTTTCGATATCGATATTAGTTTTCGAGATATCGAATTTTTAAATCATTATTTTTTTAGATAATTTAGTAAATTCATCGAATTATGCACACACACACAGACACACACACGCGCACGCACGCACGCACGCACGCACACACACACACACACCCACACACATACACGTATGTCCCAAATATTCATTCATCTAAACATATACAGGGTGAGACACTAACTGTTGCCTTGAATATCTCTGTAATTAGCGACGTCACAAAAAATTGTTTGAAACAAAAGTTGTACCGTACGAAAGGGGTCATTAAATGCGACCATTTTTTTTAGCTCAGTTGAGGCGCTGTAGCACAGTAAACGTCCCGTCCACTTTTTTAAATGGGACAGTATATTTTTTTCAACTATTTTGTAGAGCATCGAAAACTGCATAAAAACATTTAGGGGTCAAAGTCGTTCAAGGTCATTTAAGATCAAAAAGTGACATGAACTTTATTTTTATGTGTGATTACCTTCATTAACAGTAGATGTTCAAAGTGATTGCCATTGGAATCAATGCAGTATTGCAATCTCCTCATCAAGAATTGTGTAGAATTTCTTATCACTTTGGCATTTATCGAATCACAGGCTCGAAGAATTCTCTCACGCACATCATCCGGCGTAGTTGGACGTTCTTTATAAACAAGATGTTTCAAGTATCCCCACAAGAAAAAATCCCCCCCGCCAATCATCACACCACAGAAATACGTTCCAAAAAGTATTGATTTTTTAAAATAAATGTAAAAATTCGATATCTCGAAAACTAATATCGATATCGAAAAATTGTATTCTCCACTTTCGATTCGTCTCGTCAAGATACACAAGAATCCGTTAATAAATCGCGGAGTCACGATTATCGTAGAATCCCCGAATAAACAAGCTAACTGACCTATACATTGATTAAACTGAAAACAAATTCCCGATCCCGTGAACGCCTTAAAAAAAAAACAAAAAAATTTGGAATTTTTTTTTCTCCCGCTATTTTTTATGATTGCGTGATAACCGTAGCTCACAAAATTTGTTTGCCAAAAGATGTAGAAACTTGAAGCTTCAAAATGCTTTTTTTCATCTCGATACGACCATTTTTCACATGGAAACAGCGCTTCGAAAAACACTAAAAAAATTAAAGAAATGTTCTGTTCCTTTAATTACTTTGGTGTAGTGTATGTACTAATTCTTTTTGGAGTAGCGTGTGTATTAATTTGTTCATTTTAGCATGCAAATACATACTTTTTCCGTTTACTTTCCGTGTAATAAATATTTCTTAAAAAAAAAGAAACAAGAACCGGTATACCGAGACGTTACAGTCTAAAGTGCATGCGATGTATGCAAGACAGAGAGATATGATATTGCTGTCTTCTTCGCACGAGACACCCCCTTTCCTATGCGCACGATGCGGCCGAAAATTGAAGCAAAAACCGGACGCTAAATCAACCTTCTCCCACTACCGTAGTTTCAAAACTTTTATGCAAGACCTCGCCCTTATCCCAAACCGTAAGATCCGGAGTCTTATTTATTTGCTATTATTTGTTTTCTTTCAGATCCTTTTCAACTGTCGAACAGACTGGCGGATTTGACGAGCGTCGAAAAAACGTATCTCGAAAATCAACTTGAGCAGCTTGAGCGTTGCAAAGGCACGAGGCAGTGTACGATCGGTAGTGGACCCGAGCGGAAAAGCCCGGTCTGATCGTCCATTCGACAAATTCACATGACGTTGAAGTTTGCATCGTAATGCAACGATTTCTTTTGTTCTTTATTTTTATTATTATTCGAAACATTTTTCTTGCAACTTGAGGTCGTAAATGTGTAGTAAAAATACGTCAAAACGTTTGAATGATTTTCACAGCCTGAATCGGCGGAAAAAAGATGTTATCAATGAAAAATAATTAATTTTCGTTGCGTTCCAAAGATGCAAACTTCAAGATCATAAATTCATGAAAAATACATTATACGAGTAGAAATCGTAAATTTCGGACGAGAATACAAGAATTCATTAGTTTCTCGAGATGTGCCGTGGATTTATTAACTCGGCAGGAAGCTCGTGACGCTCCGAATAATAAATAAATACGAAGCTTTAAATTTCCGCTACGGAACCGCGACTCTCAGAACCTTCGAATTCCATTTCTCCCTATGACATTGAAGTTTGTATCGTTGGGATGCAACAAAAATGATTTTTCTTTTATTTCCCAAACTTCATTTTCAGTACGATAATCACGCAAATATTATTTAGGATTCCTATTCCGCAATCTCCAACCTAAATTTGCAAAATATTATTTTGAATGATAATGAAAATGAGAAATTGAAAAGAATTGCGTTGCATTCCAACGATGCAAACTTCGAACTCATTTCGTTCTCTTTTCTCATTTGCCGGTATATACAAAAAAAAAACATGGAAGCTCCTGAACATTCTTTCCGTTGTAGCTGGATGATAAAAAAGATAAAAATCGATCAAAAGTCAAGATCGACGTCCAGCTCGTCATTTGAGTCTGTGAAAAGGTTGTTGGCGATGTGCCTGGAAGCGGAGCTCGGAGTATCCGAGTCGACTTGACTGGCTTCCAAATCGCCAATGGCAATTGTTTGCTCGTCGGCCTCGTCAGGAGGCCCCGCAACGCTCTTGCCTCCGGACCAGGAAGCTTGCGCGTTTTCATCATCGTAGACTTCTGGTTCATTCACAGGTTGCGAAAAAACTCGCGTCTCTCCGCCTTGCAGGAATTTGTCCCACTTGGAGGTACTCCGCGTTCTTGCGCTTTGAGGAAAACTCTGACTTCTGGAGTCCCTCGGCGAGAGCGGTTCTCCAACTGGGAGACTTCGGCTTCGTTTCTCCCCCGAATCGAGTCTCTGACGTTTCCGGGGGCCAGACGCATTTTTCTTTTCCGGCGAATCGTCGCGTTGGTTGAAATTGTGCGCAAATTTGGCAATGGCCAATTTTCTCTGGCTGCAGTCGCAGGGATCTTCGAAGCTGTCGTCCGCCTCGCAATCCAAGCCCCAGCCGTCTATCACGGCGGTGGGAAAATTTTCCTTCGCTTCGTCGGCGCTCGCTGCGAGGATGTTTCGCGTCTGTACGTAGTTACGACACTCGACGCCTGTGCCGCGATAACAAATCGCCTGAATCGACTGCTTCTCGTTGCAAATTTTGCACTGCCACTTGCGCGATTTCTTCGCTATGTGGACCTGAAAATGTCGCCGTTTCGTGAAAAAAATTGTTTCGACTTGACAGAGTTTGACGTAGCGAAAATTTGAAATTTCGTGCGCGCTTCTTTACCTGATACATTTTGCATGAGTAACAACGAAGCACGTTCAGTTGCTGCGGCATGAGTGACTCGAGGAAGCTTCGTATGCAACAAAATATCGCGAAGGCTCGAATGTAAACGATCGCGCGTACGAGGAAATTGCACAGTTCTCGCGTTATCATTCTATTTTGAGGTTAAACACGCGCGAAACTATACAACACCGCGGTCATTTTTCCCAACGGCGCGAACTTTCGAATATTCGAGGCGATAACAGCGCCATCGCTTCAAAAAGTTTCTCGATCCGGCGAAGCTTCTCGAGATGGCCGCCGCGCGAAAGCGCCGCGACGCTATCACCAGGCTCAATTCTCGTATACCTGCGCAGCTGGTCACGTGACATCTGTCAAACTTCGTACGAAAATATCCGTCGTATTCGCGAATGAATAAAAACACAGCGGGTTTTTCAACAACCGGGACAACAAAGAGGAATCCACGGAGCGGGGAAGGCAATGACTTCGGCAAAGGACGACGAGGATTACTGGAACAGTAGTGACAAAAATTCTTTCAGTTTCGATCAAAACAATGAGGTTATGATTTCACACTAAATAATAAAACGTATTGTTCGACGAAAAGAATATACGATTGATAAAAAAAGAATCGACGTTTCTGATTTTTTTACCCTCAATCTGTTGGCAGATTGACAATTTGTTCGGCGTTTCGAAAAGCGGCACGGCGCAGCTGCGCGAGGGAATATCGAACATCAAAGTATCCAGCGCGTATTTTCAGCCTGAAGATACGCGAGCCAATTTGAAGCCGCTGCTCTCTGTAATCAGCGAACAAACTCTCAACACCAGTGAGAAGCTTGACGGCTCTTATTTTCTTTCCAAAGCACATGTCTTTGAATTCGAGCATATTTCACTATGAATAATTGCATCCCTCATAAATGTAAGCACACAGTGTCAAAGGTCGATAAATTTACTGTGAGAAACGTATCTATGTTTTTCTTCGAATACTTCATATTTTTCGAGATATTTCAAGTCGAAGAACAGGGTCGATCTGACCCCGGTGAAATTTGCTACGAAGATGTGCTCTTGGGGTGTGAACATTCTAGATTCACTCGGGCAACAATGAAACTGCTAAAAGTCGACATTCTGCACAGTTTTGAACGCGGACAAAGTTTACCTGCCGGACGAACCGTCGGTGGTTCAGCCTGACATCACCCTGAAGAGGATACTCCTGGGCCAGCCGTTCTCCCTGGAAAAGTACAAGTCTCTGGTCAGCAAGACGGCCCTCTTGGATGCTGCGTTGATCAGCGGCGATGGCAATTCCATCCTCATAGTCAGTCTCATTACTATCTTCGCGTACCCGATCGATTGAACGTGTACGAAATCATTTGCGGAAAATTCTTTGAAAACAATGGCCCGAATGACAATTTCTCTGATCGAATTTCCCAAAAGCAATCCCAAGGACAATTTCTCGTACGTAATTTGCCGATTGACCAATTTCGGGAATACAATTCCCCGAATGGACGAATTTTCCCAGGGTAAACGATCAAATTATAAATAAATTTATTAACTTCAATTTTTAGTAATTAATATTTGCATTAATATTGCATCATTAATCGAGGCAAATACTTCGTGGAACGCATCTTTTACGTTAGTCAATCGTAACATTTATTTCACTATATCATTTTGCATGAAAAATCTTGGATTTTTTTCATTTTTACTTACTGGAAAAAAAAACTTTACAAAACGTTAAATTATACTTTCGACTAGAAAAGGGTATATGTTAGTTAAGATAATAATTTAATAATAACTGAATAACTAAACTATTATAAAATTTCGAAATTATTCGATTGAGTATTAAATTAAAATTGAGTTTGTTTGGGAAACGTTTATTCGGGAAATTGTCCATTCGGGATATTGTATACGAGAAATTGTTTATTTTGGAAATCGTTTATTCGGTTTATTGTTTTCGGGGAATTGTTCTTTTGGAAAATTGTATTTGAGAAATTGTTCATTCGGGCAATTGTTATCACGAAATTGTCATTTGGGCAATTGTTTTTCGAAAAACTTTCCGCAAAGCATACAAAAGATCCTCGTGAGGAAATTTGATCCAGAAATTGAATCGATACGACACAATTACTTTTTTTTTATTGCCCACAAAGGTTATTCTGTTCATTGCGAAGACATTGAAATGGCCCCTCGTCGAGAGGATTCTGTTGGAGCGACCCGAAGCGATTCCCGTGTACGTGCGATATCTCGCGACGAGGCTGCAAGTCAACGAGATCACGGATCTTCTTACGTAAGAATTCACAACTCTCATTTGTCCATATCGCGAAATATTAGGCATGTGCATTCATTTTAAGGGATTTTCAAGACATGGCGTAACTGGTATCATATCTCATCGGGTCATGTTGGTAATTTTATGTCGAAGCATATATACATATTACCAGAAAAATGGGACAAAGTAGTGGCTCGCGATGGACAATATTTTGAATGCTTAATTCGTAACCATTTCTTCACTATAAAGCCGTATTTTCAACAAAAAAAAATCCTCTAAATTAATGCATACTTGTAATAGTTACGCGTTATGCCTCGAGAGAGCCCTTCAAGGGCGTAGGGGGCCATGTTGACCCGAACGTTTCTCTGGCTTCAAAGTCTGCCTTAAGCTTGAATACATTTTTCTAAAATTATATTTGCGATATTTGGAGCAGAAAATTCCTCGGGGTCACTTCGACCCCACGTGCACTTCAAGCCGTCGGGAGATTGTGCCCTCGATGTTTCAATGCAAAAAAGGAGCTGATTAAAATTCCGGGCCATTCTACGGTTCACGCTGTATGCAAAAGTAACTAGAAAATTAATACCGAATTAGATTGCAGGGCACAGGGTCGTCACGTGGATGCTGCGGTGAGTACGCAAGACCGTCGCTGTAAATAGACAAAAACTTTCGAAATATTCACTCGGTCTTGAATTTTTGTTTCTTTCCCAGATGACCCACTTCGACATAATAATCAGAAACACGAGAGACACGCGGAAACTCGTGGAGAAACTTGAGAAATGTTACAAGACCCAATTCGCGACATTGGCCGACTGCAGAGAGGCGACATTCGTCAATAATTACACAAAACTTTTGGGTAGGTCGAGAAAAACACTCGAAATAGGAGAGAAGACATTTTTTTTTCCTGCTCGCTCTTTTTACAACCTTTTATTCAAGGGATAATACTACTCTAGCGGCAGAAAATAAGGCCTAACTTTGACAATTTATTTTGGGAGTATGAAAAAAGGAATAGGATTTCTTTTGAGAGAATGTTATTATAATTTTCATACAAAATGGTGGCGACAGATTTCAGTTTGAAAAACGTGTTTTTTACAAACAGCTTCAGGGAAAGTCGGTTTTCTCACAAAGTATAAGACCTGGAACAATAAGCAAAAAAAAATATAATCTATATATTATTAGCTATGGGACTACGTAGGGATTTTCCTTTATCAAATTTTGAAAAAAATGGCGCACTATGAAATAAATAAATTGATGTTTTGCCCAAAAATAAGCAGTAAGTTGTTTTTAAAAAGAAAAGTTTACATTTAATCAAAAAATGGCTACGTACTCCTATAGAGAATGTAATTGTGAAGCTACTATCAAAATTCCAAATCGATCCATGCAAAGGTGTTCGAGTAATCCGTCCTCCCAGTTTGAAAAAAAGTGGTTTCGAGAAAAACGTGTTTAACGTTGTACGTGGCGGCAAAATTGATAATTAAACCTTTTAAAAAAATCGCTACAGGACCAATTGCATATTGTTTTCATGACCCCAAATTATTTTTTAAGCAAAAAAAAACGATTTTTCCAAAATCCTAAAGTGGTGTTATCCATTAACGTGCTTCGTTCGTATGTCGGTCTTTCCGGTTAAAAATTTGTAATCCATTTTTCAAGCACGTGCTGGCATACGATTGAGCTGAAATTTGGCATACCTATGTAACTTAGGTGACAGTGCAATAATATGGTACCATCGAGTTGGTCTGATGATGGAGGGGGAGGTGGGCAATGCAACCCCTCAATAGCATATACTAGAACAGTCGAGTGGGTGCTCATTTGTTTTGTTATCCTGAGCACTTTTCATTACACATGATAACGAGAGTCTGATTACGGTGGTGGGAGGTGGGAACTAAAATTTCCTAATGGCAGATGGTAAGACAATCGAGTTTGGGCTCATCAACTTTGCTGACTTGAGCACTATTTATAGTTACACTATGATAAAGTTTCTTGCGAAAACTTTATAACCCAAGGCAAGTTTTTTTATTACATGGCATGGCAAATAAATAAACAAATTGTAATAATAAAAAGCAGAAAATAAAATAAACGTAAGAAAACAATCTTCTATTTAAAAGGTACAGTACTGAAAAGTAAGAAATATTGTTCAGTAAAATTGAAAATCAAAACAGTATAACTACGAAAAAAGTCCCTTCCTTGGTCACTCATCATAGGTGCAAGTACTTGAAAGATACATAAACGTAGATATTTTTAAAATATGAAATATACATTTTGAAAGCGTGAGGCGTCAAACGTCTCAAGTACTAATCCTACTTTAAAATTTCTGAAAAAAAAGCCTCAAGCTTTTGAAACTAAAATTTCATATTTAACAAATATCTACGTTCATTTACTTTTTAACGGGAGATATACACCTAGATAGTCGAGTTCGAGGATTTAGAAGCTTTGAACATTCCGTCGACCGTAGAAGACCTACACTATGGGCCTGGTATCGATGATTCCATGTAAGTTGAAAAATTTCATGGTTTATTTATTCCCAAATTTTCAAACGCGTTTTTCTCAAAACCACGTTTTTCAAATCGGTACCCAAAATTTCTCGAAAACCAATGAACCGATTGCCTTGAGGTTTTTTGTGGTTATTCTATACACCATTATCTAGTACTTGTCATAGGATTTTTTTCCGTTACTTAGTTTTTGTTTTATAGGCAAAATAATAACTAATTTTTGGCCCAAAAATCACTATTTATATTCAAACGTCCGCCATTTTGTCATAAATCGATATTTTCAAAATCGGCTATGACAAGTACTAGATTATAGTATCTGATTTAATAATCCTTTTGGTTTTTTTTTTTCAGATGATTTTTGAAGAAACGCCTGTGGGTGCCGTATACGCAGATTTTTCTACGACGCTCCAAGGAACATACAATATCATTGTATATTTTTGATATTTTTAAATAAATAAAATTATACATATTTTTGAATGTATATACTTTTAGATAATTAAAACCCCAATCCGAAATTTCAAATAATTTTCCTTGAAAAAATTCACAAAAATGTCCTTTTTTCCGACTCCTAGGTGTATATCTCCCCTTAAGTAATTACACCCATGATGAGTGACCAAAGAAGGGACTTTTTTGTAGTTTACTATTTTGGTTTCGAATTTCACTGATCATTATATTTTAATATTACAGTACAGTAACTTTTAAACAAAAACTCGTTTTTGTTGAGTTTTTTCACATTCATTTTTTCTCCCGCAGGTTGGCAAATGGCTCTCGAGAGCAAGCAGGTGGACGAAGTCTTCAAGATCAATTCGCCGGTGCTCGATTGTCTTCGTTACGCCTGCAAAGACCATTATCATTCACCGATCGGAGCTCTGGCTTCGCCGAAAATGTTGCTCAAGGAGCATGATATCTCGTCCCGGCAGTATCAGCGAGTGGCACTGAAGACGAGAGCTTCGATGCAGCAATGGAGCGACATTGACGATCTTTTGCTATCAAAGGTATGCTCATTTTTCTGCTTGATTGAGTTTGTGAAGAAAAATAATCGACGGCAATGGAAAAATTTATATGTAAAAAAAATATTATTTTAAAAACAAGTTTTTATTTAATGTACTTACCCAATAGAAAATAATTCATTTTACCAAATCACCTATATATGACTATAAATGATAGCTTGGGGCGCTCAACTTTTCAGATGCTTAATAAATTTGATGAATTCAGTTTCATTAACCGTATTTAATTTGGCACAATAGTAATTAGAAAAAATTATCATACGTTTATACTCAGTTTCAGGAAGTATTTTAGGGAAATAGAGGAAATATGTAGAAAGATGTGTAAGGAGCATGGGGGAGGAGAGATCGACGAAGTGGACGAATAAATGAAGAAAGGGAGAATGTGAAAATAATATAATGTATATATATGTAAATAATATAATGTATATATTATTATATATTATATTATAAAATAATGCGGAATGTAGGGAGTAGATAACAACTGAAAAGTATGTATGTGAAATTGTCATGTTTTGTAAAAATCTTTGCGAAAAAGTTGTGCAAATAATATTCGATAGTACTACAGCTACTCAGTTTCGGGATTTTTATCTAATAAATCGAAGTTTGCTGTACAGTAAATTAAATACAGTTGATATGTTAACGATTTTATGTACATCGAAGATTATACATCTAAATCTTGAGCGCTCCAAGCTTTTATTTATGGCTTTTATTCCGAGCTTTTATATATAGCTATTATTCCAAGCTTTCATATACAGGGTGAGGCACTAACTGTTGCCACCTTGAATATCTCTGTAATTATCGACGTCACAAAAAAATGTTTGAGACAAAAGTTGTACCGTACAAAAGGGGTCATCAAATGCGACCATTTTTTTATCTCAGTGGAGGCGCTGTCGCACAGTAAAGGTCATCTCCACTTTTTAAAAATGGGACGGTACATTTTTTTTCAAATATCTTGTAGAGCATCAAAAACTGCATAAAAAACATTTAGGGGTCAAAGTCGTTCAAGGTCATTTAAGATCAAAAAGTGACGTGAACTTTATTTTTATGTGATATTACAGTACTACCTCCCTAAGAGAGCCCTCCCTAAGAGAGAATTTCCCCGCCGTTCCGCTTGAGCGCATTTTATGGCTTCCCCCACCTAGCTCGAGCTGTCCAGTGTACCCGAGGCCTCCCGAGTTTGTCGCGGACACCTCCATAAGAGATCGCGAGCGATTTCAGAAAATCGCACGTCGCACGATTGTCAAATGGATAATATTCCTTTGTATAATAATATATACGTTTAAGCCGTAAAGTCGGAGAAAAAAACATGCACCATAATTAAATTTCAAGTAGTAATTTAATGCAAGTAAAATATATTTTCGATTCAGCCATCCCGTTTTATCTAAAAATAAAATATTTATACATATATATACATTGTATATTTCAACTTGAAGTATATACACAAGATAAATTGTTAGTTACATTTTTTTTGTACACTGTACAGTAGAACCTCAATTATCCGAAGGATGACTTAGTTTATCCGAACTCTCAATTATCCGAACGTTGGCGCGAAAGATACATTGTTGCTCGCTGCCACCGCCGTGAGCAACAATGAGCAACCCAACGCAATCTCTCCTTCCCAAACGGCTGCGAGACTTAGCCGCTCAAAAACGCGTTACAGCCGTTCGTCAATTAAAAATGGACGATTTTATTTTTAAAAAATATAAAAAAAGCATTCAACTTTTTTCAGGTATTTCAAATACATTATATATATATATATATATATATATATATATTTCAACGTTAACATACATGTCAAATTATAATATATATGTATGTACTGTTTTTATATAAAAAGGTGTTGTTTATGATCTCGTCCCAAAAAACCCACGTTTCGATTATCCGAACTTTTGATTATCCGAACTAGTCTCGGTCCCAATTGGTTCGGATAATCGAGGTTCTACTGTATATGTTCGAGTTTCGATAACGAATATACTACGTATATTTTTGCGAACAATAAGATAATTCAACAATTATTGAAAGTTTTACAAATGTTTCCTTCATATGTGTTATAATATTGCAACAACAAAATATACCAAACAGCAGAATAAAAAAAACGCGAAGAAAAAGAAAGATTTACACATCAATATTCAATGAGATATACTTACGCATGAAACGACGAAACGCCAGTACACTTTCCGCAACTTGTTTACAGTTTTCTCAACACTTTCGTTCGCGCTCTCTCATAGAGGTCGAGTGGAGAAACACATACACGCTACCACATGCGCGATTTTCGAGCGCGCTAACCTAGCGGTGGGGGAAGGCTTCGGCGACGAATTTCTCGAGAATTACTTCCCCTAACCGCCCTAGACCGCTCTCTTAGGGAGGTAGTACTGTACCTTTATTCACAGTAGATGTTCAAAGTGATTGCCATTCGAATCAATGCAGTATTGCAATCTCCTCATCACGGATTGTGTAGAATTTCTTATCACTTCGGCACTTATCGAATCACAGGCTCGAAGAATTCTCTCACGCATATCATCCGGCGTAGTTGGACGTTCATTGTAAACAAGATCTTTCAAGTATCCCCACAAGAAAAAGTCCAGAGGCGTCAAGTCTGGCGAGCGATCCGGCCGCGATACAGCTCCTCCGCGTTCAATCCATCGATTTGGAAATCTCTTTTGCAATTCATTTCTAGCTATCAGCGAAAAATGTGCCGGACACCCATCGTGTTGATACCACATTCTGTTTTTTGTTTCTAAATGTATTTCTTCCAATAACGGACCTAATGTTTATTGAAGGAATGTGGTGTACTTCCTACCATTAAGATTCCCTTCGATGAAATAAGGGCCTATGATTCTATCCCCAATAATCCCACACCATACATTAACCGACCACGGTCTTTGGTGTGCAACTTGCCCCAGCCAATGTGGATTTTCAGTTGACCACAAATGCATGTTATGCAAGTTAATATTTCCATGATTCGTAAATGTTGCCTCATCAGTAAATAAAATCCGATTAATAAATGAGTCATCTCTCTGAATCTGGCGTTGAGCCCATAGGCAGAATTCATTGCGATTCATGAAATCCATACCAGTTAATTCCTGGTGGAGACTGATGTGGTAAGGATGATTTTATGACGATACAGAACACGTAGAATACTTCTTTGGCTTACGCCAGATTCCCTCGCAATTTGACGAGAGCTCGCACAAGGGTCTCGATGAACGGCGGCAAGTACACCAATTTCCGTTTCTTCGTTAGTAACTCGTTTTTGTCGGTTACTTTCCCGACGGGTTAAGGATCCAGTTGTCCTCAGTTTAGTGCACAAAATTTGAAATGTACGTCGTCTAGGATACGAACGTTCAGGAAATCTTTCAGCGTATAAGTCTCTAGCTCTCACTGCATTCTTCTGACATTCTCCGTAAGTTAGAAGCATATCAGTTTGCTCTTTAAAAGAATACATCATTTACATTCGATTGATTCATTAATACTACTCTCACCATTCTTACTATCGTTATCTTGGGTTTGTTTGGGTGAAACATTGTACAATGTTCCGTGTATATTGTAGGTTTGGTGCCGTTGTTTACATACAAGACAATGGCAATACTTCGGCGATAAGTGTCGAAGTGATAAGAAATTCGTGATGAGGATATTGCAATACTGCATTGATTCCAATGGCAATCACTTTGCACATCTACTGTAAATAAAGGTAATTTCACATAAAAATAAAGTTCATGTCACTTTTTGATATTAAATGACCTTGAACGACTTTGACCCCTAAATGTTTTTTATGCAGTTTTCGATGCTGTACAAGATAGTTGAAAAAAAATGTACCGTCCCATTTAAAAAAGTGGAGGTGACCCTTACTGTGGAACGGCGGCTCCACTGAGATAAAAAAATGGTCGCATTTGATAACCCCTTTCGTACAACTTTTGTTTCAAACATTTTTTTGTGACGTCGATAATTACAGAGATATTCAAGGTGGCAACAGTTAGTGCCTCACCCTGTATAGATGACTTGGTAAAATAAATGATTTCCTACTTTTTAGTACATCAAATAAAAACTTGTTTTTTGAAAATATTTTTTTTTACATATAAATTATTTTCTACTTTTTAGTCTTTAATTGATTTTACTAGTTAGTTGTTACTAGTAGTATACTAGTTTACGAGTTTGTACGTTAGGAACATGGAATGCTTGTAAAAAACAACAAAAACTGTAATTGGGATTGAACTTACAACTAATTGCCGCATATAAACTTTTCACGTGCAAACTGAGTGACACAAAGTGCGATTTTATATGGATGATTAGACATCGCTCATTCTACATGAAAAGTTGAAAATTTTATGTATATTTTTTTTTTAAGTTGAATCATGCATTGTCACCTCTTAGGTGCATGTTTGCAAAATTTCCGAGCTCTAAGTAGTCGGAAAGTGGGTGTGAAACATCAATTTTCCGTTTTGCATCTCACAGAAAGTCAAGGTAATTAAAAGCTCGTAATTAAGAACGAAAGGTGGCAAAACGTTTGTGGCGTTTTTCCAGAGTTGGCTTGGAACACCAAAGTTGGAAGCGAGTCTACCGATAGAAGACATACTGAAGACCCTCTCCGAGAATCAAGCCCCGGTGGTCGTTATCGAGAAGTATCTCAAGTACGTCGACAACGCGGAAAGACGTCAAGAGCTCGCGAAAAGTTACAACTGTTCTCCCGCGTCTCCGTGAATCGAAACGACCGCAAAATGTAGACGCGATGTCGAGGTAAAAATGAATTTCGTTATTAGGAACCGTGACACTACCCAAGCTTTTCGTTACGTTTGGCGTAGTTGCGGAATTGGGCTAATTAAAAAAAAAATCAAAAACTCTTAAGGCGTTGGGCCACAGTAACCAGTATAAAATCACGTGCGAATTTAACAATTTTCGTATGAAACAGTGATTCACTCATAAAATTAATTACACATCTATTTAGTATGAATATCGAGCTGTTAGAAAATATTTTTTTTTTTTCGATTTTATGATGTATGTAAAATGGCCGATAATCAAAACTTTTCGAAACAGCATTTTTCCAATTGGCGTGACAAATAACATCAACAATTTTTACTCGGTTTACTTCAAATTTAAAAGTTATGTTCCTAATTGCATTTCGCAGAGAAGTACGTACGGAAATTCTGATTAATCGAAAACTTTTCATTTTATGAGCAGTTAATGAGCATTTATAACGAAATTTTTCACTGAAAATTCATTTTTTAAGTTCAAATACCTACAACTTTTGAATAAAACAATATTTTTTTTAAATCCGTACGTACTTCTCTAGGTATTCTAATGTAGATTGACGAGAATTTTTGTGTTTTGTTCTAGGTAAGAAATTGTGGATGCTAAATGTCACGCCGCGGAGCGCCTTAAAAAGATAACAAAAGAAAATATTAGTAGTCGGCCATTTTGTACATCGAAAAAAATGTTAAATTCGCACATGATTTTATACCCGTTACACATCGCTATGGAATTTTCAAAAAAAAGATTCTTTTATAAATTGGCTTAAGAGATGCTTTCAACCATCTAGAATAGGGGGAAAAAAGTTTGGTACCTGTAAAACAAAAGTCCGGAGACCCGTGTGGGTCAGCGGTGACAGTGGCTGGCCCGTGTGCCAGACGTCGATCGTTTTTCTCGGAACACAATTTTTCAAAACGGCACTCAGCATAACTCCAACAATTTTCATTTTTTTCACTCCAAACTTTAAGAACATCTTTAAAATAACACTCCGAAGAGAAATACGTACGGGATTTTCCATAAGTTGATTATAACATTAGTTATTAACAAATGATTGTAATGCTTGCCAATTACACAAAAATTCATATTTTCGAAATCCCCTACGTATTTCTGTAGCTATACTCATGTAAATTAATAGATTTTTTTCATTTTTTTTTTCAAATTCGAATTTGCGTCACTTATACTGCGTGCCGCAGACCGTCCCAAATTCGACATGCCTCGCGAGAATGGCTTCAGCGTCACCATTTTGTATAATTTTTCAATATAATTTTTTTCTTGTTCACTTGAAGATATGACTAATAACGTCCTTGAATATTATTATCCTCTTACTTGTCCTTTCACCCAAAAACAAAATCGCAAAAAATCACTTAATATTACGTTTACAGTGGTGTGAGCCCTTCATGCGTGATATAAATTTACAACGATAAAAAAACGATTTCTTTTTTCTCTTTAAACGGTAGAACTATATGTGTAGAATATTTTTCCAAAGTTTCAAAGCGAAATGCGAAAAAATCAAACGTTACAGCCCGTCGCTTGCCCGAGATGGGCAAAAAGTAATTAAATCAACAACTGACAATTACAATTATTACTGTAATTGATAATTTAATTATTTTGTAACAGGTTACTCGAATAATTCGTAAACTTCAAACGCGTTTTTCTCAAAACTGCATTTTCGAAATTGGCGTGCAGAATTATTCAGAAACTATTTACGCGATTGAATTGAAACTTGGTAAAAATATTGGTAATATTGCTAACTTCGACTTGACGAAAATTGTTTTTGAAAAGATGGAAAAAAACAACTTTTTCATTCAAATTTTACAGAAACTTTGCGTGAAATGTTGATTTTTTTCTGTAAATTCGTGCCATTCCCTTAAATTTGCATTTTCTTTATTTTAATTACTGTCAAATAGAAACTATACATGTCCTAACTAAAACTTCTTCTGAATTTTTTGCAAATCAAGTCTACGGAAAGCTAGATTGCACGCCGATTCGCAACTCCCAGGGCAACCTTGCTGTAACACTCTGCCACGACTCCGCTATTTTAATGACAAATTAATTTCAAACTATTGTATGGTATACTTAAATATAAAGTGAAAAAAAAATTCCTTTATCCGTCCAAAATTCAGTTGATGTAACAAAATGTATCTTTAAATACGTTCAACTTGATGTTTGATTGGCATAACAAAACAGTATAGTTGGTGGTAAAATAGTATAGTGATGTGAACTGTAGCTTATTTAGCATGTCTGAGCAAATGTTAAAACAACAAAATTTCGAGACAACAATATGCATTTTGCACATTGAACGATTATTTTTTCTCAGTGTACTATTCAAATATGCCTACAGTTTGATAAATGTAGAATAATTATTTCTTAGTTTGAAAAATCCCTCGAAATTCCTTAATTTTTCCTGGCTCAATGCATATCCCGCCTTGATTCCCAAAAAAGGCGATATCTATTTTCTATTTTAGTCCAATCGGGATGTTTTGAAATCGCAATATTTAAATACCAGTATTGTATTTTTCCAAACGTAAGGGTTTGATAGTTATTGATGGTCATTGATACTTTAAATACATATTTTCGACCGGATTTTTCAGGAGCTCCGGCCGTTATCTTGAATGTAAAGGGAATTTGTTTTTGTCAAATAACTCGTCCATTTTCAACTTTTGACTAAAAATAGCCATAACTGAACTTGTACGAAGTTTAATCTTCTACAACTTTGGTTATAACAATGTTTTGTCTACGATCGATATTTTCTGACTTAAACCTGAAAACGGAAGTGAAATTAATTTATTGCATTATTTAATTCATTTTCAACTTTAACGCATAAACAAAGATGAACAAACTTGGAGGGAATAAAATTCTCTACGACTTTGGTCGTTGCTTTGTGTTTCCTAGGATCAATATTTTGGGTCCTACGGCTATTGCGAATCCAACGGAACTTCATTGACCTGCGTACCCGAGAAGCTGACGTCACCGCCACCTGGGCCAACAAAAGGACACGTCGGAGGCGTCCCTTCGGCCAGCAAAACAAAATTATTATTATTTTGATTTTTATTTGCATATGTAGCCTGCGACTTGTTTTTAAGTTGCGTTTTTTGTTTGTTTTAAATCTCTTTATTTATATAGTCATAATTTTTTGTTGTATTGAGCCTTTAACACTTTTTTTTTGTATTTTTATATGTATTGCATGTAACATGAGGATTGTGTGCTAGCGAACGTTGGTTCTAGAGCACTAATAAAACGATCTGTCTATCTATCCCTTTTTCGGGTTCAAGTCCGAAAATATCGATCGCAGACAAAACAATGTTCGAACCAAACTTGTAGAGAATTGAATTTCCTACAAGTTTAATCCTGACCATTTTTAGTAAAAGATTAAAAATCGGTGCGTTATTTGACGAAAACAATGTTCCTTAAGGGATCATCGCAGTGTAACTGGTCGAAAAATAGCCGATTTCCGCGATTTTTTTCTTCGATAGTTAAAATACGCTAATCAGGCTGATTTTTTCTATGTCAAATCAAGGCACTCATCAAGAACAGAAAATAATTTTTTAAACCTTTATTTTTATCTTTTTAGACACTTTTTTAACGGTTAAAAATGTCTTCGAAAAAAAGGAGTCACGGTTGTGGCCGTAAATATTATCTGAAATAAAATTTGTAAAATCATTATTAATCAGTACGAAAGCCGCTATCTTACTTTGAAGGTTTTTTCATATCAAAATTGACAAAATGGCGGCGATTTTAAAAAAAAAGCATCAAATATTGCTTATTTTTTCGAGTTTTTCGTTAAAAAAAAATGAAGATTGCTAAAAGAAAAGCATCCATAGCAAGACAAAGAAAGGCGTGAAGAATGTTGTCAAAATTTGAAACAGACAGCTTGAAAACTCTTTAAGAGTGTACACAGTTTTGAAAAACGACATTTCGAGGAAAACGCGTTTAAAGTTTCGAGTGCGGCGCGCCGTTGGCGGCAGTTTCACGCCGCTGCTCGGATCACTTTCTCCAAGGCTGTAGCGACCGAAATTATTCGAATTTCGCCCGAAAAATTGAACATTATGTTTATAACCGTCTATACTGTGGGATCATGCAAAAAAAATCGATTTTTTGAAAATTTTGCACTGAGATGATCCTTTAAACTCAAGATGGCGGCCGAAGCTTCTGCCGAATCCAGTCGAACATCTGGATTCAGACTACCAACGACCCTCCCTAACGATGAGGAAAACATACTGGTATTTAAGAGGGAATGACACCTTATCGCGGTCGGTATGGTAGAACAATTACAGATTCGCAAAAATCTCTGAAACGGCTCTTCAGATCCCGTCGAAACTTTGCCAAACGACGTCAAATACATAGACGAATAGCTGTCAACCCCTCAAATTTTCTGAATTTGACAAACAAAATGTAGATTAGCTTTAGATAAGCCTATTTAGTTTTTTTTCTCAAATTCAGAAAACTTGAAGGGCAGGCAGGTATTCGTCTATCTATTTGACATCGTTTGGCAAAGTTTCGACGGGATCTGAAGAGCCGTTTCAAAGATTTTTGGGAATCTATAATTGTTCTACCATACCGACCGCAATAAGGTGTCATTCCCTCTTAAGGGGAGATATACACCTAGGAGCCGGAAAAAGGTCATTTTTGCGAATGTTTTCATGGAAAACTATTTGAAATTTCGGATTGGGGTTTTAATTATCTAAAAGTATGTACATTCAAAAATATGTTTAATTTTTTTATTCAAAAATATCAAAAATATACGATGATATTGTATGTTCCTTAGAGCGTCGTAAAAAAATCTGCGTATACGGTACCCACAGGCGATTCTTTAAAAATCATCTGAAAAAGAACCCAAAAAGATTATTAAATTAGATACTATAATCTAGTACTTGTCATAGCCGATTTTGAAAATATCGATTTATGACAAAATGGCGGACGTTTCAACATAAATAGTGATTTTTGGGCCACAAATTAGTTATTATTTTGCCTATAAAACAAAAACTAAGTAGCGGAAAAAAAATCCTATGACAAGTACTAGATAATGGTGTATGGAATAACCACAAAAAACCTCAAGGCAATCGGTTCATTGGTTTTCAAGAAACTTTGGGTACCGATTTGAAAAACGCTGTTTCGAGAAAAACGCGTTTGAAAATTTGGGAATGAATAAATCATGAAATTTGTCAACTTACATGGAATCATCGATACCAGGCCCACAGTGTAGGTCTTCTACGGTCGACGGAATGTTCATAGCTTCTAAACCCCCGACCCCGACCATCCAAGTGTATATCTCTCCTTAAGGTAATCCTATCGCTTCACACTAGTCATACCACTGATCATACTTGAGACTTGTACAATTCATATTTTTAACACATGCAAAAAAAATAATTTGTAATAACTAAAATTGCCCATGTGTAACCTGTTGAATAAATGTTCAAATTTAATTAGAAAAATGAAAAAATAATTATTCCAACGATTCGCGCAGTATTTCTAGGTTTGATATTTAGCAACATTGGTTCTATCTCCGTTTCTTTTTCTTACTCAACCAGGCGAGTTTAACCTCCGTGCTTTTCTACGTCGATCTGTCGAAACAATGTCAGGTGCAGGAAATATAAAGCATTGTGTTCGGGCCACGACTGGTAAAAGACGTGGAAGGTTTGTGTCGGCGAAATACGTCGGTGAAAATGAAATATGTGTGGAAATTCGAATGAGTGAGATGAGGTTAGGACTAGTCAGCTGTTTCCTTGCTGTCACGTGCGTCTCTTTACCGTAGCAAGTGGTAATAAATCCAATACCGGAAGTTTAAATTAAACTTGATATTACATAAAAATTAGGTCAATAAGCGTAACTTTTTCTGAGAGCATTGGATTACTACAACTGTTAAGTATGTAAATCTGATTATTTTTAAGAATCTCTTTTCGCGTTAACGATCGTTAGTTCCCGAGTAATAAATTATCAAAGCGAAAAAGTTCTTTTTTGCTTCAAACGACGATAACTCAGCGAAAAATTATCGTACAAAGCTCAGAAACCTCTCAAATTAAAGCGGAAGAATCCAACTAAACGAGCATCATAGTTACATTGTTGAAGAAAATTTACCCAAGCCCGTGCACGCCTCCAAAAATCGGCAAAATTAAAAAAAAATTCTTTTGCGATCTCTTTGAGTTAACTCAGAAACGTTCATGGATAAAAATACGTGACCTACAGACCTCGAAACTAGAGACATCCAGCTTCAATTTTCTTTTTTTTATATTGCTCTACTACCATTTTTCGCCGAGTTATAGTCTTCTGAAAATCAACTAAAAACCTCGAGATTCTTTTCTGATTCTCCAATTGCTGTGCCTAGTGTATATAGTGAAGCTAAAAAAAATGAAAATCCTATGAAGCCTGACAACAGGATTACCTTAATAATTGCAATTCCAGGTGATTATCTCGTGCACCCCGACTGAGCTATTGGTTTTACGGAGAAAGGGGAATTGTCAAGGATTCGCGAAGGTCCTGCAACAGTGTACGATTTTTCGAATCGACAAAAGTCACTCTCGTGGTCGACGTAGAAAACTGAAAAATATTTTATCTTTATTTAACGTCCAAAGAGCTCGCAATATGAAGAGAAAAAAAGGATAAAGAAATACATCGATAACAGGGAATATATATTGAGGGTGTGTTTTAAGGATAAGAAAAAAAAGAATACTAATAATCACATTGTCACATCTAATGGCAACTAACGTCTACGGGGAGTTCGAGTCATTGAAATAGAATTTTCGTAAGTCTCTCACTGGCGTTTCTCTATTTTTCGTTATTCGCGTGTTTCCTGGAGCCGTATGGATTTTTCGGAGCGATCGCACGAGTATTGCCTCGAAAGGATCGCAGCGAGTGTCCTGAGGCGCGGGACTCGTAGCTCGGAAGGCGAAAGAAGCGAAAAAAATGGAGTATCAGTCTCGGAGATAAAGCGATCAGTTACACTGTTGGGCATATTTGCTTCTCCGTTAGCCGAGTCGTTTCTGACTAGGGTGAAGGTGAACCGTGAATGTTGGGCGGTGTCTGGGGCGTTTGCATAGCCGGATACTGAACGATTTGGCCTTGTCCCGGCGGCACGGGGAACCAATTTTCTTGGCCGCTTTGCTGCGGCAGGCCCGTGTACACTTGAGGATAAACGTACGGCGGATAAACGGCCGACATCGTTTGCGCGTAATTGTTCTCCGGTATCGGCGGATAGGACTGCTGGGGGTAATTGGCGGGATTTCCGTCGACGATTTCGGCGCCTCCAGCCGGCAGATAAGGAATGGAATAGAAGCCACCGTGAGCGTAGAAGCCCTCGGCCTCGTTCGGGTAATAGGGCATCGCTGCGTAGATCGGCTGGGGACCCCACGGTCCGTGGTAGGTCGGCTGTTGATTGGCGAGGCCACCGCTCGGTGGCGAAGCCTGTCCTTGCCAAATCGTCGGGTTTCCCGCTTGCTGTGGAACCTCGGGGCTCTTCGCACCCTGATAACCCGGTGACTCGAGACTCGCAGGATTCGGCGCGAACATCGCCGGCTGCTGATGCTGCGCGTGGTAAACGTGGCCCGGAATGAAGCAGCGATTGCGACCTGAAGATACAAATGAAATTTAAAAAAAATTGATATACCGCGTTTTTTAAATGGGCTAAAGTGTGGGATAATTTATTTTATCCCCATAGAGATTTATAACCCCGTAGAAATTGTCCTGAAGATTTGTGATTGTGAATTTTTAATAGCTGCTGCTGCGCATTATTGACTCGGAAATTCCCTTTTCTCAGGTTTTTTCAGGTTTTCCATACAGGTTTTGCAAAAACTCCAGGTTTTGCAAATTACCCAAATTATGGTCGAATAAAGAACACTTTGTTTTCATAAAATATATATTGATGTTGGGTTGAAATTTCGAACTTTGAATGATCAGAACGCTCAAAACTCCTGAAGAATACTACCCCGAAAGATCAAAACTCCGTAAGAATTTTACGCGAAAGACCAAAACTCCGAAAATCTGAAGACCGTCAAAATAATTCGGCCATGGAAGTTTCAAGTTTCAAAATTTTCAATAAATCGACAAATTATTTCAAGATTTTCTTTATTTAGGAGGGATTTTACGTCAATTTTGAAATTTGTCTAGACAATGTTATACGTTCTACATCATTTACAGTCAACTGTGTGGACTTTCGCTGGCATGATCTTGACGAAACTTGTAATTTCGGAACATTAAAATTAGAAATTTTAAGAGGCTATACCAGTGTGACACTTTCCAAAAATCGATGTTTTTGTTGCTTTTTTCAACAGTTTATACTTTCAAGAATATCCTGTAAAAATGTCAAGGCCGGATCTCTAATACTCCCCGAATGACAGCCTTCTGAAGAGCAACCGCTCATACGTATTTCATTGATAGTTAAATCTTCAAACGCGTTTTTCTCGAAATGAGATTTTTTAAATTTGCTAAAATTGTAACACAAAGAGCAATTATCCGATTGACTTGAAATTTGAACTGAGTACTCTAGAATATATTTACTCTACAATGACGCAGGATATTTTTGATTGGATGAAAATTGACGATTTGGCAATTTTTATATTTTTCGAAAATCCTACGTCATTGTACAGGAAATACCTTCTGGTTTAACGACATTTTTCCCTTTTTCGGTTTCAGCTACTCAATCGGCCGGAATCATGTCAGCAGTGGAGGAACTTTTTTTTGCGTCTCCGAAGGCAGCGCTTAAGTCGCTTGGATCTCAATATTTTTCTATGAAAAAATTATGTAATATAGTCGAATATTTTCAAATATATTCTTAATTTTCCGAACATTTAATTGAGTACTTTTCTTCCAAAAAATTCCCGATAATCACTCAAATTTTCAACGTTTACACTGGTATAGTTCCTTAAACCGTCGGCACATTTAAAGTTCGAAATATCAACCCGGCCCCCGTATCAAGGCCATGCCAGCGAAAGTCTACACAGTTGACTGTAAATGCTATAGAACGTATACCATTGTCTATACAATTAGCACAAAATCACTTCTTAGTCAAAAAAATCTTGAAATAATTCGTCGATTTATTGAAAATTGTAAAACTTTTAAAACTTCCATAGCCGAATGATTTTAACGGTGTTCAGATTTTCGGAGTTTTGGTCTTTTGTGTAAAATTGTTTCGGAGTTTTGATCTTTCGGGGTAGTATTCTTTCGGAGTTTTGAGCGTTCTGATCACTCAAAGTTCGGAATTTCAACCCAGCCTCATCTTGGATTTCGGAACATTACAATTCGAAATCTTTAACCGTCGGAGCATTCAAAGTTCGGAATTTCAACCTTGCCCCGAAAAAGTGTCGAAAAAATAGGTTAAATTTTAATTTAAAAAATAATAAATTTTGTCAATTTTGATTTTTAAAAAACCTCCATAGCAAGATAGCGGCTTTCATACTGATTAATAATCGTTTTACAATTTTTTTTTTTAGGTAATATCTACGGCCACTACCGTGTACACCGTGAGGACTCCTTTTTTGTCCAAGACATTTTCAACCGTTAAAAGTGTAAACAGAACGTTTAAAAAGTGATTTTCTGTGCCTCACGAGTGCTTTGATTTTAAATTAAAAAATCAGACTGATTAGCGTATTTTAACCATCGCAAAAACAATCGCGAAAATCAGCTATTTTAAAATCGATTGCAAAATTTGTACCGAACAAACAGACAGACAAGAAATCGAGTCAATATTGCTTTGTCATCCAGTTCCGAGCTATGTTTAAAGTTTCAAATCTCTAGCTCATCCGGAAGTTAGTTTAAAATCGATTGCATAATTTGTACCGAACAGACAGGAAAGCGAGTTAAGGGATAACACCGCTCTAGGATGGTGTTATCCCTTATGGTGCAAACATCACAGATTAAGGCCTTAGGCCACAGTAACGGATATAAAATCATGTGCGAATTTAACAAAAAAAAATCGTATGAAAAAGTGATTCACTCATAAAATTAATTACTCATTTATTTAGTATGAATATCAAGCTGTTAAAAAAATATATTTTTTTTTTTTCGATGTACAAAATGGCCGACTGCTAGAAACTCTCGAAAAAGCTTTTTTCCAATTGGCGTGACAAATAATTTCAACAATTTGCACTCGATTTCCTTCAAATCTAAAACTTACGTTCCTCATTGAATTTCGCAGAGAAGTACGTACGGAATTTCTGATTAATCGAAAACTTTTCATTTTATGAGCAGTTTATGAGCAGTTGCAACGAAATTTTTCACTGAAAATTCATTTCTTAAGTTCAAATACCTACAACTTTTGAATAAAACAATATTTTTTAAATTCCGTACGTACTTCTCTAGGTATTCTAATGTAGATTGACGAGATTTTTTTTTGTTCTAGGTAAAAAATTGTGAACGCTAAAGGTAACGCTGCGGAGCGCCTAAAAAAGATAACAAAAGAAAATATTAGCAGTCGGCCATTTTGTACATGGAAAAAAATATATATATGAATATATTTTCTAACAGCTTGATATTCATAATAAATAGATGTGTACAGTACTACCTCTCTAAGAGAGCGGTCTAGGGCGGTTAGGGGAAGAAATTCTCGAGAAATTCATCGCCGAAGCCTTCCCCCACCGCTAGGTTAGCGCGCTCGAAAATCGCGCATGTGGTAGCGTTCATGTGTTTCTCCACTCGAACTCGATAAGAGAGCTCCAGCTGATCACGAAAATGAAGCCGTCTCTACGATTCTTGCGGACGTCAACAGGACTCTATACTCTGATGTATAGTATATATGTTATGATACATACATATTGTATATGCTGTACGATATTTGCATTTATTACTACTACTCATAAACATATCTCTAGTATAATGTAGCCTCGATAATTTTTATCAATATCAATAATATTCTATGCTGTGTTAATGTCTATTAAAATATATTTTACTTGCATTAAATTACTACTTGAAATGTAATTATGGTGCATGTTTTTTCTCCGACTTTACGGCTTAAACGTATATATTATTATACAAAGGAATATTATCCATTTGACAATCGTGCGACGTGCGATTTTCTGAAATCGCTCGCGATCTCTTATCGAGTTGTCCGCGACAAACTCGAGAGGCCTCGGGTACACTGGACAGCTCGAGCTAGGTGGGGGAAGCCATAAAATGCGCTCAAGCGGAACGGCGGGGAAATTCTCTCTTAGCGAGGGCTCTCTTAGAGAGGTAGTACTGTATTAATTTTATGAGTGAATCACTTTTTCGTACGAAAAAAATGTTAAATTCGCACATGATTTTATACCCGTTTTTATTATTACGCCTTAATAAAAACGTAGTAAAAATACAATTTCCATCGCCTTGCGGGCATGTCGCGCGGCAAAAGTGCCGAGGAGAAAAATAAATGGCACGAAGGGTAATCTCACCATCTACGTTTCTTTTATATCTCGAAGGCGGAATATTCCTGCGAGGATTATTATTCGAGTGATCTTTGGCTCTGTCGTTCGTGTGAGTCTGAGCTCTGTAATGTTCGCCGACTGGCCTCGTGCCTCCAGTCTCGTGGCTCTTGTGCGAATATTCCGTCGCGTCGTTTCTACGGCTGCCAAACGTTTTCGTAGCTTGCTGCGGCTGTTGCTGCTGCTGCTGCACGCTGTTGAATTTCCCCATATTCGACGAGTTTTCGTTGCGTCGACGAGCGGTCGCGTAATTTTGTCGGTGCGCAATGACCCCCGGGTGCGAGTTCTCGTCGTCCTTTCCCGGGGTCACTTGCCGATTGTTGCTCTCGATCGGTGCATTATTCGGGGGACCAACGAAGCAGCTCCCGGGAGCTGCGAAATTCGCCGGAGGATTCGGCGCTTGCCCCGTCGCTCCGCATCCCAGAGTGTGCGTCGCACGAAAATACTGCGGGCGAAGGAGAGAGCGAGATCGTTGATATCGACATTTTTTTTTCCATTTCGGATAATACGAAACGGGGAAATATTCTTCACGAGTTTCACGTACCTCGAGTCCGAGATTGTAAAAGAAGCGCAGCGTCATGGTATCTTCGTGAGTTGAAAAAAAAAAGAGAATAGATTACTTATTCGGTCGCGATGAATTTATGCTTTGCGGAAAGTTTAACGGAAAACAATTGCCAGAATGACAATTTCTCAAATTTAATTTCCCTCGAACAATTTCCAAAATGAACAATCTGTCGAATACAATATCCCGAATTGCCAATTCCTCTAATGAAACATTTCTCGCGGAAATATTTTCTCAATTTTTTTCGGGAAACGAATTTTCCTCGGATTAATTTTTCTGTTATTGATTTTGGCATTAGCAGGCACGAGAAATATACGTTCTGAACCCTCTTTTTCCATTTATTTCTTTTTTTCTTTTGAAACTTAAAAAAAAGTTATTTACAAAAAAAATGTGTTTTTCATATTTATATTTAACCCAAACAAACCCAAACGAAAAATTTGTCCATTCGGGAAACTATTCATTCGGGGAACTGTCTATTCGGGATATTGTATTCGAGAAATTGTTAATTCGGCAAATTGTATTAGAGAAATTGTCATTCGGGCAATTGTTTTTGAAGAGTTTTTTACAAACAGAATTTGTAGGTATGTATTAGGGTGACACAAATTTGGGCTCTGGTATTTTCATTTTTCTCACCATCCAATAATCTACTTTAAAGAAAGAAGAAAATTGTCGCTAAAGCTGTGAGCGGTAAAAAAATATTTGGAGGTCGCTCAAGCCTCTCCCAAAAATGAAAATTTTCATTAAAAAATCGATTTTTTTTTTCGTTCACTTCTCACCCATGAATTTTGCGCTTTATAATTTTTTAATTATGGTCGCGAAAGCTCCAGCCGGTCAATGAATATTTAGTGGACCCTCAAGAGCTTCGAAATTTCCAATTTTCGCCAATCCTTTTTTACTCTTCTCACTCGTAATTTTGACGCTTTGTAAAATTGGTAAATATTTACAAGTGGAGCTCCAGCTAGAAAAGGGGTTTAAAAATGTTGTACCGAGTCGATGTATTTCAGAGCACTTTGTTTATAATATTTAAGTCGGGGGGAGACAACAATTTCAACCCTTATTTCAAGCCCCGAACGCTTTTTTTAATACTTTTTTAAAGGTACGGAGGAAACGGGTTTAGTGACATCAATTGGGTCAAATAACATGGGTTTGACCCAAACAAACCCATACAAACCCAAAAAAATTAGAGTAAGCATACAAAAAACGTATTTAAAAAATCGAATATGTTCCGGATATATATTTTTTTCTTAAAAAAATACCCCTCCCCCGTCATGAAAAAAAAACATATTTTCATACTGCAGAATAGCCCCGAACACGTGAAACATTATCTGGAGCCGATTAGGGCTGGAGCCCCACTTGTAAATATTTACCGTAAAATTTTCAAAACAATTTATCGTTCTTCTTTAGAAACAGATTTTTCAAATTTACCTCACACTGGTAACCCAAGAATTATAATCTTTGTTCTCATAAAATAATTCTTTAAAGTTCTCATAAATAATTCTTTTAAGTTCTCATAAAATAATTCTTTAAAGTGCGCAAACAAAGTTATAAGTCCCCCGTTTTATCGGGTTAGAAGTATGAGGTTAATTTAAAAAATCCGTTTCTAAAGAAAAAAAGGATTGCTTTGAAAATTTCACAAAGTGTTAAATTTATGAGTGAGTAGAGAAAAAAATCGCAACAATTGGCAATTTCGAAATTCTTGAGCGACCACTAAATGTTCATTCACCGGCTAGAGCTTTCACGACTTTAATTTAAAAATTATGAAGCTCCAAATTCATGGGTGAGAAGTGAACAAAAAAAAATCGATTTTTTAATGAAAATTTGCTTGTTTGGGAGGCTTGAGCGATCTCTAAATATTTGTTGACTGCTCGCAGTTTTCGCGTCAATTTTTTCTTCGTTATTGTAGCTAATTATATGGTGAAAAGAAGGGAAAAAATAGAGCTCAAATTTGTGCCACCCTACTATCTATACATTATTGTTATTCGATCTCAATCTTCCTTATATTATACGTTATTGATATTATACATTATCATGTAAAATAAACTTTCTTATATTATACATTATTATGTGAAATAAACACTTTACTTTCTTATTTTTCAAATTTATTTATTTTAGTTCAGTTGATTTCAGTTTGTTTTATTTTACTGATATAATAATACTTATTATTATACAATATTGTGTAAAATAAATCTGTTATTTTTTAAATTCATTTGTTTATTTTAGTTTATTTTATTGAAATAATTATTATTGACAGGCCAAAAATCTAGGTAGAAGCGAGAGAGCGAGTGGCTATATATTACACATACTAAGCGTGGACAGCGAGAGATGGCCAAGGATTTGTCCAATTAAGGAGAGGGTCTAGTTAGAATTTTCAAAAAATTGTTTTTTTTTCATTTTCTAAAAGTATAATATCTTACGAGTATTTTCCGACTAATTGAATGTAAATCAGACCATTATTCGCCGAAATACATAACTTTGAAGGACGCCGTGGACGCTGCATGCAAATCGTACTCAAAACTTTAAACTCGTTTTTCTTAAAACCATGTTTTCGAAGTCGGTGATCAATGTAACTCGAGAACGGCTTTACCGATCGGGTTGAAATTTATATCACTTCTTCTATACATAGTTTTCCTCCGGATGAACGAAGGATTTTTTTTTGGGCAATAATTTTTTTTTATAATCAATTTTTGTAAGTGAAATTTTGGTCAAAACAACACTTTTGACTTTCAACGTCCGCCATTTTGTGAAAAATGGAAATTTTTCAAAACCCCTCGTTCAACCGGAGCATTATATCATTAACTCAAGATTCCCCCCTGTTTTGTTGGTTTCAGATAATCCGTCACAGCGTGAGAGTGATCACCGCAAAACCTCTTTTTTTTTGCAGCGTCCTCGGCCATTGATACGTATCGGCTTATTTTGAAACATATTTCTTTAAAAAATTATAATGTTTACATTAAATATGTATCTTTTAAACGGAAGAACTTTTGTTGTATATTTTTTGGTCGTTTGGCCGAAAAATAATCGGAAAAAAGGCCTTTTTTTTAACGTTCCAACTGGACCTCACTCCTTAAAGAAATTAGAAACTGGGCAAAGGGAAACTCTCTCAAGTGGGGTAACGAAATGGAGAATTCGGAATTTGGCAATTTTTCTGGGCCTCTGGATGTAGGAGGCGCCCCTTAAGGCGAAGTAGGAGATGTGCCACGTGACGTATGAGTGCGAGAGAGATAGCTGGAATTTTTTAACAGAGATTCCTCAAAGATGAATAATATTTAGGGCAAAAGGAAATCATCAAGCTCTGCGTCAAAGAATTCTCCAGAGCCTAATGCTTTGTTTTTCCTAAAAAATGTAACCTTCTATGAGAAAATTGGGTTGGAAAATTTGTGAGGTTATGTAGACCTTGTACATGCCCTTAAGCCTAAGCGGCAAGAATGGCCAACTAAATCCATTGATCTATTTTGTACTTTTCTATTTTTGGACTTAAAAATTTCATTTGATTAAAACGATAATAATGATTTTTGTTACTACTGGATTATTATCTATATATTATTGTTTTTGTTCGTTACTATCTATAAATTATCACGAACATTATAAAATCGTCGTATCATCTCCAGTGTGTAAAAAAAGCATTCACACACGTTGCCTCTATCCGTGTTTTTTTCTCGCGATTGTCATTATATTTAAAAAAAGTTCTTCCGAATAAAATAATGTGGAAAATAATTCTTCTTTCGGGAAATAAGAAAAAGCCGTCCGAATACTCATTTTTTTCTGTTTTTTTTTTTCTTTCGAAAACACGTAGGATTCGACGTGTTGATTATATCGTTGATACCTGAGAACGGCAGATCGCTACCGTTGGCGTCGACGCTCGGCGGCACCGCGAAATTGATGGCGCGTATAGTGCGATCCAAAAGACTACCCGGGGTCGGCGGCTCGTCGGTGAAGCAAGGAAACGGAAACGGATAAGCGTTCCCGTCCGGCGAGGGGCACATCATGTTCTGATTGACGGGGAACATCGGCGGCATCCCTGGGCAATGTAAAGAATTTTGTTTATTTAAATATTTTTTTTCTCTTAACGGGAGGGTGAAAAAAAAACCGTTTTTGCGAATTTTTTTCATCTATATGGATAGAGTAAATTTATTGAAACCTTTTGTACATTGTTAAGTGTCATTTCGAGAACATTCCGTGAAATTTGTCCGCGAAAATATCCACAAACAAGCCGTTGCCGCGGTTTTCTCGAAACCACTTTTTCAAAGTCCGTGTTCACTGCCATTTGAAAACTACATGACCGATTTATTTCAAACTTGGTACACACTTTCTACATATAAAATACCTCCCCCCAACGGTTAGTTTGAGTTTTTTTTCTACATTGAGGGGGTTTTCCACCCCCAAAATGGCGGAATTTTTCGTGAAAAATAGCACTTTTCACTTTACATGACAACCAAAAATTTAGTAATGAAAAAAAAAAATTATCAAAGACCGTAGGGGAGAGGATTTGATGAAACTTTGACTAAATTTTAATGGTACTCGATTTCAGATAATTCCTAGCTGAGATACAGTGAACACTACAAATCGTGTTTTTCGAAAGGCGTTCTTGGAAAAGCTTTGTCACCGGCTTGTTTGTGGATATTTTCGCGTACAAATTCCACGGAACGTTCTTGAAATGACACTTAATAATGTACAAAAGGTTTCAATAAATTTACTCTATCCATATAGATGAAAAAGAATCGCAAAAAAGTGTTTTTTTTTTCACGCTGAAACCCTTACCCTCCCCTTAAGGAAATCCTATCGCTTCACACTAGCCATACCACTGATCATACTTGAGACTTGTACAATTCATATTTCTAGCATGTGCAAAACAAATAATTTGTAATAACTAAAACGTTCCATGTGTAAACTGTTTAATGAACGTTCACATTTAATTAGAAAAATGAAAAAAAAAGTTATTCCAACTATTCGCGCAGTATTTCTAGGTTTGATATTCGTCAACATTGGTTCTATCCCCGTCTCTTTTTACTCAACCAGGTGAGTTTAACCTCAATGCTTTTCAACGTCGATCTTTCAAAACGATGTCATCTGCGGGAAATATAAAGCATCGTATTCGGGCCACGACTGGTAAAAAACGTGGAAAAAATTGTCGGCGAAATATGTGGGTTAAAAATGAAATATGTGTGGAAATTTGAATGAGTGAGATGGGGTTAAGGGGTCAGGCCACTCTAGAATTTTCGAAACATCGATTTTTTTTTCATTAAGCAGCAAAGAAATGCAAGATAATCTGGAAGGCCAATTGTATGGTGCAGGCATCGCAGATTAAGGGGCCAGTCCACTTTGAAAATTAAAAAAAATCAAAAGCAAGCAAGACTTGAAGAAATCGACGATGATGAGCAATCAAAAGCGATTTTCTACGGTGCAGGAATGGCCGATTAAGTTTAGCTAAGAGTATTTCATAGTATAAACTTCAAACGCGTTTTTCTCGAAACAACGTTTTCAAAATCTAGCTCCATCGTATCTCTAAAACTAATAAACCGATTCTCTCGAAATTTGAACCACATTTTGTAAACATGATTCGCAACAAGATGACCCTCGATGGTTTTTAAATTTTGGTTTTTACTCTTTTTTTTGCGAAAACTGCGAAAAAACGCGTTTTTAAATGCTTTTTTCGTTTTTCATCTGCCATTTTTTTATTTTTTGATAAAACTATATATCCGAGGTTCATTTCGTAGCTGGTATCATACTGAATCTAATGGACTTTGATTTTTTTTGTTTCAGACAGGCCGTTGCCCAGTTGTGATGGAGCTACCTAGCCCACCTATTTTTGAGGCGTTACGTTAAAATATAGTTTTTGTATTTAAAAATGAATAAAAATGAATACATTTTTTTAAAATGTATTTTCAATGGCGAAGAAAGCCTTCTTTTCGTAGCTCCAAAGCGGACTGGCCCCTTAAAGGTATTGCAAAATTATTCATGATTTTCTACTACTCAAAACTTCAAACGCGTTTATCTCAAAACTGCATTTTTTAAGTTGATCGGAAACATAACTCAGACATTTTTCAACCGCTTCACTTGAAATGTTGAATATATCTTGAAAAATACAGTGTCTATGGAAGTACGTAGGATTTTTTTTATATTGCATAGTTCATTTGTTCTTAACGATTATCTGACGATTTATTAGGCACATTTTTCACTTTCCACTTTAGAAGTGCGCCATTTGGCCAAAAATCAATATATCGAAAACATCCTACGTACTTCTATAGCAATTATTATATATAATCGAAAAAATTAATAGGCTCATTATAATTCAAAAATTACAGGAGCTGTTTGTCCGGCCGTGGACCCTGGAAAAACGGAGACGTCATCGCAAAAACACAGCACAGCCGCCATTTTGAAATTAATCGCTTCACAAAAATTATTGTGTACAGTCCCTGATATGTATGATGAACACCCTTTTTTGTAATCTCGATTTATTTTGTAGTTTTTCTGGAAAAAAATCCCCAAAAAGCCTATTTTTCGGCCTCTAGAGTGGCCTAAGGCCTTAAGACAACAGTCAGTTGTTGCCTTGCTGTCACGTCTTTTTATCGTAGCAAGTGGTAATAAATTCAATACCGGAAGTTCAAATTAAACTTGATATTACAAAAAATTTGGTCAATAAGCGTAATTTTTTCTAACAAGGAACATCCCTCAAGTGACACCCTTCGATTTTGTTGAAATTTTTTAAATGCTATAAAGCACCGAAAAGTAAGCGATACGTGTTTTTTTTATCGGCGGAAAAACGGTATTAAGGGGTGAGACGAAACCTCGAAAATAGGGGACTTTTTCGTTTTTCGTCAATAACGTTATCGTTCTGATTTCCAATGTGCACAAAAAAATCAACATTGTTGCAATTTGAAATTTTTAATATCTCGTACCGTGAAAACGTTATCGACGAAAAACGAAAAAACATCCCGATTTTTGAGGGTGCGTTTCAGCCCTTAAAACCGTTTTTCCGCCGATAAAAAAAAATACGTTTCGCTTACTTTTCGGTGCTTGATAACATATCCAAATTTTAACAAAATCGAAGGGTGTCACCTAAGGGATGTTCCTTGTAAGTGCATTGGATTACTACAATTGTTAAGTATGTAAATCTGATTATTTTTAAGAATCTGTCGGATTCCCATTATCATATACACTTTTGTAGCGACCGGAAATTGGGTTTTTGCATGTTGTCTCGGAATTCCTTCACAAAAATACACAATTTTAATTTTGTCTTCTTTGTAATTAGATCGATAACCGACCCTGAAATTTTAGAGACGACTATTAATATATTTATGCAGCTCAAAAAAAATATGAAAATCCTATGGATCGAAGCCCGGCGATAGGATTACGTTAAATCACTGTACTCGCATTGGCATTGAATAGGGTATTTCACTGCTGTACGGAAATCATCGTAAGGGCGGGGTAAAGTATTTTAAAAAAAAATTTCATTTTTTTTCATTTTTTAAATGAATGCATAATATATCAAGAATATTGTGTTAAAATTTCAAGTCGATCGGAGTAAAATTGACGAAGTTATGAGTATTTGAGCGTCTATTGCTCCATGCCGTTCTCTTCTCTTCTGCGTTTTTCAAACCGTTTTTCTGAGACTTGTCATATTTGAAGTCCGTGTGCACGATAACTCAAAATCTACTGGACCAATCGCTTTGAAATGTTGCACAGTACTTCTTCACATAATTCACCAGGTATTGTCGAGAGCGTTTTTGTTTTTTTTAAATAATTACTAATTTTTCAACAACAAATTAGCCGATTTTTTTTTAGCGAAAATCGGGTTTTTGGCTCCCAAGTGCTACGAAAAATCGAAAAATCGAAAAAAAAAATCCTCCCGTCATTACCTCGAGAAACATCTCCTTTAACAAATGCATTTTGATTTTTTTGTTTCAAATGATTCTGTTGCGAGTTATGGTGCACACCGCAAACCAACTTTTTTTCGAGGCGCCTCCGGGGTTTAATTTTCACTCGCTCAATTTTGAATATTTTGCAATGCAAATTTAGGAGAATGTTGTTCAAATGTTACTTTATCATATGTAAATTTTTCAATAAATGAACACTATTCGTTACACCAAAAAAAAATCTTAAAAACATTCCTTTTTTTGCCGAATTAACTTTACCCCGCCGTTAAGCGGTTGATTATTTTATATTATGCTCACAATGTTTGTTTATCTTCGCGAATGTCAGTGTTTACGATATAAATCGGCAGTAAAATGGAAATATTCAACCAGACCGCCAAATCGTTCCCGTTGTAGGATATGTAGTCACGTGACGCTTGTGACGTCACATGTTAGTAAACAAGGTAAAGGACCTATATAGCCGCTGAATTGTCGCACAGCGAACCTTCCTCTCCATTCTTATTTGAAAGTTGATCATATCGTAACTATCACTGCAAATAACAATGAATGAACAAAAAAAGGACGCAAGTACACTGAAATAAACTGGAAAATCGCTCATTACTCGTCACAGGACACGTAATGACAATCTGTTTACTGGCATGTGACGTCACTAGAGATCCAATCAATTCTGGACAGGGTTGTTACGCATTATCGACTCAGAAATTCCCTGACTTTTCCAGGTTTTGAAAAAATTCCAGGTTTTGCAAATTATCCAGATTAGGGTCAAATAAAGAACACTTTGTTTTCATCGAACATATCTTTTTTTTCAGTAGTATTTGTTAACGTTACGAACTATTGATTTGTAAACGTTACAAACTATACGGGAAATATTATTTACGTAGAAATAGCAATGAATCATTGTTGTGAGAAAAAACAACATTTTTAAGACTTGAAAGAACAAAGGAAATTCCCAATTCGATGCTTCTATTGAAAAATTATGTTGAACTGAATAACATAATTATTTTTTAAGATCAAATATATGGAAATGTTAAAAATTGAAATAAAATTTTGCAAAAACTGAAATTCGAAAAATAATTTAAACGTTGTAAAGTGAAAAAAAATACATTAGAAGCGAATACAGATCCTGTTATTTATTGTAAACAGATTTTTTTATGTTGGTGACACTAAATAAAAAATCAATATGAACACTTGTTTATAATAATAATAATGTGGTTGTGTATCGACCGATCGAATGCACATGTATAGAGCTTTACAGTAAATTATTTTTCAATATTTTAAATTTTCAATGTTTGGCACTGACATAACTTTTTTGAATTTAACGAAGAATAATATAAATATTGAAAATCTACAAAAATATTTATTTCCATACTTTTCATTTTTTTGTGTCAAGTCAGTTTCATTTTTCGTAATTCTTGCAAAAAAGTAAATTCTGAGAACATTCCAGAGAGTTTCCAAAATTACCTGACTTTTCCCTGATTATTCCAGGAGGACAGAAATTCCATGAGTTTTCCCTGTTTTCCATATGCGTAACAACCCTGCCGGAGCGTTTTCGTTCACGTGACTGAGCGCTCTAATTTTTCTCATTTAAAAAGTTGAAGAAAAAAAAACGAAAATAATGCATATATTTCGATGAAATGATAGAAAATACTTTTTAACCCTTCGACTGCACACTGGGTCATTTCGACCCCGTTTATTTTGTTGTTGTGACATTTGGTGTTTTATTACTACATGTAAGTGAGCTACGATAGAAAATGCTCAAAGATATATTTTTTATTTTGCGCTACTATAGTATAGTACATTATGTATTTAGAATGCCGATTGTAAAATTAAAAGCAAGTGTTCGTTATGCAAGAGGGCTATTTGCAACGAACGCCGGAATTATTTATGCGTCGCTTGCGGTAAATTTAGATAATAAGCCATTGAAGTTAAAAAAATGGGGCAAATATAAGTTTTCAACAATTAATCTGCCGAAGGAGTCGATTTTTTTTCCATTCATGACCATCCTGAAAAAACTCAATTTTAAACCTCCGAAAAAGTATCTACAAACCTTCCTCTTTAAAAACCTCAAGGACTTTTATTTATATGTTGAAGAAAAAAAAAATTATGATCTTTTTCGTGCAAGTACGTATTTTTCAACGCATCTCCCACTTTGAACGAATGTTTGGGCACTACAATTTTGTTTTTCTTAAAAAATATAAAAACGGCTCTACAAAAAAATGCATATTTACCGGGGCCGTCCATAAATTACGTAACGCAAAATTTCCCAATTTTTGACACCACCCCCCCCCCCCCCCCACCCCACGTAACGTGACCGTAACGCGTGGCCAGAACCCCCCCTATTTCGTTACGTAACGGGTGCTTTGTCGTCAATAATTGCGATTTTTTTCATAGACATAACTTATTATGAAAGGATCGGGTTTGTACTCATTTTATGTAGTATATATCCATCTAGTTTTATACCAATTTTATGACAAAATCTTGAAAATTAATCGGGATATATGCCTTGATTTGACGACAAAAAAAGAATTCTCTTCATTGTGCCATCGATATCTTTATGAGAGGTTATCTTTAAATTGAAAGTCAACAACTCATCGATATCTATACAACTGTAGCTATCGTTATGCGTAGCCGTTTTTTATTTTGTTCTTTTTTTTACATAATGCCGACAGTTTGAACATTTTGTTCTATTTTCAAGGCCCTTTGTCTGTATTCAGGCAGTCTTTAAAAATAGTAATTATCGAATGTTAAAAACGCGGATACGTACAACCTTAGCCACTGTGATTACAAAAATGGTTTTAAAAAAATTGTAAATCGGTTGATAAGTTTTCAAGTATTTGCTCGGACAAGGTCGAAAAAACTAGTTTCGAGAAAAACGCGTTCAAAGTTTTCGTTCCGTGTTTCTTGATATAATGTTATGTTTTTTCTAGAATATTGATACTTACATTGAAGTATCTAGTCACGGGCGATATGACGGTTCTTCATTTTCATGATAGTTCACAAAAAAATATGAGCCTGTACTATATCTATTGTAAATGATGCCACGTCTGTATGGACTGAGGCCATTAACCGGTGGCGCTACCTGTTCTCACTAAAGTGACTATAACTCCGTCAACTTTCGGACTTGTGAATACAAATTTTGCCATCATATTTTTCAATACATGTACTTTCAAGAATTAAAAAAAAATGGCCTTCAAATTTTGCTTGCAGGATGTGGGAAAACTACTGTGCAAGTTCTTGCACAGTGATTTTCTCCCTCGATTGACATGCGTATAGAAAACTGTGAGCTGTCCACGGTAAAATTGCACTCGAGGTTTAAATTAAAAAATTGAACATGCAGAAATTTTGCTATTTCTGGCAGTTTTAAAATCGTGACGTGACGCAAACCTTCCCCCCCAATTGCTTTACGTAATTTATGGGCGGCCCCTAATACAACGATGTGAAAAATGTCTGGGGTCAGAGTGACCCCATACGCAGTCAGAGGTTCGTGGGGAAAGTGTGCAGTCGAAGCGAACGCTATATTCTTTCAGGGTGACAAGAGAATGTACGATATTTTCAATATAGTCAAATATGCTATTGTGCAAGTGATCGCTGATGAATTACCCGCGGGACTCGGATAGAAAGCCTCGTTGGTCGGATGAAGAGAAACTTGTTGGAGCGGCGGAATGATCGACTCGGGAGGAAGCGAACCAACGTTCGGCGATCGTCGCTCCGCGTTATCGTTGCTCGCCGAGTTTTTGACACTCTGCGAGGAGGACGACGACGAGGAATTTTTCGCGTAGCCCTCCGTGTTGCGAGCCGGTGGTACTGGGGGTTGCGGCGGTGCTCGCAGGCTTGGCGGCACGTTGTCCAGCACGACTGTCACTGGCCTTACGTCAATCGTGTTCTGTCGTAATTGGACGAAAAAAAAGAAAGTTCTTCGTTCGGTTGCTCTTTGGGAACTCTTTACGACAAATGCGAAGATTTTCTCACCTCGGCGGCAAAACCCTGGCATGAATTGTAAGTCTCCATAGTGTAATTTTTCAATTCGTCGCTCTTCCTTTGATCGCTGGAAACAATAATTCATTATTTTTTTGTTGCATTTTCGTAAAAAAAAGTCGTTAGTTTTTTGTTTGTCTTCCGTTTACTTGGATTGTTCGTCCCAACACTCGACTTGTGTCGGGTCTTTGGTTTTGTCGCTTTTGTTGTCGTTGGTGTTGTTGTTGCGGTCGACGGGATTTTTCGCAGCGACGTAGCTCGAGCTCGTGTCCTTCGTTTTTCGGGTATTAGAGTTCCACGTCTTCTTCCATCTTTGACCTGAATCGTTCGTGATAAATGTCGTTGAATGCGCCTTTGCGTCGACATTTGAAAAATAATTTTCTACAATAGTTCAAAATGAATTTTCGACAGAACAAAACAACGCGTGGAACAAACACGCATGAAAGCCGAAAAAATGTATTTCGTTGGGGTTGTTTGGGCTTATTTTGGTCGTGTGATCCCAAAAATGAATCTCTGAGTTTGTTTGGGGCACACAAGCCCTGAAATCGCTTTCGTTGGGTTTGTTTGGATCGCGTAAATCCAAAAATGACTTTCTTTGGGTTTGTTTCGGGCAAGCAGGTCTTGTTTGGGTTCGTTTGCGTCTCGTAAACCCAAAAATGGCTTTCTGTGCATTTGTTTGGGGCAAGCAAGTCCAAAAATTGCTTTCTTTGGGTCTGTTTGGGCCAAGCAAGCCCAAAACTGCCTTTCTTTGAGTTTGTTCAAGGCAATAAAATTCAAAAATAGCTTCCATTGAGTTTCTTTGGGTTAAAGCGGAGTATACATTTAGACGGGAAAAAACTAGACAATTTTGAGGGATTTTTTAGACGAAGAAATAATTATTCTACATTTATCAAACTGTAAGTTATACTTGAATCGTATATTTAAGGAGCGTTGTACACCTAGACGGTTGAAAAAATCGATTTTTTTTTATTTTCTTGAATTTTGAGGTCTCCAAAATATCTGGTGAACACGGCAAGTTAATCGATGGTATCGATGGTATCGTTGGTTCCATGTAAGTTGGCAAATTTCATGATTTATTTATTCCCAAATTTTCAAACGCGTTTTTCTCAAAACCACGTTTTTCAAATCGGTACCCAAAATTTCTCGAAAACCAATAAACCGATTGCCTCGAGGTTTTTTGTGGTTATTCTATACACCATTATCTAGTACTGGTCATAGGATTTTTTGTTTTCGTTACCTAGTTTGTTTTATAGGCAAAATAATAACTAATTTTTGGCCCAAAAATCACTATGTTCAAACGTCCGCCATTTTGTCATAAATCAATATTTTCAAAAACCGCTATGACAAGTACTAGAACATAGTATCTAATTTAATAATCTTTTTGGTTTTTTTCAGATGATTTTTGAAGAAACGCCAGTGGGTACCGTATACGCAGATTTTTTTACGACGCTCCAAGGATCATACAATATCCTTGTATATTTTTGATATTTTTAAACGAAGAAAAATAAACATATTTTTGAATGTATATACTTTCAGATAATTAAAACCCCAATCCGAAATTTCAAATAGTTTTCCTTGAAAAAATTCACGAAAATGACCTTTTTCCGGCTCCTAGGTGTATATCTTCCCTTAAGGATACAAAGCTATTTTTTAAAATTCCTTTATCATCAAAGTGGCGGAACTGTGGCAGAGTATTACAGCAAGGTTGCCGCGGGAGTTGCGAATCGGCGTGCTAGCTTCCCGTAGACTTTGATTTGCAAAAAAAATTCACAATTTTTTTCAGTTAGAACATGTATAGTTTCCATTTGACGATAACTAAAATGAAGAAAATTCAAATTTAAGAGAACGGCGCTCATGTACAATAAAATCAACATTTCACGCAAAATTCCTGTAAAAGTTGAATTGAAAAAGTAGTTTTTCAAATAATTTTCCAAAAACAATTCTCGTCAAGTAGAAGGTAGCAATATTTCTACCAAATTTCAACTCAATCAGCTTAATAGTTTTCGAGTAATCCTGCACGCCAATTTCGAAAATGGAGTTTGAGAAAAAGTTTTTCGAATTTCGCTTTGAAACTTCAGGAAAATATTCTACATATATAGATCTATCGTTTAAAGAAAATAAAAAAAGAAATTGACTTTTTCACCGTTGTAAATGTATATCCCGCCTCAAGCCAGCCGAACAATTCCTTTCTTTGGGTTGATTTGGCTTAATCAAGCACAAAAATGACTTTCTTTGGGTTCTTTTGTGTCACGGAGCCCGAAAATTACTTTCCTTGGATTCGTTTGGGTCACGATGCCCGAAAATTACTTTCGCTCCGTTTGTTTGGATCGCGTAAGCTTAAAAATAACATTCTTTGGCTTTGTTTGGGTCAAGCAAATCCAAAACTGCCTTTCTTTGGGTTTGTTTGAGGCAAAAAGGCCCAAAAATTTATTTTTTAGGCTCGTTTCCGTCAAGCCAGTCCAAGAATGACTCTCATTGGTTTCGTTTGGGTCAAGCCAGCTCAAAAATTGCTTTCGCTGCGTTTGTTTGGGTTAAGGTAGCCCAAAGATGGCTTTTTCTGGTTTTGTTTGAGGTGAGTAAGCCCAAAAAGGACATTGCTTGGATTAGTTTGCGCTCGAAGCCGATTTTTGAAGGTCGAAAATCGCCCGGGCCGCTCTAGCCTCACGTTGGATATTATCTTGGTGGATATTACTTTAACTCACTCGAATCGTAGGTGGTATTTCTTCGACAAACGTTCGGGCTCCAATTGCTCGGCTTGTTGCGCCTCGGTCCAACTGGCTTGAGAGAGGCGTAGGGTAGCGTCCGTTTTTCCCCGAGTTCCTCGATAAACACGACAACCGGACCCTCATTCTCGCTCATCTCCTGTATGTGGCCATGCAGCAGGGCAGGCTCGCGTTTCCCGGCCGTTCCCCTCAGCGAGTCCTTGGACGCGTTGCCGTTGGCGTCCTTGTCCAAACTCAGTTGCCCCAAATTATTGTTCGTCTTGTCCAGCTCCTTCTCCTTGCAGTCGACCTGTACGAGACACTTGCCCCCTACCTGGAGCTCCGTAAGGTTCCATCTTGTCCAGCCGGCATTTTTCACCTCTGGAACGAACGAACGATGCTTCGTTACGAGAATCCTTTCGCAGCCCGACGAAGAAGCATACAAGGTTCCGATGCGATTTGCAAAAAAAAAACTCAACTGTGTTCAGGGGCTCTGCATAGGCTTCGAGTTTCGAAAATACTTTTCGTCCGATTGGGTTGAAAATCGGACAGAGTACATAACATTTTCCATCATAGGATTGGATGTTTTTTTTCGTACGTTTGTCCATTTGTTGGTAACAAATTATTAAAATTGGTTTTTTGTGGAAAATCGAAGTGTTCGAAAATTTGGCGTTTGGGAAACTTTCGATCGTAAGAGAGTTCTATCAAATTATACTTAATTTTTCGTTTAAGGGGAGATATACACCTAGATGGTCGAGGTCGAGGATTTAGAAGCTATGAACATTCCGTCGACCGTAGAAGACCTACCCTATGGGCCTGGTATCGATGATTCCAAGTAAGTTGACAAATTTCATGATTTATTCATTCCCAATGTTTCCAACGCGTTTTTCTCAAAACCACGTTTTTCAAATCGGTACCCAAAATTTCTCGAAAACCAATGAACCGATTGCCTTGAGGTTTTTTGTGGTTATTCTACACACCATTATCGAGTACTTTTCATAGGATTTTTTCTTCCGTTACTTAGTTTTTGTTTGATAGGCAAAATAATAACTAATTTTTGGCCCCAAAATCACTATTTATGTTAAAACGTCCGCCATTTTGTCATAAATCGATATTTTCAAAATCGGCTATGACAAGTACTAGATTATTGTATCTAATTTAATAATCTTTTTGGCTTTTTTCAGATGATTCTTGAAGAAACGCCAGTGGGTACCGTATACGCAGATTTTTTACGACGCTCCAAGGATCATACCAAATCTTTGTTTATTTTTGATATTTTTAAATAAAGAATATTAAACATATTTTTGAATGTATATACTTTTAGATAATTAAAACCCCAATCCGAAATTTCAAATAGTTTTCCTTGAAAAAATTCACAACAATGACCCTTTTTCCGGCTCCTAGGTGTATATCTCCCCTTAAGGAATCATCGCAGTGTAAAATTTTCAAAAAATCGATTTTTGTTTGCATTCGGGGATAGGATAGACGGTTATGAATATGGTGTTCATATACTTACATGAACGTGAGTAGACAATTTATATGAAAATTCCGCACTCGAAACTTTAAACGCGTTGATCTCGAAATGTCGTTTTTCAAAACGATGTACACTCTCAAAGGAAGAGTGTTCATGCTATCAGTCTCAAATTTTGAGACAACATTCTTCAAACCATTCTTTATCTTACTATGGAAGCTTTTTTTTGGAATCCTTATATTTTTTTAACGAAAAACTGTCGAAAAAACGGGTTAAATTCGATACTTTTTTTTTCAAAACGCCGCAATTTTGGCAATTGTGATTTAAAAAAAAACCTTTATTTCAAGATAGCGACTTTCATACTGATTAACAATCTTTTTACAAATTTTGTTTCAGATAATATTTACGACCACAACCGTGTACACCGTGAGGACTCGTTTTTTTCGAATACATTTTAAATCGTTAGAATTTTTTTTAAATAAACGTTTAAGAATTAATTTTCTGTTCTTCATGATTGCTATGATTTGACATGAAAAAATCAAACCTATTAGGGTACATTAACCATCGAAAAAAAAATCGCGAAAATCAGCTATTTTTCGACCCGTTACACTGTGATGATCCCTTAAGGAGGCTCGAGCGTTACGCCGGTGATGATTAAGGCGGGAGCCTGAATTAGAAGGTAAAAAAAATCTTTTTTTTTCATTGCTTAAATCGATAGATAAACTGTCCAAGAATATATTTACAAAGTAACAGAGGTCAATTGTAAATATTTCCGAAGATACAAGGCCAAAAGCAGAAAAGCGATTGATATTTGATATTGATATTTCCTCCTATTGAAAACTTTGAAGCGCGGTTCCTCCAGTTTTCATTTTCACGTTTTTTCCAAATTGGCGGGCGTTATAGCGGAAAAAACTTAACGACCTGTTTAAGCAAACAAAAGTTTATTATCTTCAGCATGGAAATCTCTTTAAAGTGAATTAAGAAAGTCGTTGAACAAGTCTTTTTAAATAATTTTTATAGCACGTTAAAGTTTTTTTTAACCTGAGAAAGTTTATGCCACGATTTTTTCAGCTTCTTCTTAATTCACCCAGAAGATAAATATATGACAATTGAAAATTGTATTGGTTTATCTGGTTCAGTTAAGAATTACGAGCTGCATCTTTCCCGCCGATTGGGTTACTGCAGTGGCAAGACGCACATGGAATGGACTGACAAAATCTGCAGTCATTTATTGTTTCATGTTGAAAATTTCTTTTTATGCATTTTAAATATACATGAAACGATACCATAATGTTTGTTGGGCTGATTTATTTTTTCCCTTTTAAAACAATTCCCGAAAAAACGCTTTTTTGAGCCCTCTAATTCACGCTCCCGCCTTAAGGGACACCGAGTTGTTCACCAGGCGCTACGTCTAAAAACAATATCTCTCTCTCTCTCTCCCTCTGAGACGTAGCTGCGTCAAAAAAAATAATCAGTGTCCATTGAAACTCGTAACGCTCGAGGCTACCGCAAAATAAACAAAAAATGGGACAACAAATTTGGATAGTTTTATTAAATTTTTTCATCGTTACCTCTTCTGAGTTCGTGCCATATGTCAAAATCCGTGTTACGATAAATATTGGGATCGAGAGCTTTGGCAACCCGGTAAGGAAAAGGCGTGATACCGCGAGCAATCGATTTATCCTCCTCGTTCGTCTCGCCGCCCTTCTCAATTTTGCTCAACAATTCCGTCGTTAATTTCCTGAATAACCATACACATGTATATATGTATATATGTATATATATATGTGTTTTTTTGTCTTTTTTTCTCTCTCTTTTTCGCCTACGATTTTTCAATTATTTCTCGACAAAGTGTGTCGGTCGAAACAATTTGCCGACAACTTCACAACGTTTTCACGACGTATTCGACTCAAAAATATTTTTTTTTCCTTTTTTTTCGCTTTCTCGCTTTTCTATTTCTTTGGAAGAGCAAAAACTCACTCTCGCAAATCCATGTTTCCCTTGAGGAAGAATTTGTCGTGTCGGAGACTCGGCGTACGATCGTGGAGCATCTTTTGCACCGTCTCATCTACGTTGGGCATTTTGAAGACTTCCTTGTACAGAGTTTTATAAACGAGAGCTGCGAGCGAGCGTGGTCGAAAAAAAAAGAAGTAGTAAGATTAGTTTCGATTACCTTAAAGTGAAAAAGTGCGGGTACAAAAGCGCCAAAGAAAATTAATATTTATTAGTATATTATCATTATTTTAGTAGCAATCACGGGTGGGTGTCGGAAATTCGGTCTATCAATATTCAGAAGGAGCGAAATTTCGGATTCATTAATGACAAACGTTCCCATATAGATAGATCAATATTATGATAGTTTGTAAAATAGTTAATAAAAATTGTGAATACAAATATCTCCTAATTGATTTATAGCGAAAATAAATGTAAGATTTAACAAAATAATGAGATATGATATCGACTTTCCGGTATAAATACACCGAACAATTCGAGACGACAAATCATCGAATTTTAAATATTATGCTGATTTACAATTGCGAATTCATTAAAGCGAAGGACCAAAAAGTCGTTCAGTTAAAATAGCGATAGGCCGAAAAGGGGATCGGTCCGGATAGAGGGCGTACACAAATTTCCCAATTTTTTATCCCCCTTCCTCCTCCCATGTAACGGGACCGTAACGCTTGGCTAGACCCCCCCCCCCCCCCCACCCTATTGCGTTACGTAACGGGTGCTTTGTCATCAATAATTACGATTTTTTTCATAGACATAACTAATTATGAAAGGATCGGGTTTATACTCATTTTATGAAGTATATATTCATCTAGTTTTATATCAATTTTTTTGACAAAATCTTGAAAATTAACCGATATATGCCTTGATTTGACGATTAAAAAAAAAACCTCTTTATTGTCCCATCAATATTTTTATCAAAGGTTATCTGTAAATTAAAAGTCAGCAATTTATCGATATCTATACAAATGTAGCTATCGTTATGCGCAGCCGTTTTTTTTTTGGTTTTTTTACAAAATGCCGACAGTTTGGACATTTTTTTCTATTTTCAAGGCCCTTTTTCTGTATTCAAGCAGTCTTTAAAAATAGTAATTATCAAATGTTAAAAAAACGCGGATACGTACAACCTTAGTCACTGCGATTACAAAAGTGTTTTTAAAAAAAATTGAAAATCGCTTGATAAGTTTTTAAGTATTCGCTCGGACAAGGCCGAAAAAACTAGTTTCGCGAAAAAACGCGTTCAAAGTTTTCGTTCCGTGTTTCTTGATATAAAGTTATGTTTTTTCTAGAATATTGATACTTACATTGAAGTATCTAGTCGCGGGCGATACGACGGTTCTTTATCTTTTTGATGGTTCACAAAATAAAAAGAGCCTGTACTTTATCTATTGTAAGTGATGCCACACCTTTAGGGACTGAGGGCACTAACCGGTCGCGCTACCTGTTCTCACTAAAGTGACTATGACTCCGTCAATTTTCGGACTTGTGAATAAAAATGTTGCCAACATATTTTTCAATACATGTACTTTCAAGAATTAGCAATTGTGCAAGAGAAAGCTTGTGTCAAGAGAAAGCTATTGTGCAATTTCTTGCACAGTGACTTTCCCCCTTAACTGACATTGCGTATAGAAAGCGGTGAGCTGTTCACTGTAAAATTGCACGGGAGGTTTAAAATAAAAACTTGAACATGCAAACATTTCGCGATTTCTGGCAGTTTTAAAATCGTGACGTAACGCAAATCTTGACCCCCCCCCCCCCCCCATGTATGTGACCGTAACGCCTGGCCGAGCCCCCCCCCCCCCCAATTGCGTTACGTAATTCGCGTACAGCCCCATAGCGAAAACTTATGATCGAGCAATACGTTACTTGCGCTTCAGAGTGAAGCTGGCAGATGGCGCTGGTGGACAGTCGGGGAAGGCAGTCATCCCACGTTTGCTATTTAGGTATTCGCTATTTTGGACCATCGATCATTTGCGTATCTAAGATCTACACATTCGAGGTTTCTATTCTCGATACGTGGTTTTTTTCTATAGATGGTATTACCAATATTAGATACTCATTTTTTTCTATTTCAAAGATATGGATGTTGTAGATTGTTCGAATCTGTATTTGTATGACTCAAACTGCAGACTATCCGAATACATGTTCTCGAATATAAGGATAAAACTCCGAGTAACTTAACCTTCGTTATTTTGAGTTTATAATTTCGTCATTTCGAAATCTTTGTCGTTCTATATTTGGCCATTCGAAGTTTTCAGCCCCATCCAGCACTCACAATACCGCTAACGATAATGAGCATTTTTATCGTTATTATTATTTACATTATATTCTAAAGAATATGATCGACGTATCGTTATTGATATCTGAATAATGATATTAACATCGAGCATTTATGGAAAAGGGTATCTTCCGCAAGGTATCTACTTGAAGTAATGAAAATGGGGGATGACGAGTGGCCAAAAAACTGCCCAAGGGAAGGAGTTAGAGCAATTATCGACGGTAACCTACGAAAATGGGGAAAATAAAGTTTAAAAAGCAATGGTAAGCGTAGATGTGGGGGCAATCTGACCAGCCGTATGGAATGGAAATGTAAGGGAGGTGGAAAGAAAAATAGAAAGAGGCATACAAATTGAAATTGAACGAGGAATTCAATACGATTGGAGCAAAATCGATGCGTCAACATACTGCAAGGAATATAAACATAGGAAAACTGGTATACACGTGGTAAAATATTAGGACGACAAGATGATAAGCGAAGAATTAAGGGGCCAGTCCACTTTGAAAATTTCAAAAAGTTGAAGGCAAGCAAGACTTGAAGAAAAAGACGATGATGAGCAATCAGAAGGGATTTTGTACGGTGCAGGAATTGCCGATGGAGTTTAGATAAGAGTTTTTCATAGTATAAACTTCAAACGCGTTTTTTTCGAAACAACTTTTTCAAAATCTAGCTCCATCGTATCTCTAAAATTAATAAACCGATTCTCTTGAAATTTGAACCACATATTGTAAACATGATTCGCAACAAGATGACCCTCGATGGTTTTCGAATTGTTATTTTTACTCTTTTTTCCGAAAAACTGCGGAAAAACGCGTTTTTTAGAACTTTTTTCGTTTTTCATCTGCCATTTTTTTACTTTTAGATAAAACTTTATATCCGAGGGCCATTTTGTTTAGTTTAGACTTTAATTTTTTGTTTTAGACAAGCCGTCGCCGAGTTATGATGGAGCTACCTAGCCCAACTATTTTTCAAGCGTTACGTTAAACTATCGTTTTTGTACTTATAAATGAATGAAAATGAATTAAATTTTTTTTAAATGTATTTCAAGACTTTATTTATCCAGCCCAACAACTTTTATATTCATATCTTTTATAAAATCCTTTTAAAAAAATCGCGAAAATAGCCTTTTTTCGTGGCTCCAAAGTGGACTGGCCCCTTCAAAGAAACGCGGGCGAGGATAAGATGTGGAAATGGCGGGAAAGGCGGAGGAAAAAGATATGTAGACGCCAAATGTAGAATACGCAAGCAGGCAATTGGAAATTTGAGACATATTTACAAGTGTACAGAAGTAAAGGAAAAACTATACCAAGAAATACTATATCAGGTTTGTTACGCATTATTGGCTCAGAAATTCCCCGACTTTTCTAGGTTTTGCGAAAATTCGAGGTTTTGCGAAGTACCCAAATTAGGGTCAAATAAAGAACACTTTGTTTTCATCGAATATGTATTTTTTTAAGTTAAATACCAGAAGTTACGTCTCGTTTCAACCATACTAGTATTTGTAAACGTTACAAACTATTCGGGAAAAATTATATGCGTATAAATAGCATTGAATCATTTTTGTGCAAAAATAAACAAAACCTTTTTAAACGACTGGTAAAAAAAAGGAGATTCCAAATTCGATCCTTCTATTGAAAAATCATGTTGAACTGGATAACCATTTTTTTCAAGACCAAATATATGGAAATGTTAAAAATTGAAATAAAATTAAAAAAAAAAAACTGAAATTCGAAAAATAATTGAAACATTGTAAAGTAAAAAAAAATACATTAAAAGCAAATACAGAGCCTGTTATTTATTATAAACAGATTTTTTCATGTCGGTGACAATAAATAAAAAATAAATATAAACACTTATCTATAATAATAATGATGTGGTTGTGTATAAAAAGAACGAATGCAAATGTATAGAGCTTTACAGTAAATTAGTTTTCAGTTTTTTAAATTTTCAATGTTTGGCACTCACATCACTTTTTTTTGTATATAATGAAGAATATATGCAGTCGAACCTCGATATAACGAGGATTTGTCCATTCCCTGCCGATGGATACCGGAAAACTTGATGCAACGATAATAATATACATTATGCTCTAATTGCTAATTGCATGTTAAAATTGGTCTAATTTAAGGCCTCAGGCCACTCTAGTGGCCGAAAAAATAGGCTTTTTGGGGATATTTTTGTCAGAAAACCTACAAAATGAATCGAGATTTCAAAAAGGGTGTTTATCGTACATATCAGTGACTGTATACAATACATTTTTTTAAGCGATTAATTACAAAATGGCGGCTGTGCTGCGTTTATCTGATTATTTTTATTTTTAGCGTTTGTGCCTTTATTTTAGGAAAATTTTGTGGAAAGTGAAAATTTTGCCTAAAAATCATCAGATAATTGTTAATAACAAATGAACTATGCAATAAAAAAAAAACCTACGTTCTTCCGTAGACACTGTGTTTTTAAAGATATATTCGACATTTCAAGTGAATCGATTGAAAATCGTCTGAGTTATGTTTCCAGCAAACTTAAAAAATGCAGTTTTGAGATAAACGCTGCGCAGCCGCCATTTTGAGATTAATCGCTTAAAAAAAATGATTGTATACAGTCACTGATATGTATGATAAACACCATTTTTGTAATCACGATTTATTTTGTGGTTTTTCTGAAGAAAAAAATATCCCCAAAAAGCCTATTTTTTCGGCCTCTAGAGTGGCCTAACCCCTTAAACCTTTCTTGCTTTAAAAAATATCCCTATATTTATAGTACTAATATATGTTTGTTAAGGAACATTCTAAGAGGTTTTCTCACTTGAGACGCTCAAAAAGGCTATTTTCACGAATTCTTTTGATAGGTTTATATTATAGATGTAAGAGACACTTAATAAATACACCTTCGAAATACGTACAAATTTTTATAAAATGTATTTATATAACCCAAACCAACTTTAAACGCGTTTTTCTCGAAACAACGTTTTTCGGCGGCTTCTTGATAAAATCTTCGAAACTACTGAACCGATCCTCATGAAATTTTAACCATATATTCTTTACAACTATAGCTATAGCGCTTATCAAGTATTTAAAAAAAATTGATACTTACTTTTTTCCCCAAAAACGGTGAAAAAAACACGTTTTTGTAAAATGTCCGCGATTTTGTTATTTTTAAATATATCAAAAATCGTATGATATGCGCTATAGCCATTAACATACTGAATCTAAAACCTTTTGATTCTTTTGTTTCGGATGATCCATTTCCGAGATTTTATCAACAGTTCAGACCTACACTTTTTTAGGACATTTTGTCAACTACCATTTTCGTCTATAAATAGTGACTTAAATGAATAAATAAAAAATTTTGATGTATTTCGAAAGTGTATTCATTAAGTGTAACCACTTTTATATGAATATCTATAATATAAACTTATCAAAAAAAAATCATGAAAATAGCCTTTTTAGCGTCTAAAGTGAGAAGACCCCTTAAGGAACATGATCTCGATATAACAAAACCTCAATATAACGAAAACTCGATGTAACGAACTTCCCTAGAGATTCGTTATATCGAGGTTCGACTGTATATTTCGAAAATATACAAAAAATATTTATTTTTATACTGTTCAGTTTTTTTGTCAAGTCGGTTTCATTTTTCGTAATCCTTACAAAAAGTAAACTCTGAGAAAATTCCAGAGAATTTCCAAAATTCCCTGACTTTTCTCTGATTATTCCAGGAGGAAAGAAATTCCCTAAGTTTTCCCTGTTTTCCATATGCGTAACAACCCTGTAAATAAACTGGCGTAATGGTTGGAGACTAGCCGGCGGTTAGAAATTGCGGGAAAATAAAAGCGCAACTGAAAATGCAACCGGCAAAGAAACTATGCGATTACATCAGACAATTTGAAAAATTAGCAACTAGGATAGATATAAAAAAAACCATTGCAAAATAATTTATGTAAATGAGAAGAGAGTGGCATTTATATAAAGACTCTTAAAAACGGCGTACAAGGAATAAAAATGTTGTACTACTATTACCATCGATAATAATAATAATAAGCACGATTATTTCTATTAGTATTGTTGTTGATATACAGGGTGTCCCAAAACTCAACGATAATCTGAGACCGGATGAAAAGCCAAGTTATACCAGTTCTGGGAAAAATAAAAAAAAAATCCATATGACTCAGTTCAGCGATAATAGACAATTCTGGTCTGAAATAAAATTATTAATTTTAGTAAAGAGGTAATTGAGTCAGTTAATAACCAATTTTTATTGTAAAAAACATATGTTTTTTACAATAAAAATTGGTTATTAACTGACTCAATTACCTCTTTACTAAAAATAATAATTTTATTTCAGACCAGAATTGTCTATTATCGCTGAACTGAGTCATATGGATTTTTTTTTTATTTTTATACCAATGGATACCAATTTTTATTGTAAAAAACATATGTTTTTTACAATAAAAATTGGTTATTAACTGACTCAATTACCTCTTTACTAAAAATAATAATTTTATTTCAGACCAAAAACAAAAAATAACAAATTTTAGTAACAAAAATCCTAATGTTGAGTTGTTCAAAATGAGCTCAATTTGAAAAAAATAAGAAATAAAATTTTTAATGGCAAGAAAAGTGGCAAGTGTTGCACCATTTTGAAATCTTGATTAAATGCGCCATCTTTTGAAACAACTTACCAAGGGTAGTGTAGTACATTTTTTTTTCAAAATGAAGTGTCAAAGTTAACTAACAATATTTTTGTGAACCATGACTCACTAAAACTTAACTTATTTTATTAAATTAACAATGTTTTTTTGCATTAATTTTTAGTTGCGATTAATAGCATCGTTAATGAAGATCACGAAATTAAAAAAATCATAGCGAAATTGTGACATTGGTAATCACAGGACTTGAAAATGCGACCAACGGTGTCGAATTTCAACTTTTTTTAAAAAATGTCTATTATCGCTGAACTGAGTGATATGGATTTTTTTTTTATTTTTCGCAGAATTGGTATAACTTGGCCTTTCATCCGGTCTCAGATTATCGTTGAGTTTTGGGACACCCTGTATATACAGGGTGTTTGGCGCATGGACCGACAAATTTTTTTGGTGGATTGGGGGGGGATCATTTGCTACTTTTTTTCACCATTAGACGCTATGTCCTAATCGTCACGGTAATTGAGATATGATTTTTTTTTTTCGTTTTTTTTATTACCCTAATCTTCGTCTTTAAATGATCATAACTTTTTTGTTTGTGGTTGTAATAGCACGAAATAACTTTTGTTATATTCTGTAATGTATGTTTATAATAAATAAATCATTATATGATACAATTGATTAAAAGAAAATTACTCTTGAGCTTCCAGTCTTAAAAACGTATAAATGTATGAAAAATTTCAACTTCTAAATTCATTATAAAAAAACTTATTCTCTTTATTTTGACCATATAAGGAATGATTTCTATGACATGTAGCATACCATTGAAAAGGGAATAAACTAGAGAATTGTTTTAAAAACGTTTAAAAGTCTAAAATCGCTTTTAGTTTTTTTTATAATGCATTTTGAAGTTGACATTTTTCATGCATTTACGCATTTTAAGACTTTGGAAGCTCATAAGTCTCTTTGCTGAAACCAATTGTATCAAACAATGATTTATTCACAATAAACAGAAATTGCAGAATAAAACAAAAGTTATTTCGTGCTGTTGCAACCACAAACAAAAAAGTTATGACCATTTAAAGGCGAAATTTCAGGTAATTAAAAAAGCGAAAGAAAAAAGAATCATATTTCAATTACCGTGATACTTAGGACATATGGTCTAGGGTGAAAAACACTCGCAATTGACCCCCCAATCCCCCAAAATATTGTATCGGTCCATGCGCCAAACACCCTGTATCTGTATATATAAATGTTTAAATATAAAGTTCAGTATCGAGATATTAATAATAATAATAATGATAATATGTATATAATAATCATTAATATATTATTGACGTTATGTTGTTATAAAATGTTGTGATAATATATTTTTATTATTATTATTATTATTATTAATGGTTGGGATGTTTGAGGTGCAATTCGAAAGAAAAAAAGAAAATAAAAATCGTGCTTTTGTTTTCCTGCTACATCTTTACTCGCTTGATGACCTTGAAACACAATTGTGACCTTGAACACGATTTTCCCACTTTTCCCCATATTTTTGGGCTAATGGCTGGTGAATTTTTTTTTTTTTTTTTCAGTGGCACGGGACGGATCAACCGTCCCGGCAACAGGTGGAAACTTACACTGGCAGTAAGCGGCGGTGGCGATGAAGTCCTTGGGATAGACACTTTCGTACTGCTTATGCGGTGTGTGACACAGATGGACGGTGTCCTCGAAACCATTGTCCGTCGCGGGTCCAGCCGTCATTCGGAATCCGTCGAAGATGAAAACTTCCCTCTGATAGAGGAGGGACATGGCTTTTATCTCGTTGGGGCCGCCCGACTCCGTGAAGCAGGACATTTGCTCCAGATAACTCTCGAAGGGTATGCTTATCGCCTGGAACAATTGCGTACGCACATTGAGAAAAAGACGAATTACGAGGCGGCAGAGAGAGAAACGACGATTGGATATTTGCAGGAAAGTGAATGTGATTCGCAAAAAAGAAGAGAAACGATGAAGTTTGTCGAAGAAGAAAGTAATGAGCATTTGGGGCTTCGAGCTAGTATCTGCAAGGCCGATGCGTTATGAGAGAAGCCAAAGCTTGGAAGAACAAAAAAAAACCCAAAATGGATTAAATAAGGATAACAATTGCAAGACAATTGCAAAACAAACCCAAACAAGCCCAAACGAATTAGGAAAGAAAGTCAAATGAGCGGAATAATGACGAAATAGACCCAAACAAATGACCTTGAAGTTTCCATCGTTGGAATGCAACAAAAATGATTTTTTTGTTTCGAAAATTTTCTTTGCCAGGTTAACGCTACAAAAATCACAAAATCATTTTTCAGGATGCTTATTTACCAATTTACAACAAATTTGTAAAATATGATTTTGGATAATAATGAAAATAAGAAATTGATAAGAATTTTTGTTGCGTTCCAACGATGCAAACTTCAGCCCCATCCCAAACAAAGCCAAACAAGCCAAATGATCTCGAAATAAACCCAAACAAGGCCAAGAGTTGCATAACAAAGCCAAACAAGCTGAATATTTACTGAATGAACCCAAACAAGCTCAAGAATTGCGAAACAAACCCACACAAATGAAATTAATCTAAACAAACCCAAACAAGCCAAATCATTACGAAACAAACCCAAACACACCCAAACAAGACGCATTGTTACAAAATGAACGCAAACAAGTCCAAGAATTGCGAAACAAACCCAAACAGGCCAAATCGTTATGAAACAAACTCAAACGCAAACAAGTCGAATTATTGTATATCAAACCCAAACGAACCTAAACAAGATACATTGTTATGAAAGAAACCCAACATAATCGGGAATTAACCCAAACGAGCCTACCAACGAAATAAACCGAAGCGTACCCAAACCATTACAAAACAAACCCAAATAAGCCCAACAATTTCGAATTAAACCTAAGCAAGTCGAATAACGATGCTCAACGTCGTCGGGAATAAACCCAAACGAGCCCAACAACGAAGTAAACCAAAGCGACCCCAAACTATCACAAAACAAACCCAAACAAGCGCGGCAATTTCGAAATAAACCCATATAAGCCTCCCCCCAGAATAATAATTTCGAAATAAAGCCCAACGGAATGAGAACGATAATGATAATAATAACGCTGATAAGGCGAAACAAGAGATGCGAGGCAATAATAACAGAGAACGAAGGATACATCCTACCTGTTCGAAGAGATGGCTATTTTCGCGCATAAAATCGACGCACTCGCGTCTAACGCGAATGTGATAATGTTGGGTAGAGTAAATTTGTTCGCCGAATGCGCGAAATAGGCACGTAGAATCGCGAGGTACGTGTTTCCTGACGTAGCCCTCATTCTGAAGCCATTCGTCCACCGGATCGAGCGATCGCTTCAACGATTTTCTCGGCGATATATCCATGCCTGGGGAGCCGGCAGTTATTCAACGCGACGACGACGACGACGGAAAACTTGCGAGCTTACCATATATTATATATCTATATGTATTTTTCATATGCGGAATAACGCGGAACTTCTTCTTCTTGAATTTCAATGGGCTCGCGAGCAAAAGAGCGTGAAAAAAGAAGATAAACGAGTCTGAGCGTAAATAATACGAAGGGGACGTTCTCGCGGTTAAATTTCAGCGCAAGGCTACCCGTCCTCCAACACGCACGCGAAGGTAACTCAATGGCAGGAGAACGACGAGGAGACAAAGAACGAGAAACCGGCAAACACCGCGCGCGCGAGAACCCCTCACGCCCCTCGCACGCCCCCACTGCAGGGTAAACACGTGGTTCCCTTTGTCGCCTTCGCGTGTCGTGTGTGACGGTTCTTCGCTTCACAGCCGCCCCCCCCCCTGCGACGCCCTCTCGGCGGACGTGGATTTAGCTTGTTTGGGCCACGAGACGAATCCACGGCGAATGCCGCTATTCTTCCGTCGAGCGTCGACAACGATGGCGCGCCGAGGGCAAAGAGATCGAGAGCGAGGCGATGAGGATGAAAAGCCCAGAGGGAAAATAATCAAAGAACGAACCACGCGAGGGAAATGTTTACCGGGGCGGCCATTTTGTAGATCGAAGATTTAGGCGCGCTCGGAAGCGACAGACAAAGCAACTCTTTCCTCAGAGGAGGTTCGTTGCACGTTTACTTTTTTCCCGGATCGTAAACGGCGGGTATTCCGCCATGTCGGTTTTTTGCCTCCCCCTCCTCGCCATTCTTGTAACCGTTTGATTTGAAAAACAGGAAGTCTGGCGAAAATACACGTTGGCCGTAAAATGATCGCTGCCACTTTCCAATCGTTTCGCGAGACAAAACGATTTTCATCGACGGGATGGTGTGTTTGCGACGCTGTGTTTTAAAAACGCGTCAATTTTTATCGAGTCGTTATGAAGTTCCTATTGAATGGCAATTTTTGTGTGCCGAAGAGAAAAAATAAGCGTTAGTTGTAATTTCGAACTGTAGGGTCGCTGACCGAAATAATTGCGAATTGCGTGTCTCGAACGTTTGTGTACGTTTATTTTCACGGCGTTGAACGCCCGCCTTGTTCGACACGTAGACGCGTATCGGTCGTTTTTTCTTTCTTTCCCTTTCGTCTTCCCGAGAAGTTCGCGAGCACCTCGGGTATCGCTCGTGCGAATCGAAACAAAGATGACTTTGTGGCCAATTTTTCTTGCTACATGTCGCTCACGAGTGACGCTACTTAAAAACACGAGTTCCTTTTTTACGAGCTTTTATTTAACTTTGTCTTTCTGTGAGATGCGAAACGGAAAATCGATGTTTCGCCGACTTCCCGACTACTTAGAGCTCTGAAATTTTACAAACATGCATCTAAAGGGTGACAATGCATGCTTCGACTTAAAAAAAAATATTCATAAAACTTTCAACTTTTTATGTAAAATTAACGATTTAAAATCTCAGTAACACATACAAACAAATTTGTAGCCGAGTGTGTTTGTATGTGAAAAGTTTATATGCAGCAATTAGTCGTAAGTTCAATCCCAATTACAGTCTGTTATTTTTTCACAAGCATTCCATGTTCCTAATTTACAAACTCGTAAACTAGTAAACTGCTAGTAACAACTAACTAGTAATACCCGTTAAGGGGTTAGGCCACAGTAACGGGTATAAAATCATGTGCGAATTTAACACTTTTTTTCGTATGAAAAAGTGGTTCACTCATAACATTAATTACACATCTATTTAGTATGAATATCAAGCTGTTCGATTTTTTTTTTCGATGTACAAAATGGCCGACTACTAATATTTTCTTTTATCTTTTTTTAGGCGCTCCGCGGCGTGATATTTAGCATCCACAATTTTTTACCTAGAACAAAAAACAAAAATTCTCGTCAATCTACATTAGAATACCTAGAGAAGTACGTACGGAATTTGAAAAATATTGATTTGCTCAAAAGTTGAAGGTATTTGAATTGAGTTGTAGGTATTTGAATGAATTTTCAGTCGCCAATTTCGTATGAAACTGCTCATAAAATGAAAAGTTTTTGATAAATCAGAAATTTCGTACGTACTTCTCTGCGAAATGCAATTAGGAACATAACTTTTAAATTTGAAGTAAATCGAGTGAAAATTGTTGAAGTTATTTGTCACGCCAATTGGAAAAAAGCTGTTTCGAGAAAACCGCGTTCAAAGTTTTAGGTACTCTATGGCCGTGCCAGAGGTGCGCTTGAGTTATACGCTCAAAGTCGGTGAAAATAGTATATTACAACCCTAGGCCCGAAAGTTGGATTTCCTGGCATGTGCGATATAAAGGCCGAGGCGAAGCCGAGGCCTTCATATCGCACATACCAGGGCATCCAACATTTGGGCCGTGGGTTGTATACTATTTTTCTTGATCCCGTAGCCGAAAGTACGGGCCTAATTAATGTATGTAATTCCGTGCAATTAATGCTGTCATTCGTACTGTCAGCTGTCATCTGTCGGCTGTCAGCCGGCCATCTCGTGAAATGCAATGAAGCTGTCATTCTCGCAAGGTAGCGAGCGAAAGGGGGGGGGGGGGGGGGTGCCCGCCCGACTTTTGCAAGACCGAGGCGAAGCCGAGGTTTTGCTGGTCGGGGCGGGCATTAAGAACATCAAGATGAAATAAAACCAACATTACTAACATAAACATCAAATCAACGAACCAAGAACCTTCTGATGAGAATTCTTCCATTTTTTTTTTTTTCGACACGAACGAAATTCTTCGCGAGACCACGACACGACTTTGACAGAAGCGAGCACAAGATAAAAGAATAACGTGCATATATAAATATCGCCGGCCGCGAAAATCCTGTCAGAGCGAGCGGTCGTCAGCCGGCCACGAAAAATGCTCTTCCCGGCCTGAAATGCGGCCGGAAAGTGCGTACTTTCGGCTAGGGGAGCAAGAAAAAAAAAATTCTTGCTATAAATCGAATAGTAACTTATTCTTATGATGATAAAGCACCGTTTTAGCGAGAAAAAAAATCGATTTTTTGCAAATTCTACTGTGCAAATTCTACCCCTTCAAATTCTACCCCTACTGTGCAAATTCTACCCCTTCAAGTCTAAACAGTAGAACATACCTTATATGTAAAAAAAATATTTAAAAAAAACAAGCTTTTATTTAAGGAGGTTGGAGCGTTAGCCACAATCCAAGGTTAAATTTAATTAAAAAAAAAATACATTCTATTGTTTAGACTATACTGAGTCTTTACGAATTTTTTGAACTTTTTTCATCACCAAACGCCACAGATAAAAAATATTTTAATGTGTGTAATTTAACGTGCGGTTAGATGAGCAAGACTTTCACACTAAGGGTTATGTATTTTTTTTTGTTATTTAGCACCAAGATAAAACATTTCTAGCAACGGATTCACGCAAACTGTACCTTTGTAAACATTTAGAAAAAAAATCCTCATCTTGCCCATCGTAAACCATGGGCCAATAATCTCGTGACGTAAATATGAATAGGCATAATTATGAATTACTCAAAATTTCATCGTGAATTGTATAAAACATTCGTTGTCGTAGTTTTTTCATAATAATCAGCGATAATGTTATGCTTTTTCAAGTTGGTAGTAACACAAAAGTTTATCTACTTTACGTAATGAATTATTAAAATGCATAATTCTGCCCATTAATTGTATATTCAAAAAAATTAACATATACAGAATAAATCTGTACCTCGTAGGCATTTTTTTGAGGTTCATTGAAAAAAAAATTAATAAACCGTCATTTGACTAAACTGAATCGCTCCAACGTCCTCAATGTATTAAAAAGTAGAAAACAATTTTTTTTACCAATTCACCTATATGTGACTATAAATAAAAGCTTGGGGCACTCAACATTTAGACAAATAATATTTCATTTACATAAAACCGTTGACGTATCAACTGTACTTAGTTTACTGTAAAACAACCTTAGATTTGTTAAGGGCTTAAATACACGTGGGTAGGTAAAAAATATCGATTTTTCAAAAAGCTGCTCATTCGGAAGTACTGTCCTTTGTCTACCCTGAAAATTTCATTTAATGACGAAGTTATAGCGTTTTGTAACTGACCAGGTGAGCAACGACTAACGGCCCGAGCAAATTTTCAACGCGTTTTACTCGAAACAATTTTTTCACAATCGGCACTAGAAATATCTTCGCAACTACTGGACCGATCGGAATCAAGTTTTGCACAACTATGCTTCACACATTAATCAAAAACTTATTGAGCCGCTTTTTCGATACCTGGCATAGTTTTTTTTATTCATCACATGTACTGAACATCATAGAGGCGAAAAATTGCCTGTTTTATTCCAGCGACTGCTATGACCTGAAAAATTAATTGTTTAAATTCCGGCTCGATAAGTATTAGCTTTATTTATCTACTTTAAGGTAGTTCTGTAGTTTTGGTCAAATCTTAGGAATTGGCTAAATCTAAATATGGTGTAGATATGACCTTCATGGACCGATGCCCAAAAAAACAATTCGATTCACCGTTTAGTTCGTGAGATAATTGCAATTGAATATGGTTATTTTTGCACGCAATCCCTATACCTAACACGTAAACCGATAGGAGTTTACTCGCATGTCTCGATATAGGTTCTAAACGGATCTTAGGATTTCAATATAAAAACACACGTGTACGCAGTACTATTGTGGGAATGATTTCAAAAAAATAACAAACTTTGACCGTTTAGTTTCGGAGATATCGACTTATGAAAAGTGGTAATTTTATTCCACACCGAACTCGGGTACAACCATCTATAACGGAATGGCAACAGTGTACGCTGCAGCCAGCTGATCGGCGCGTGGTCTGGGAACTCGAAACGTGTTTTTTCCCCCGAGTTCTAGTAATTCGGGGACGGATGTGAAATAAATTTATTCTGCAAACAAATTTAATTTGTTCACTTTATGCATGTGTTTATGCGTGTATTTGTCTTTGTTACAGCGAATACAATTTAAACTGTCAAGATGTAAATCCACGATCCGACGTCCTTCGACAGCCAATTTTTGTTGCTGATCGTTGAGGTTATGGTTATTCTCATCGTGTTTAGCCGCATTTGCTTGACAAATGGCTGCCACAGCTTTCAGTCTTTTAGCAAGCGCCTTTTTTCTTGTAAACTTTCCTTTGTATCGCATTTGGGTTGACATTTTCACGCTTTTTTAAATTTATATAAAATATTTCGCGAAAGACGGATCGTAGGAAGCTCAACGTTATGACTGCAGGAAAATTGCGCTGTTGCCACGATTACAGCGCCGCTCTCTATACGAGTATGAGACCTATCTATGCATGAGGTGCGAATATGGGGGACATACCAGGTGTGTAAGTATGAAACCGGAATTTTTGTACAGAAAAAACACGTTTATTGTAATGATATGATACAAAGTATCATATCATTACCGTAGGTACATCCCCCAGTTGTTGTTGTGTTTGAGCGTCGTCTTCGTCCAACAAGGCTTGCAGGTCAGCGTCTTCAAACTTTTTCGGTGGTCTTCCACGTTCTTCGTTCCTCACGTCAAAATCGTCACTTTTGAACCGTTTGAACCACTCGAAACACTGTGTTTTACCGAGAGCATGCTCACCAAACGCCTCCACAAGCATTCGATGCGATTCGGCTGCGGTTTTCTTCAGATGAAAACAGAAAAGTAGTGCTGTCGGCAAATCGTAATTTGTTAGCACAAAACTCGACATGTTTATCTCTAATAAACTAATGCTACTGAATGAAACTCGTGTTATTGTGAGTTGGAAATCTTTGTCGGATATCAATACAATAACAAGACACCGCTGACGTGATGTGTCGGTAACTGCATCGACATCTAGCGCCACCTATGGGCAAATTCCGGTTTCATACTTACACACCTGGTGTAGAGGGTAGAAGGTCTGTCAAAAATGTACAACCAACAGCAACATATAGGCATTGGATGTTATTATACGCGTCGACCAAAACTTTTGGCTTATACGTGTACCTACAGAACTACCTTGAGAAACAAATATTTTTTTCGATAAAAAATGGCGGAGGCACGCCTGGTACCGCAAACGCTGGCAACAAAAATACGTCCCAGGAAAACGACTGTGACTTTTTTACCGTTTGACATTTTTTAACCAAATTTTCACACAATGTAGATAAAACGTCATACTTTAAAATGTATATAATGGTTGTTCAATAAAGTTCAGTTTAATACACAAAAAAACTCTCAAACATAACCTTACTTTTAGCCGTCTCAGGTGTATGTAAACCCTTAAATAAAGATCCCGAAACTGAGTATAAACGTGTAATAATATTTGTTTTCTCTGATTACTATTGTTCCAAATTAATTACGGTTAATGAAACTGAATTGATCAAATTGATTGTTAAACATTCAAAAAGTCGAGCGCTCCAAGCTTTTATTTATAGTCACATATAGGTGACTTGGTAAAAAAAATTCTACTTTTTAGTACTTTATTTTCATACATTTTCGAATTGAGTTAAATTTTCTTTATGTCAGAGTCCGTATTCCGTGCAATCGGAATCATGGAGGTTTTTTCATTCGCTCTAAAAACAACGTCATTGAATCTTTTCAAACGAATTATTGTTCAAACATTTTATTATATGCGATTTTATTGATCTGGACAAGATCATTATTATTATTATTAATGTAATTAATAATTATCAATGTTGCCGATATTAATCTATGTGTAATCATTATTTTTTTAATAATAGATTTTATTTCTCGGGGCAATAAGATCACTTATTTTTTATGATATATTTTTATTTTATTTATCGCGGTCTCAATTAATTCCTGAGTTTCAACGTATACCCTTGCGGATTTTTATGTATCATCCTTCCCAAATGAACCCTTTCCTATCACTCCCTACCCGCACTTCGCTAATCTAGCCTAACTTCCGTTGCGTCCACAGTCGTCTAGAGGGGTCTTCTCACTTTATACGCTAAAAAAGCTATTTTCATGAATTTTTTTGATAGGCTCATATTATAGATATTGATATAAAAGTTGTTACACTTAGTAAATACACTTTATTATACTTATTTTTTATTATAATTATATTTATATTACTTAATTACTTATATTTTATTTTATATAATTTATTATGCTATAATTTATTTATAGGCGAAAATGGTAGTTAAAAAAATGTCCTAAAAAATTGTAGGTCTGCGCTGTTGATGAAATCTCGGAGATGGATCATCCAAATAAAAAAAATCAAACGGTTTTACATTCAGTATGTTAATGGCTGTAGCGCATATCCCACGATTTTTTACATACGCAAAAATAACTTCTACGAACATTTTTCGATAAAACAATAAAAAACGTGTTTTTCACCGCTTTTGGCAAAAAAATAGTAAATATCAATTTTTTAAAAATCCTTGATATGCGCTACAGCTATAGTTGTAAAGAATACGCGGTTAAAATTTCATAAGGTTCAGTTCAGTAGTTTCGAAGATTTTATCAACAAGCCATCGAAAAACGTTGTTTCGAGAAAAACGCGTTTAAAGTTTGTTTGGGTTCAATAAATACATTACAACATTTTTTCAAATGTATTTCGAAAGTTTATTTATCAAGTGTAACAACTTTTAAAACAATATATATGTGAATACGTGAATTTAGCGCCCCCTTAAATTGTCGCCCGGAACAGATACCCCGGTTTGCCTGCCAACCCCCCATATCCGAGGCTGCTTTTACTTCTTCCCCCAGGCCTTTTTTTGCCATTCATCCCCCATCTTCATTATTTCAAGTAGATACTTTGCGGCCCTGTTTCATACTTCGACGTCCATTCTCCTGTAACCCGCTGATATTTATTAATAATTTATATTAATTTATGTATTAATAAGTCATCAATGTAGGTATTAATTAATTAATTAAAGTAATATCGCATTTATTCCACGGTATACCCTGTAAGGGTGTTTACATCTATACTTTCTCTCACCTTTACACTGGTTCTTACAATTTGTTTCCATGGCCTTCCGTTTTCGCAACATTTTTATACACCGGAATGTCCTTCCCTTCGCGCTACCTGCTTCGTCAATATCTCAAATTCTTTTACGTACGCGCATATCTGTTTAACCGGCTTGTTTCTCACTAATTCTTCTAATTTTTGTCTCAGTTCTTGCCCCTCTTTGTTCTCCAGCACTTCCATTTTTTCCACTAATTCCGCTCCGATTTTTTCCTTCGCCACTTTGCACCCACAAATATGTTCCACAATCTCTTCCTCCCCCCACACATTCGGCAGTTGGTGTCCCTGTACCCCTTGTTGCCTTTTTCCCCTACATTCCCGCACCTTATCCTTGCCCATAATTCCTTTGTTTCCCTACAGAGGTCCCTCATTACCCAATTTTTTTCCATTTCTGCGTTTCCTTTTCTGCCCCTGTATTCTTTGCACTACGTCGATTTGTCAATCCTGCACTAGTCGTTTGAATGTCTTCTTCCCTTTTGATATTTATGCCCCTTTCCACTTTCTGCTCTAATCCTCTTACATTCTCGTTTCTTATTCCCTGCCATATTCCTCCTTCTCCCACTCCCCGCATGGCATTCTCCAAGTCCTCGCCCCATTTTGACGGGTTCCCATTAATAATTCCCTTACTTCTTTTGCCTTCGGCCACCTTCCTTCTTCCATCTTTATTACTTCTACCAGGTATTGTGCCACTGTTTTTTAGGCACTCTTCACTCTTTTTTAATTTAGTACGACCTTCGAATAAGAAAACAAAAGCCCCCAAGGGGAAGAGTTTTTTTTATATATCGCATACCCCCACCAGGCGCGCGCTTCGCGCTCACTACCTCCGTCTGTCCCTCACTCTTTTCCGCATGCGATCCTCTCAACAAGAAACTCGCTCGAACGAGCTGCAACTTAGTATTCACCTCGCCCATGCAAAAACGTTTTCGATTGCACGTGGACATTTATTTAGCGAATTTTTGTTTCACGTTAATATACATACTATTGAATATCATTGTGTACTACTGTATCTGAATTACTATTAACTGTTATAAAATGCCCGAAACTGTAAAGAAGCGTAAGAGATCAGACTGTAGTATACAAGTCGAAAAAAATAGTACAGAATCTGCGCCACAAGGTGATAATTTAAACAAAGCGCTTTATGTCCATATTGTTTTATCCCATTTATATAAAAGAAGAAGTCAATATCTCTGAGGATTCATTTTCAATGACAGAGTTCGACTCTCTCGAAAATATTCCACCGTCATTCGAGTGCGTTGCGGATCAAAATAATACGCAACAAGACAAAAACACTTTTCTTTATGTCTCGGAAACTTTTGCTGTTTTATATGGAAATCTTTAAACGCCCTTTGTTTTTATTTTATATAAAATCTTGTCAATACATATATGTATCTTTTTAATGAATACAAAAAATTACTAATAAACTGGTAAATTTTTTGTTACATTCACACACGCACACACACATACTCACGCACGCATGCACACATAAATTTACACTACACGTTCACTATATTTTGCCCGAATAATCTCTCCCAGGCTGGTTTCTTAACCAGAGGTTCCGCGCACAAAATTCTCGAGCTCGGAGTTCGAGTCGGAGTGGGGGAAGCGCTCGAGTGAGAAACTGGGGAAAGTTTCTTATTGCCGGGTTTCTTATTCGGAGGTCGGAATGTAATTAATAGTAATTTATGTATTAATAACCATTGTTATTATTATTGTTATAGTTGCTATTTATTTGGCTTTGCAGCTGTTGTTTTTGCGGCTACTATTTGCCGTCTCCGAATTAAGGGTGTGTCGCAGTGTAACCGGTTGGTTAAAATACGCTAATCAGTCTTATTTTTTTATGTCAAAACAAATCATAAATAAATATAAAATATTATATCAAATTATTATTTTATTTATTATAAAAATAAATATAAAATATAAAATATTATAAATTGTCTACTTACGATTAATCGGCGATGCGAAGTCCATGTTTATAACCGTCTATACTGTCGGCTAATGCAAAAAAAAATCGATGTTTTGAAAAATTTTAACTGTGATGATCCCTTAAGGGGCTATACCAGTGTGAACGCTGAAAATTTGGGTGATTTACGGGGTTTTTTTTTAAGAAAAGTACTCAATTGAATGTTTCGGAAAAATAAGAATATATTTAGCTATACTTGACCTATGTTACATAATTTTAGCATAGACAAATATTGAGATCCAGGCGACTTATGCGCTGCCTTGGGAGGCGCCAAAAAAAAGTTCCTCCACTGCTGACATAATTCCGGCCGATTGAGTACTTGAAACCGAAAAAGGAAAAAATGTCGTTAAACTGGAAGGTATTTCATGTATAATGACGTAAGATTTTTCGAAAAATATCAAAATCTAACAAAATGGCGTAGTTATGAAAAAAAAGTCTGTTTTCTTGCCTATAATATGGTCGTTTTTTTCAATGCCAAATCGTCAATTTTCATCCAATCAAAAATATCCTACGTCATTGTAGAGTAAATATATTCAAGAGTACTCAGTTCAAATTTCAAGTCAATCGGATAATTGCTCTTTGAGTTACAATGTCAGCAAATTTGAAAAATCTCTTTCCAAATCCTTGAAAGTATAAAAATCTTATCTCATATTCTTGAAAGTATAAACTGTCGGAAAAGGCAACAAAAATCGATTTTTTTAAGAGTGTAACGCTGGGTATAGCCCCTTAAAGGTGTCTGGACCGGGAGGGGAAAAAGAAGTGAAACAAATTCGATCAAATCATGTTCTCACTTGATCCTTTTGTCAGTTTTTTTTTCTTCGTTTGACTTTATTCACGGTAATTACTTCATCGGTATATGACAATACAAATGTGGTACGAATATTTAAAAAAGTACAATAGCCCGTTATATAAAATATCATATTCTTACAAAAGTATATCAACCGCATGTTCTTTTTCGTACGTTCGTTTTTTTTTTTCATAATTTTTTTCGCGTGTGTACGTGTATGTGTCTGTGTACGTTTGTTTGCATACCTCTACCGATATTTAGTGAAGGGAACGGGCACTGCGTTTCCGGTTTGCCGACTCGAGGCCCTCGACGCAACTTTCAAAACAGAACGGAGGAAAAGATCGTAGAGAGAAAATTCGATATTCGCCCGCGAGAACATTTGATGTTTTTTCTCTCTCTCTCTTTCTCCTGAGCAAGCCTCAAAAAAAGGAAATCTCGTTCAATTTTCTCTTTTTTTTCGCACGATTTTTCTCGACGAGAATTTTTTTCTCCTCGCGACGTCTCTCGGGGACCGGAAGCCAAAGGCTATTTGACAGGCCGGATGCTCAACGCAGGAGGGGGAGGGGGGTGACAAAAATGTCTTTTGTCGCAGGGAGGGACGGGTGAAAGGGTTTGGTAATTGGAGGTATGAAAATACAAGGTCCAAAAAATTGCACCAATTCTCGTAGGAATAATTGTAGATACTGGCCGAACGGGGCAACGTGCTCTCGTCACCAGCCTCAAGGAGATATTGTTGTTTGTTTCTTGTTTGTTCTTACCTCGAACTTACGCTCGTTTTTATTTATTTTACTTCTTCTTGTTTCTATCGATCTAGAATAGCGAATTGCGTATAGAGACTCCAAGCAAATGTGGCAAAACTTAGTTCGTTTCCGTCGTTTTCTCTCGCCCGTTTCTTTTTCCCTTCTTTTTTTCCTCTTCGTAAAACTTGCTCTTCCGCGATATCATTTTTGTTGGTCTCCTCGTCGAGGATCCATTCGATTAAATTCACAAGGCGAAGAAAACAAACGAAATAGAAAGAAGCGCGTAAAAGGAAGAGAATAACGAGGAGACAAAGAGAAGACATTCGCAGCTCTTTATCTCCCGTTGGTGAAAAAAAAATCGCATATTGCGGGTCATCGTGACAAGCTTACGCACATGTACAAATAAATGCATATATATGTGTGTGTGTCTTTTTTGGTGTATGTGTGTGTATATATATATATATGTGTGTGTGTATGTATGCGGAGACTGGAAAAAATTAGAGACGGTTCCTCCGATCGTTGAGATGATTGCAGTTTTTTTCTCTCCCGAATCTCTCTATCCGACAACCTCGTTTTTCTCGTTTTCCCTTCTTCCTCTTCTCAATATTGCTTCCTACCAGTATCTCTTCAAGCAGCTACTTTCTCAGCGTCGATAGCTGAAAGACAGAAATTCCTGGACGGTTAGTGGACCTGTGTAATTGAAATTTCTTGTGTGGATCGATTATTAGCGATTGGATGATTTTAGTGGGAGAGAAGTTGAAGAAAATTGTGCAATTGTGTATACTGGGTGATGGCATATAAAAACGCCCATTTTTTAGCGAAAAAAATTACAGCGATGAGGCTGGTAGTGAAAGCAGGAGTATGGGCTGGAGGTATGGGGAATGGGAGAAATAAGCGTTTTTGAAAGAATACAGAGTAGGTACCGTAAGATGGAGTTAGGAGTGGACAAAACAATTCCAAACTATGTTTGGAGAAGAGAGCTTGGGGTGCCTACCATGGAATATATGATAAGGAATAGAGCGTTAAGGCCTTAGGCCACAGTAACGGGTACATCCGCGAATTTAACAATTTTTTTTCGTATGAAAAAGTGATTCACTCATAACATTAATTACACATCTATTCAGTATGAATATTAAGCTGTTAAAAAATATATATTTTTTTTTTCGATGTACAAAATGGCCGACTACTAATATTTCCTTTTGTTATGTTTTTTTAGGCGCTCCGCCGCGTGACATTTAGCATCCACAATTTTTTACCTAGAACAAAAAACAAAAATTTTCGTCGATCTACGTTAGAATACCTAGAGAAGTACGTACGGAATTTAAAAAATATTGTTTTATTCAAAATTTGTAGGTATTCGAACTTAACCAATAAATTTTCAGTGAAAAATTTCGTTATAACTGCTCGTAGACTGCTCATAAAATGAAAAGTTTTCGATTAATCAGAAATTCCGTACGTACTTCCTGCAAAATGCAATTAGGAACATAAATTTTAAATTTGAAGTAAATCGAGTGAAAATTGTTGAAGTTATTTGTCACGCCAATTGGAAAAAAGCTGTTTCGAGAAGTTTCGAGTAGTCGGCCATTTTGTCCATCGAAAAAAAATTTCATACGAAGAAATTGTGAAATTCGCACATGATTTTATACCCGTTACGGTAGCCTAAGGCCTAGATGGGCAAAAATTTGCCTATTTGAGGAAACAAGAGCAATTACAAACGGAATCCCGTCAATGTGGAGAAAAGATTTAGAGAAAGTTGCAAGGGATATGGAAATAGAAGAGATAATAACAATGATAAGGGAAAGAAGAGAAGTAGAAAGAATAGAAGAAGGATTAGAAAACTTAAATAAGAGAAATTTTAAGGGGTCTTCTCATTTTAGACCCCTTAAAAAGGCTATTTTCATGAATATTTTTAATAGGTTTATATTGTAGGCATTGATGTAAAAGTTATTACACTTAATAAATACCCTTTCCAAATACATTTTTTTTAATGTTATGCATCTATGTAACCCAAACAAACTTTAAACGCGTTTTTTCTCGAAACAACGTTTTTCGACGGCTTGTTGATAAAATCTTCGAAACTACTGAACCGATCCTTATGAAATGTTAGCCATATATTCTTTACAACTATAGCTATAGCGCATATCAACGATTTTTAAACATTTTGATATTTACTATTTTTTAATGCCAAAAACGGTGAAAAAACGTTTTTTCGTTTTTCGAAAAATGTCAGCCATTTTGTTATTTTTGCATAAATGAAAAATCGTATGATATGCGATATAGCCATTCGCATACTGAATCTAAAACCGTTTGATGTTTTTGTTTCGGATGATCCATTTCCGAGATTTTATCATCAGCGCAGGCTTACAATTTTTTAGGACATTTCTTAACTACCATTTTCGTCTATAAATAGTGACTTCAATAAATAACTAAATTAAAAAAATGTATTTATTAAGTGTTATATCACAACTGTTATATCAATATCTATAAGAAAACCTATCAAATTTTTTTTATGAAAATAGCCTTTTTTTTAGTGTCTAAAGTGAAAAAATAAGAAACTCAACGTACAATGAAATATACTAATATATTGTGGAAAACTGAAAAAGAGCATGGAAATACTGGTCGGAAGAGGGAGTTAAGGGAAGGGATAGGCTGGATGTTAGTGACGGAGAAAGCAAGAAAGGAAGCAGAGAAGTGGGTGTAAGGAATGGATAATATGGCGATGAAGGGAGAAATTATGAATATGATGGGAGGGAAGATACAAAAAGGGATATCCGAGTATTTAAGGGAAATAGAGGAAGTGTGCAGAAAGATGTGCAAGGAGGTCGGGGGAGAAGGAAGAGATGGGAGAGAAGATTAAACTAACAAACAGACAGAAATGTTAGGTAGTGAGAAAGAAATGAGTATGCAGCGTGGAAAATAAGCCAAAGTAGTTGTAAGAGAAAACATAAAATGTTGTAAAAAAAACTTGTTAAAAAAGTTGTGCAAAACCGTTTCGGCCGAGATGCGGAAAAAAATATTGGATTTTCAATTTTTTTTTTTATAAGCCCAGATCGATGTCATTTCACCATTACATGCGAATTTCACCATCAAATATGAATTTACCATCCGCTTCCTCCGAAAGCCTTAATTTTAATTTGAAAAATCGTCAAAAGTGTGTAAAAACCCGTTTTTCGCGGTTTAGCAGGAGGAATTTCGAGCTTGCGAGGAAAACTCCGTGATATTTGTAACCGGCGGAAAATTTCCCATCGGATAGGCCCTTAAAATGGTGTAAAAGTCGACAAATTTTTTCCAACCCTGCGGGCCATTTCGAAATCGACAAAATCCGGAAGTTTCAAACAACCGTAGCGCCGCTCCCATTCGAGGTACAGAGGCTCGTTGTTGGGGGGGTTTGAAAAAGGATTTTGGTAGACTGCGAGAATGGCGTTCGATTCATGTCGACATCGCAATTAATTTGTAATTACGTATAGAAAAGTTCGCAAAAATTGTTGGTCCCTCTTTGAAATTCTGCCAATAAACGAAAAATCATCGGAACTCAATGAATCAATCTGCATTTTTTAAAAGAAAATTGTAACGAAGAGAATAAGCACAGAATGACGTTTGAAATCAGAATAGAAAAAAACTGACCGACTTTTTTTGGGCGATGTGAAAAAAAATTGATTTTCAATATTTTTTTCTTAACTCCATTTCGACCCAAACAAACTCCCCGAATCCGAATTCCCCATTCATTCACCCCAAAACCCTCAAATTTGAAGGAAAATCGTCAAAAGTGTGTGAAAATAAGTTTTTTTGGCGGTTTGCCGACGTAATTTGGAGCATTTGACAAAAACTCCATGGAATTCCGGATTGGAAAAAAATGTCCCATTAGTTAGAATCTTAAAATGATTTAGAAGATAATTGTTTTTTAATTCACGAAAATCGACCCTCTTTGAAACCCGGCGAAAATCGAAAAATCATTGGAATTTCATGAACCAAATGGCATTTTAACGAGAAAATGATAACGAAAAGAATGAGCACAGAGTGGAATCCGTAATCGATATAAAAAATAATTGATCGACGATTCGGTGAAGAAACCATTTTTCGCCGAGATGCGAAAAAAAGTTGGATTTTTACAAGAAAATCGATATTTCATCCACTTCCCGACTACTTAGAGCTCTGAAATTTTGAAAACACGTATCTGAAAGGGGACAATGCAAGATTCAACTTAAAGAAAAAATATCCATAAAATTGTTCAACTTTTCGTGCTAGATTAGCGATACCTAATCATCCATATAAACCCTCACTACACATACAAACCAATTCGTAGCCGACTGCGTTTGTATGTAAAAAGTTTATATGCAGCAATTAGTCGTAAGTTCAATCCCAATCACGGTCTTTGTTATTTTTTACAAGCATTCCATGTTCCTAATGTACAAACTCGTAAACTAGTAAACTACTAGTAACAACTAACTAGTAAAATCAATTAAAGACTGAAAAGTAGAAAATAATTTATATGTAAAAAAAAACATTTTAAAAAACCAGCTTTTATTTAATGTACTAAAACGTAAAAAAGATTTTTTTTTACCAATTTCCCTATATGTGACTATAAATAAAAGCTTGGTGCGTTCAAAATTTAGAGATATAATATTTCATTTCCATAAGAAGTACAGGGAACAAGAACTGGAAATAGTCAAAGAGTAAAATAGTCAAGAGTATTTAGGGGTATGTTTCTCCACAGGAAATTTCTTTGAAAAAACATTCGATAATAGCGGAAAAAATGACAAAAGGTGACCAACGCAACTTGGGGGGTGTTCAAAAGAGCAAAGATAAGCAGCTTAAAAAGTAGATTACAGCTGATGGGGGCAATCGTAAAAAGTGAGATGTTGTATGGAGCAGAAGTATGGGGATGCCGAAGAGGAATATCTTGGAAAGATGGCAGGGAAAATACGTAAAAATGGCTATGGGCATCAGTCCGAAAACACCAAATTATATTTGGAGAATGGAAGCGGGGTGCGGAGGGGTGGAAATATAAGTATGGAAAAGAGCGGGACAATACCTGGTAGAAGTAATAAAGTTGGAAGAAGGAAGGTGGCTGAAGGTGTGTTTGAAAGAAGAAGAGGAATAATTAATGGAAACCCGTCAAAATGGGGGCAGGAATTGGAAAATGCGGGGAGTGGAAGAAGGATGAATATGGCAGGAAATACGAAGCGAGAATGTGAGAAGATCAGAGCAGAAAGTGGAAAGGGGTATAAAAATCAAAAGGGAACAAGAAATCCAAAACGACTGGTGCAGGATCGACAAATCGACGTACTGCAAAGAATACAGGGGCAGAAAAGGAAATGCAGAAATGGAAAAATATTGGGAAATGAAGGATCTCAGTGGGGAAACAAAGGAATTATGGGCAAGTATAAGGTGCGGGAATGTAGGGAAAAAGGTAACAAGGGGAACAGAGACACCAACTGCCGAATGTGTGGGGGGGAGGAAGAGAGCGTGGAACACATTTGTGGTTGCAAAGCGGTGAAAGAAAAAATCGGAGCGGAACTAGTGGAAAAACTGGAAGAAGTGCTGGAAAACAAGGAGGGGGAAGAAGTAAGGAAAATTAGAAGAGTTAGTGAGAAAGAAGCCGGTCAAACAGACATGCGCGTACGTAAAAGAATTTGAGAGATTGACGAAACAGGTTAGCGCGAAGAGAAGGAAATACCTGTGTATAAAAAATGTTGCGAAAACGGAAAGACACGGAAACAAATTGTAAGAATTGTAAGAAATGTAAAGGTGAAGAGAAGGTGAGAGGGAGTATAGATGTAAACACCCTTACAGGGTATATCTTGGAATGAATACTATTACTACTATTTAATTTCCATTAATCCCCTAACATATCGACTGTATTTAATTTACTGTAAAACAGTCTTAGACTTCTTTTGTAAAACGCCGAAACTGAGTATAAACGCGTGATAATAATTTCTCTAATTGCTATTGTGCCAAATTAAATACGGTTAATGAAACCAAATTGATCAAATTTATTAAACATTTAAAAAGTCGAGCGCCCTAAGCTTTTATTTATAGTCACATATAGGTGACTTCGTAACCGAAACTATGTTCTAATTTTTAGTACATTAAATAAATCAAAAAAATCTTCAATATTTTTTTACATATAAAGTATTAATCTTTTTTTTACAAGTCCATATCGATGTATTTTTACCCCCCGAATGCGGATTCACCATCTATTTTCTCCAAAACCCTCAATTTCTATTCGAAAACACCGAATGTGTACGAAAACTCGTTTTTCGCGTTTAGGCCTATGGGCCTACCGTGTGCATTGCCAACTTTTAATTCGAGAAAGTAGTGCCCAACGTCATCTATTGCCAGTTATTTCTATACAGCGACCCGAAATATACAGCGTATCCCATTTATCCGCCAACTCGTCGATGTCCCTTTGTGCGTGTATGTTACCTTCTTTGGTTGGCAGAGGATTCTTCTCCAGGGTTTGAGCATGCTTCAGCTTGGCCGGATCAAAATTCTCGATACCGGAAATGAACTCCTGTTTGCCCTTTTCTTGATCGATTGCTGCGATAAAAGATTATACGATTAAAGGCCGTGATATCTCGTTTTTGTTTTTCATCGATGTTCCTACATCTCGACTGCTCGTTATTGAAAAGAGGCCTTCGGGTCTTTGGAAAACTCGCGCCATGAATAAATAATAGCTATATATATGTGCACTATTTTCACTTTAAATATTAAATATTAATTATATATTAATATAAATTTAAATTTTAAATATTAAATATTTTCACTTTAAATATTCACCATTTTTGTCCGGAAGTGGATTCTTCTCGTGAGTTTCCGTGTGTTTGAGCTTGGCGGTATCGAAAGTCTCGATCCCGGCGATGAGGGTCTTCTGATTCTTTTCCGCAGCGACGTCTATACGGAGAAAAAAGGAACGCTCTTCAATAAAACAAAAAAAAATCGAAAAAAATGAGGTAGGCGACAGAAAAGCAGAACGAAACGATTTTTCCCTGAAAGCGTTGGACGACTAGTGAAACTCGAATTATCGGTGAACCAATACTACAGAACAATATATACAGCTCAGCGTTTTTCCCTCCGCGACCTTAATGAGAATTCCAAGCGTTCCAATCGCACTACCAAGCACTTTCGACAAATTCGAATCGACGAACGAACGCTTGCGATGCAATTCCAAATGAATTCTCGCCCACCAAGCGTGTACGGTGAAGAAAAAAAAGAAATGAAATGAGTCTTCGATGCGAATTTTTGTTAGTATGCGCCTGACACCAGACCCCGTGAACCCGTCAGTCCCAATGATCTTTTTTCTTTCTTTCTCGTTTCTTCTTCTCAATACCTGTAGCATTGGGTAATACAATTTTTTCTTTCGTGTCGGCGTGCTTCAATTGGCCTGTCTTAAAGGACTCGACGTCGTGGATCAAATCCGAGTGTTGTCGCTCCTGTCGGACATCTACATTGCCATTTGTTGTTGTGGTCGTTGTTGTTTTTGTTTAACAGGATAATAATAATGATAATAATAATAACAACAAATATCGTGATAATTGTCCATAATTTATTGTTTTTTATTATCATTACTGTTTGGGTGATGTTCTCGTTGTATTATAACAATAATAATGATAAAAAGAATAGAATAAGAATCATTAAAACTAATACAAATATTAATAATAATATGAATAACACAAACAAATATTATTATCATTATTATTATACTTATTGTTGTATTATGACAACAACAATGGTGATAATAATAATGAATATTACTATAAATATTAATAATAAAAAAAATAATAATAAATTCGGTTATTATGGTCTACTTTTTTCTCACTGTTGATCAGGATTATTTTTTTACTATACTTGTATTATAACAACAATAATAATAACCAATAATCATAATAAAAAACAATATTACTTAATAAATTAGGTAAAAACGAGTAATTCGTCCGAAATACCAAAAGAGTTCCGTTCTTTTTCCTTTTTCCATTGTTTTTCGTGCTATCTCGCGTCAACGCGAAGAAAAAGAGAAAAAAAAATACGATTTTGACAGATATGATTACCTTCGGCCGAAGGTAAAACGTTTTTAATGGCGGTCGCTGCTTTCTTCATGCACTCGTGATTGAAGCCCTCGAGTTCGCTCTTGAGATCCAGGGAGACCTTCGGCAGATCCTTCAGCATGGGGGTCTCGGGGTTCGACATGTTGACTAAACGTTTTTTTTTTTTAATTTCTGAAAGAGACAGAAAAAAAACGTCGCTAAAACGAAAAGACAAACAACAAGGTAGGGAAATTATAGGTTCATTTCGCGGTATCGACGTGACAGTCTTTCTCGTTGTTGTTAATTTACGATTTTTTTGCTTTTGCACCAGGCAATTTTTCCCGAACAGGTTATGTGAATTGACTGTGAAAACAAATTTAGAAATTGCAAAATAAAGGAGCGCGGAACAAAAGCTGGTGGATCGATCTTTTTTGCCAAAGGGAGCGACAAGAAATTCCGCTCGCGTTCTCGTGGGCTGAGGAAATGAATAAATACGTCTATACGGAGCTCGAAGGAAGTCGTCGACACCGCAAAAAAAAAAGAGAGAAAAAAAGTATTCCGGACGAATAACGGATCACACACGCACGTTTGTGTAACAACGCCCTCGCGCCGTTTTTTTCCTCTTCGCACTTCCCCGCATTCGCATTGTCTGCGTCCGTTATTAATCTAAATGAGAATTAAGAAATGTTCGTTCTCGGCATTTCCGTTCTGGCGCACGGAACATCGAAACAAGAATTATTATAATCGTATTAATGTTATTATCAATAAAAATTATCAATTAAATTGATAATATTATGATCAATTAAGACATATATTAAATATTGAAAACATTATTAATATTTTAATATATTATAATATTTATTAATCAAAATAAATATTTGAAACAATATTATTGATAGTAGTAGTAGTTTTATTCCCTGTATGCTCTTTTTAAGGGTGTCTACATGAATGCCCTTCCATTCTTATTTACATCAATTATTATACATTGGGTTCCTTAGATATATCCTAGCTGCTAGTTTCTCAAATCGTTTGATATAATCGCATAGTTCTTTTGCTGGTTGCATTTTTAGTTGCGCTTCTATAGGGGTCTCAAAATTATCTGACATTTTTATTTATTAATAAAACGTATTATTTATTTGAAAAGTACGAATATTTTTATTCTAACATAAGGTACAAACATTTTTTTTATTTAACAAAATTTAAATTACAATCTGTTCCGTCGGGAACATTCAATAATTGTGCTGTGCTTAATGGTTAGAATGGATGACCCACTGGTATTCCATCTAATGATCACTGCTTTTAGGTTCCATGATTTTGTCTTTATTTATTCACATTGATTTGTTTAATTAATTAGGTCGAGAGGCGTTATACGTTTCAGTCTTTTTATTTCATTGGTTCGGTCGAGAAGTTTACGGGCCAGTGCGTTTGGATGATTTTGAAGTCTTTGTGTGTATCTTCTGCTGTGTTCTTGGATGGTTGATTTGACGTATGGTATTTTCAGGTTGTGTAGAGTTTTATTGCTTACATAGTACGGCGCATTTGCGATTATTCTTAGAGTTTTCGATTGGAGTCGTAATGTTTCTACATTAGATTTGCTGGCAGTTCCCCATAATTGTATACCATACGTCCATGTTGGTTTGAGTATCGCGTTGTAGAGGAGCGTTTTATTCTCTATTGAAAGCTGTGATTTTTTCCCCATCAGCCAATATAGTTTTTTTAGTTTTAAGTCCATTTCTTTTCTTTCCGTTTTTATGTGTTCATTCCAAGTGTTCCATTCCAAGATTAGCCGGTTATCCAGATACATCCCGAGATATTTTACGTCTCTTTTTGTGGGTAGAGGTTGATTGTAGGTACAAACATGGAGGTTATGTGTGGAACACAATATCCGATAAATGACCGTTTCATCCCTGCTTTGTAAACTTTTGCTCTTTGAACGAAATGTTCAATAACATTTTGGCATAATTGCGGACTAATTTGATATGATCTTGAAATTTACATCGTTGGAACGCAATGAAAATTAATTATTTTCAATTGATATTTTATTCGACCCATTCAGTTTTCGAGAATCACTGTAATGCGTTTACATATTCTCATTAGAGATTTACGACCACAATTTACAAACAAAATCATTTTGACAACAATGAAAATAGAGACAAAAAAAGAATCGTTGCATTCTAACGTCATAATTTCATGATTGGTGCGTCCAATTGCTTCCTAACGCTCTGATATGGGCTGTGGATCATTGGCATTCACTTTCCCTTTCTGAAAACTCCAAAGAAAGAAGTTCAATGGCGCCAAATCTCACGATCTTGGTGACCAACTCACATCGCCGCGGCGCGAGATAACACGACCATGAAACTTCGTCTGCAATAACTGCATTGTTTCGCTGGCAGTGTGGCAGGTTACGCCATCTTGTTGGAAGAATATGTCTTTCAAGTCCATGGCGTTTATGCCGTTTATTGGATATTGTATTCCGCACATAACCTTCACGTTTGTACCTTATATTAAAATTAAAGTATTCGTTCTTTTGAAATAGATAATACGTGTTATTGATAACTTCAAATTTTAGGTAATTTAGAGACACCCTTTATTTTCCGGTAAATTTCTAACCGCCTGCTGTTTCCCAATAATTGCTCCAGTTTATTTACTATTTCTCGGTTTAGTTTCCCCTTAACTTCCTTAACTTCTAATTCTCCACTAATCATCTTTTTCTCCCAATATCTTTTTTGCAATGCTTATATTCCGTGCAGTATAACGGCTCATAAATTTTGCTCCGATGGTATAAAATTTCGTGTTAAATTTTAATTTTTATGCTCCTTTCTATTTTTTTTTCCAGGTCCCTTACATTTCCATTCCATACGGCTTGCCAGATTACCTACGCTTTCCATTGCCTATATTATCAATATTATTGTTAATGAATATAAATAATAATTATTACGATTATTATTATTATTATTATTATTATCATCAGCAATATTATTCTTTTTGTTCCCTTAAGAAATTATCTCTTTACCATTGTTATTTATTAATATTAGTATTATTATTATTGTGTTTTATTATTACTGTTGTTAATTTCCGTATATACGCAAGAAGGAGAATTATTAAGAATATTCGGACAATTAAAGAAATAATTCACTGGAAAAACTATTCATCGATAAAAAAAAGATCATTGAAGAGTAAACTATCGAAATTCAACGTGAACGCGAATGTTAAATTGTTCTCGCGCGTTTCTCTAATTGGCTCGGCGCAATTAAATTTTTTATTTTCCCGACGACGAGTGAAGCGCCGCGCAAGATCGCGCGGTGAGGAATTGCACTGGCTGGTTGATAAGTTCCTTTTTTGTTTCGCTCTTCAAGGGCAGGAAGTAACGACCGACTGATTTCCGGTTCGTGATTCTTTGGCTTTGTTAAAACTCTCTCTCTCTCTCTCTCTCTCTCTCTCTCTCGCGCGCGCGCGTTCGCACGGTTCGTTAATACTTCACGATCGTCTTTTCCAACCAAGAGACCGAAGGAGAAAGAGAGGAAGAGGGAGAGAGAGAGCGAGAGAGAATAAATACGACGATTCGTCGATAAAAATCGTAAGTTCCTCTGGTACGTTTGTACGCATTAAGAATATCAATTAAAAAAAAGCCACAGTAGCACGAAGAAAAAAAAATCGTATTCAATGCAGCATACGTACACACGGCAAAGAAGACGAACAAGACGAAGAAGAAAAAATCGTTGATACGCCACAACAGAGAATTTCAATAGATCGAACTCTCGTTTGGCTCCATTGTATTCCCTCGTGAAATAATCATTCGTTTATTTTTCCCCTTTGTCTGCCCCCTCCATCTTTCCCAACGCGACGCACAACTCGTGTGTCTTTGATAAGCGCATTCGTTCCTCTCTCGAAAATCACTCTCCAACATTGACCATACGGTATTTATCTGAGTTACAATGTTTGAACCCTGGCGGGGTTGTTTTCAATGTTCCAATCAATGTTTTCGTAACTCGTGCAGAAATGTAGCCGGGCATTCCTTACTTTGTGTCGGGCCCTGACCAGGCTTGTCTCGTTTGATTCACCCGCGGTCTCACATACAGGTCTGGTGACTCTGGCGTTTTTGGGTGGCAAGGAGTGTCACTCTTAGTGAGGCACAAACTTAGTTCCTTCATTTATCCACTAGGTCGATAGTTAAATCGTTAAACGCGTTTTTCTCGAAATTACATTTTTCAAATTTGCTGACATTGTAACTCAAAAAGCAATTATCCGATTGACTTGAAATTTGAACTGAGTACTCTTGAACATATTTACTCTACAATGACGTAGGATATTTTTAATTGTATGAAAATTGACGATTTGGCATTGAAAATACGACCATTTCATAGGCAAAAAAAAACAGACTTTTTTCATAACTACGCAATTTTGTTAGATTTTGGTATTTTTCGAAAATCCTACGTTATTGTACAGGAAATACCTTCCAGTTTAACGAAATTTTTTATTTTTTTCGGTTTCAACTACTCAATCAGACGGAATCATGTCAGCAGTGGAGGAACTTTTTATTGGCGCGTCCGAAGGCAGCGCATAAGTCGCTTGGATCTCAATATTTTTCTATGAAAAAATTATGTAATATAGGTCAAATATAGCCAAATATATTCTTAATTTTCCGCAACATTTAATTGAGTACTTTTCTCCCAAAAAGTTCCCGAAAATCACTCAAATTTTCAGCGTTCACACTGGTATAGCCCCTTAATCGTGTTTCCGTGTTCCGTTGTAGTGTCGAAAGAAAGTAAACGGTCTATCCCATTCGGAAAATGCTTAAAACGTGCATCTTACCGAACTGTCGGAAAAGTTTAAAAAAAGATAGTGGAAAGTGTTCAGTGTTTAAAGTTCCGCAGGACGAAGAATTGCGTCGAAAATGGGAAGTCGCGATCCCGCGCATTCAAGGGCTCAAGACGTCGCAACACATGTGCACTCTAATATACAGGGTGTCCCAAAACTCAACGATAATCTGAGACCGGATGAAAGGCCAAGTTATACCAGTTCTGGGAAAAATAATAAAAAAAATCCATATCACTCAGTTCAGCGATAATAGACATTTTTAAAAAAAAGTTAAAATTCGACACCCTTGGTCGCATTTTCAAGTCCTGTGATTACCAATGTCACAATTTCGCTGTGATTTTTTTAATTTCGTGATCTTCATTAACGATGCTATTAATCGCAACTACAAATTAATGCAAAAATCATTGTTAATTTAATAAAATAAGTTAAGTTTTAGTGAGTCATGGTTCACAAAAATATTGTTAGTTAACTTTGACACTTCATTTTGAAAAAAAAATGTACTACAAGTTGTTTCAAAAGATGGCGCATTTAATCAAGATTTCAAAATGGTGCAACACTTGCCACTTTTCTTGCCATTAAAAATTTTATTTCTTATTTTTTTCAAATTGAGCTCATTTTGAACAACTCAACATTAGGATTTTTTGTTAGTAAAATTTGTTATTTTTTGTTTCTGGTCTGAAATAAAATTATTATTTTTAGTAAAGAGGTAATTGAGTCAGTTAATAACCAATTTTTATTGTAAAAAACATATGTTTTTTACAATAAAAATTGGTTATTAACTGACTCAATGACCTCTTTACTAAAAATAATAGTTATTTCAAAAGATGGCGCATTTAATCAAGATTTCAAAATGGTGCAACACTTGCCACTTTTCTTGCCATTAAAAATTTTGTGTCTTATTTTTTTCAAATTGAGCTCATTTTGAAAAAAATAAGAAATAAAATTTTTAATGGCAAGAAAAGTGGCAAGTGTTGCACCATTTTGAAATCTTGATTAAATGCGCCATCTTTTGAAACAACTTGCCAAGGGTAGTGTAGTACATTTCTTTTTCAAAATGAAGTGTCAAAGTTAACTAACAATATTTTTGTGAACCATGACGCACTAAAACTTAACTTATTTTATTAAATTAACAATGATTTTTGCATTAATTTGTAGTTACGATTAATAGCATCGTTAATGAAGATCACGAAATTAAAAAAATCACAGCGAAATTGTGACATTGTTAATCACAGGACTTGAAAATGTGACCAAGGGTGTCGAATTTCAACTTTTTTTTTTAAATGTCTATTATCGCTGAACTGAGTGATATGGATTTTTTTTATTATTTTTCCCAGAACTGGTATAACTTGGCCTTTTATCCGGTCTCAGATTATCGTTGAGTTTTGGGACACCCTGTATTATATTTCACGGTCTCGAAAGTCTTGTCCTCTCGCTTGATGTTTGCAGATGCCATTAACAAACAAGCTTAAGGATTTTTTGAATCACAAATAATTGTCATTCTTGCTATAAGATCAGGAGCCAAAAAATCGAATCATTTTTCTATCGTATTGCTTTTGAAAATATTGTTTACTCCGAAAAATCTGCACCATTACAACGCTGTTCGGACCTGCTTTTGATTGGGTCACCCTAAGGTGACAGCGCTTTAAGAGACAGAAGCAAGAGAAGAAGAGAGAGGTTTAGCGATATTTGTGAAATAACCCTTTGCACTCGAGGCCTTTTTCGCTCGGATAGTGAATAATGATCGAGAAGCACCTCTCGAGTGCAATAAGTATCAGTGTACCGCCGAAAGCCCTTCCAGTACTTAATCGTTGTCCTGTCCAGTTCCTAACCAGTTCCCGGAAAAGGGAACGGCGGATCGGGGCCTGGCCTAAGACCTGTTACATGGCGAGCCTCATCGACGCTGAACGGCCTGACCATGGTCTGTCCTATTATTTAGGGGAAGCAGATCAGGGACAAGAATTTTTCCCGACTCAAATTTTTACACGGATAAATTTCGTCAAACTATTCTGTCGACATCACCAATTTTCACAAAAAAAAAAACGTGAACACAAACAAAAAATCCCTTCATAATCCTCGTTCTCTCCTTAAATCGTTTTAATTAAGTTAATCGAGATTGCTTTTTTTTTCTTGTTTGCTCTCGCGTTTTGCTTTCCAGCGCGTTACATCAGTCGCGCTGGTGACTCGTCTGTAATAATCTCGAGGGACTTTTCGAGAGTCGTGAGATCGCTTGCGCACGGAGAGAAAAGAGCAGCAGGCACGAGGGAGCGAGAGAACCGCGAGCCTCGCGGGGCTCTGAGAGGTCCTTATAAGGCAACCAACAGTACCACGACTCTATATAGCGTGTATATAGAAGTACGAAACTAAAGAGGTCGCGCCAAGTACACACACACACACACACACACACACACACACACACACACACACAAAACTGTATAAAACGTATAAATGATGCAGCATTCATTGCTTGCTTTTTTTCTTCTACAAAAAAAAAACGAAAAACCATGCTCGTACCCACAGACACGATTAATTCGTGTGCGTAGTTGTGAGCCACCGTGAGTTTATCGACTAGCGGGGGGGGGGGGGGGCAGCACAGTAGCGTGAAAATACGAGATATTTTTTAAAATATTTTCGGACCGTATGCACTGTTTTGACAGAACTTGGCTCTCGTAATATTCCAAATAATAATAATCATAGGAATAATAATAATAATATTATATATCAAAAATGAAGCAAACCGTAAAATATTTTTTTTCTTCCAACAACAACATGTCAATCGCTTTAAATTAAATATTCGAATATTCAATATCCAAAAAAAAATGTTGATAATGGGCAACAATTCCTTGCTCGCGAGAGAGAGAGAGAGAGAGAGAGAGGTCGCGAATCGGAGGCGAAAAAAAGAAAAGCCAAAAAGGCCACGTTGTAAATAAGGTAACTGGGTCGTTTTTGCGATTCGAGTGGAGAAACGAAACGAGTCGTCGATCTCGTTCACGATCTTCGTGCGCGCAGTGCCACGGATCATTCGCTCGTGACGATTTATATGTATATGTATATACAAAATAGGAATTCTTTTTGCAGTTACTAGGATGTTCCCTTTTGGCCCTCGATTTACGATTTGTGTGTTTCACGAATGGCATAAATGCTCGTTTCCTTATTCCATCAGCGGCGATTATCCAGCCTTATATGCAGTTGCGTGCAAAAATTCCGAGCCATCCTAAGTTTCAGGCATATTGCATGGAGATGCGACGGTGAGAACAAAATTAATGAGTTATGACAACATGTATTCACTTAAATTTGAAAACAATTAATTATGCACATAGATATTGTTCTTAAATATTTGATTGTCCGTCCCTTTTTATTAAACAAGTGTGCAAAAGTGTTGGGCCACGTACTATTGCGTGTGAAAAACATAACAAAATTTTGTGAAACAACAAAACGAGATTCAATCTTCTTCACCTTACTCGGCATTTTTTCGCCATGCCCTTAGCAGCGATGGCCACGGCACATCGACGAAGCATGGACGCTATTAACCCTTTAACTGCCATTATAGCAAATTTGCTACGTTCACTCTGACCCCGTCGGTAAAAGCGTAAAGACGCTATAGCGGACAGGCTACTTCACAGTTCCATCAATCTATGCTAGATGCAGCTAAAAATTCCGGCATAGCTTGAAATTCAAACGTAAACATATGAATTATGTTAATATGGCAACAATGTTGCCGGGAAAATTTACGACACTTGCCCCAGCATTTGATCTGCTGCCCGTTTTTGTCCAAAAAAGTATGTAAATGGACATTCTTGAAGTACTTTTTGATAGAATTGTGTAAAGGAAGCTTGACTGGACGAACTAGCCTTTAAGGATTTTTTATTAAATTAGACTAATAGTTCGAACCGAGCGGGTGAAAATGTTAGTAGCAAATTTACTACAGCCCGAAAATACCACTTCCCAGGCCCTTATCGGCAAAATTATGGTTGGATTTTCATATTTAACCCTTTTTTAGCTATACTACCAGAGGAAATGATTTCGTGCCATCCAGAAATAGGCGTGGCCGTTGAAGGGTGAATTGTGAGATCCGTTCTTGTGGCAAGTTTTTCCGCTCATGTCGCAAATGATTCCACAATTCCGCCTTGTTAGAGTGATTTTTGTTCCAACACGATCTTTCAGGTCTTGCCACAAATGCTCAACCTGATTTAAATCCGGTGATTGTGATGCCCAGTCGAGAAGGCATGCTTTTCGTCTTCGAAGACAATCTTTTACAAGACGCCAAGCATGGCTGGGGTCGTTATCGTGTTGAAAAACCCAACCACGCGGCATTTTCTTCATTGCAAATGGGAGCATATGGTCTTGCAATATATTTCTGTAGATTATAGCGTCCATATCGCTTTGAATTTCTACCACCGGACCAACGCTGTCAGCAAATGCTCCCCGAACTTTGATGTTCCCGCCACCGAGTTTTACGGTAGGAATTTGATACCATCGTTGAATCTGGCACCTGTTGGACATCCCACCTACTTCCGATCATCACTTCCGAATAATTGAAATTTGGATTCATCGGAAAAAGCACTTTCCGCCAATCTGATGCTATCCAATACTGATATTTTTTTGTAAAATTTGATCTGGCCTTTTGATTCTTTCTACTGATGAGTGGCTTTTTTACACCAATGCGTCCAATCAGCCCTACAGCCTTCAGACGTCGGGATACTGTACTTCGACTAATGTCGGCACGATTTTCACTACGTAATTCTCTCGAAATGCCTGCTGCAGTTTTTCGTAGTTCTATAACGCACTTCCTTTTTATAATTTTGCCAACGTATTGCGTAGTTTTTCGCGGTCCACGACTTCCACTTTTGTCACACAACCAATTTGTTAATTTATATTTACGAATAATACGATTGACCGTACTTTTTCCGATGGATAAAGTAGTCGCAATATCGCGAGAAGTCATCCCTTTGGAAGAAGCTTTTAACACGATTTTACGAACCTTAATATTCCTGTGTTTCGCCATCGCGACAGAAATAATACTGATTTTTCATTGTCATGCATGTTTTGAAACTAGTACGAAAGGAAATGCAAACAAACTGTTGATACAAAGCCGGCCGAGATAGCGACCCGATACTTTTGCACACCGACGAAAGCCGTTTGATGCTGAACACAAATATAATACGCCATACAAAAAAATATTATATCACGCTCTTATTCATATCATAGCTCTCTTAAAAATTGGAAATAATTAAGAAGTTCAGGAATTAAATATTTTATCACTTCACTAAAAAAAAATCGAGTGGGCCGAAAGTTTTGCACGCCACTGTGTATGTGTATATGTGTACACACACACACACGCGCGCACGCACACACGCACACGCACACGCACACACAGACACACACAAGCATAAATTAATAGACCAGAAACGGCGCGACGTGAACCGTATATCAATTTGTATGAAATTTCTTTAATGATCGGTCGAATGAAATTCGGTGCAAAATTTAATTGGGAGATACGAGAGGTATAAATTGAAATTCGAACGAGATCTCGCGCGGTGAAACTCATCTCTTCTGAATTCGTGGCAAAGCACGAAGCAATTTGTCGGTAACGGGAGAGCGAGACAGAGAAAAATAGCGGGAGTGAGAGCAAGAGGGGGGGGGGGAGGGGGGGATAAAAACGTAGGAAGCAATAACGCGAGGAGCAAGAATATTCTATCGTCCGAGACTAACGAGTTCCGAGGGAGGCGCGCAATGATTTTCTGTGCGTCGAGACAAGGACGATACGAGCTCTCTTCGGCTCTGCACGTTACGAACAACCGTCAATTAACGCTGGATAATCGCTCTTAATGGAATAAGGAAGCGAGCTCCGTGCTAGAGTTGCAGAGAGAGAGAAAGAGAGAGAGAGAGAGAGAGAGAGAGAGAGAGAAAATCGAATTTTAGGCTTTGCATTTACCCATTCGCGAAACACACAAATGGCGAATCAAGGCCCAAAACGGAACATCTTAATAACTGTGAAAAGAATTCATTCATTCTGTGCCTTCCGAAAGTCAAAATATCATTCATCGCTTGCGGCAACTCAAATTGAAGAGGAAGGTCCAACATACGGTGCAGGAATCGCAAATTGAACGTAAACTTATGATTACAACGATGGAACTGCTATTAAACCTTTGAACGCATTTTTCTCGATACTATGTTTTGTTAAATGGTGTACACGATTTCTCAACATCTAATAAACGGATTGACTTGAAATTCGGTACATTTATTCAGTGTAATAGTCTGGACAGACGTTTTTCTTAACATTTTTTTTTCATTAGCTATTAACAATAGCGATGTAATTTTTCCTTGAAGAATCGAGAAGAAAAATACAAAAAATTATTTGACTGAGACTCGTTTTTTGTTGTTTCAGATCAACAGAATGGCTAAAATTAAGTATACCGTTGAGCCCCTCACGTTTAGAAGTCCTTCACGAGATTGTTTAAAACTTCTTTGATTATTAATATTATTCGATAAAATGTGGTACACACCTTTGTTAATGTACTTACAAATAAATGTCCAAACGATTTTTCAATCATCTTACTTGTTCCTTCATAATTGATTTTTTTAAATAACCCTGATTTTCGGTTCGTCGCAGTATCCTAATCCCTTAATTTGTAATTTTTTTCTCTTTTTTTGTTGATCTAAAAAATAAACGAGGATCGGTATATGTATGTGCTTGGGTAGAAGCTGCGTGTGGGCAATACGAGAGGGATACAAATTACATGTCTCGACCCACACACGCGCTTCTATTGCCGTGTTACCATATAGGTATAGCCGTAGTGTACGACCGTGACGGGTAACGAACCCTGCGTCGGCATATATATATATATGTGTGTGTGTGTGTGTGTGTGTGTGTGTGTGTGTGTGTGTGTGTGTGTACACACACACACACACACATATATATTGGGATGTTAAATAAGTTCTCGCTGGTTTTTCATGAAAATCAATGCTTTATTTTTAAAAAAATTATTTATAATTCATTTCAACGTTTCGAAACTCTTATGTGATCAACTCCTAATGATTAGCATTAAAATAATTATTTTTTGAGTGTCCAAACCAATCTCGGCATATTGCTTCCGACAGAGCATGGTCGCCGTAAGTCTCAACAAGAATTATGTGTGCTTCTGCTACAGATTTTTCTTGGATAAAGTAGTGCAGTTTTTTGGCACGTTATTTGACATGTTAAACATTATACAAAGAAAAGTTGTTTGCACTTCGGCGAAATGACGTACACTAAATTTCAAGCCTTCTTATAGTACTTTTTTATAGATGCGTTACCATGTTAAACTACACGCACGGCGTTCTGGTAAGCACATTTGTTGGAAAACAGCGAGAACTTATTCAACGTCCTAATATATATATATATATACAGGGTGTCCTGTTATAAATGGATAATCCTACAACTGTCGATAGGTCAGATCATGTCCTACTATATGCTGCAATTTCAGTTTAGTAAAAGTCCCACGATTTTCGAGATAAAAATAATCTGCTTTTGGTTTTTCGCATGCCATTTCTACATATGATAACTTTTTTTCCCCGTTTTTTAAAAAATACTCTTGGTTATATATTTTACCTCGAAAAGTCTTCTTTTTAACCTTCAATTTAAAGGAAAATTTATGAAAAAAGATCTTATGCAGAATTTTAACGCAAACCAATTCGAACATCTGACTTTGGTAGCCTACGGTGTAAAAAAAGGACTACGCACTTCGTGCCAATTACTTTAAAAAGATGCTTAGTTATTGTCGATTCATACCATTTGTAGAAATGGCATGCGAAAAACCAAAAGCAGATGATTTCTTTCAAAAAATAACATCAAGTCCCAAATCTCAAAAACCACTTTAACTAAACTGAAATTCAAGCATATAGTAGCACATGACGTGACCTATCGACAGTTTCAGGATTATTCATTCATAACCGGACACCCTGTATATGATATAAAATATATATATTTATTTATTTATTTATTTCCTTAATTCCATCCGTGCGGGTGTTTTACTTATTACCCATTCCCAAGTGAACCCTTTTGCCTATCATTCCTTACCCGCACATCGCCTAATCTAACCTAAGTTCCGTTGCGTCCGCAGCCGTCTCTCAAGCTACGCTATACCGCATTTGCGGAGGGTACAGTAGAACCTCGATTATCCGAACCAATTGGGACCGAGACTAGTTCGGATAATCGAAACGTGGGTTTTTGGGATGAGATCATAAACAACGCCTTTTTATATAAAAACAGTACATACATATATAGTAAAATTTGACATACATGTTAACGTTGATATGTATATATATATATATATATATATATATATATATATATATGTGTGTGTGTGTGTATGTATGTATGTATGTATGTATGTATGTATCTATTTGAAACACCTGAAAAAAGTTGAATGCTTTTTTATATTTTTTTAAATAAAATCGTCCATTTTTAATTGGCGAACGGCTGTAACGCGTTTTTGAGCGCGCTGAGTCTCGCAGCCGTTTGAGAAGGAGAAGTTGCGTTGGGTTGCTCATTGTTGCTCACGGCGGTGGCAGCGAGCAATAATGTATCTTTCGCGCCAACGTTCGGATAATTGAGAGTTCGGATAAACTAAGTCATCGTTCGGATAATTGAGGGTTCGGATGATCGAGGTTCGGATAATCGAGGTTCTACTGTACTTCTATTCTTATTGTATTTTTATTTTTCACCCCCATTGTCAATTTGCGTGAAGAATATATTTTAATCGTCGAATTATTTTTTAGTTTCGTTTCGCAATATGGGAATGTGCGAGTGTGTGTTCGATTTCCTATTTCTCTCTCTCTCTCTCTCTCTCGCTCTCTCTCTCTCTCTGTCTCTCTCTGTCTCTCTCTGTTGTTAGGGGATACGAGCGGAGCAATGTTCGATGTTCGGTCCGAGCATTCGCGGTGAGAGAGCGATGACAGAACGTATAGGAGTACTCACTGCGAAAATCGATCCTGCTGCAAACAGCAGCTGGGGGGAGAAAAGGACACGGGAGTACGAGCGAAAATACACGTACAGACACACACACACGCGCAGGGTACCGTTACCAGGTGCGGAAATCGGAAATGTGTGTGTGTGTGTGTGTGTGTGTGTGTACACACACACACACACTGCCGCTCAAAAGTTTGGATGCACCAATCGATATTTGTTGCCACACTAAAAGTTATATAGCTTTATGAAAAAAAAGATAACTATATTTGCCGAACGGCGTTTTGAAGGGAACAAATTCAGCTTTGTTTTGTTCTTTTGAAATACTTTTTATGATTTTTTTCGACCCGGTACGCACTTTTGTACGTGACTGTTTCTTGGCTTTTTTCGACCATCGAGGATTGGGCGCATGACTCATGGAAACATTTTTTGTCATGTTTATCCATGATGAACTGGAACGGGGTAATAGAAGCTCCATTTATGTTTTTTTTTTTTTTTTCAAAGTTTCGTGCGATTTTTGTCGCAAAGTTATTTCATTTTTTGCTAAAAAATACTAATTCTGGCAAATGCGATGTAACTCAAAAACTATAAGGTTTAAGAGGAAATGTCAAGGATGTAAAAAGTGGCGTAAGTTTATACTGGATAGCCTGGAATTTTTCAAGAATTGTCCTGTGAAATTTTTTTTTCTATTTTCGCTCAACACTCTGATGGATAGGATGGCTCAACTCGGAAAGTTTGGCGTTTAGGACAAAATATCAGGAGAAACTCTTTTAATTTCAGATTATAAATTTGCTTGAATTTTATTGAAAATTCAAATAAACATTTTTCTTTGACTAATTTTTCTATTTTTATAAATAGCCAATAGAACCATCAAAAAAGAATATTCAATTTGTCTAATATATAAATACAGGATAAAAATATCTAAGGGATCATCACAATGTAAAATTTGTAAACAAAAATTGATTTTTTGCACTATCCGATAGTGCAGAGGGTTATAAATACTCTGCTTAATTTTTGGGGCGAAATTTGAATTATTCCGGTTGCTACAGCCTTTCTCAGAAAAAGGGATTCGACCGGCTGCGTGAGACCTAAACGCGTTTTTCTCGAAATGTCGTTTTTGAAAACGGTGTACACGCTCAAAGGAAGAGTTTTCAAGCTATACGTTTAAATTTTGACACAACATTCTTCACGGCATTCTTTATCTTGCTATGGAGGCTTTTTTTAATCTTCATATTTTTTTAACGACAAACAGTCGAAAAAATGGGCTCAATTCGATACTTTTTTTCAAACCGCCGCCATTTTGTCAATTTCGATTTTTAAAAACCTCCATCGCAAAATAGCGACTTATATACTGATTAATCAGCTTTTTACAAATCTTGTTTCAGATAATATTTACGGTTAGAACCGTGTACACCGTGAGGACTCCTTTTTTTCGAAGACATTTTCTACCGTAAAAAAAATGCAAAATAATAAAAATAAACGTTTAAAATTTTATTTTCTGTTCATCATGAGTGCTCTGATATGAAATAAAAAAATAAGACTGATTAGCGTATTTTGACCATCGAAAAAAAAATCAGCTATTTTCCAACCTGTTACACTGTGATGATCCCTTTAAGGCCTTAGGCCACAGTAACGGGTATAAAATCATGTGCGAATTTGACAATTTTTTTTATATGAAAAAGGGATTCGCTCATAAAATCAATTACGCATCTGTTTGGTATGAATATCAAGCTGTTAGAATTTTTTTGATGTCCAAAATGGTCGAAACGTCTCAAAACAGCTTATTTCCAATTGGCGTGACAAATAACTTCAACAATTTTCACTCGATTTACTTCAAATTTAAAAGTTATGTTCCTAATTGCATTCCGCAGAGAAGTACGTACGGAATTTCCGATTAATCGGAAACTTTTCATTTTATGAGCAGTTATAACGAAATTTTGTACTGAAAAATCATTTCTTAATTTCAAACAGCTACAACTTTTAAATAAAAGAATATTTTTTAAAAAATGGTGGATGCTAAATGTCACGCCGCGGAGCACCTAAAGAAAAGATAACAAAAGAAAATATTAGTAGCAGGCCATTTTGTAAATCGAACAAAAAAATTCTAACAGCTTGATATTCAAACTAAATAGATGTGTCATTAATTTTATGAGTGAATCACTTTTTCATACGAAAAAAAATGTTAAATGCCTCAAAGGAACTTTAAGGCCTTAAAAAAATTAATTTTTATTATTTTATTCGATTTTTATTATTTTCGGTGTCGCAAATGGAATTGCAAAATAGCCGAGAGTGTGAAAATAGCGTGCGATATAACCGAGAGACTTTTCTCTCTCCCTCTTTCTCTCTTGCGCGCACGCACGCGTTGTCGAGTAGGGGATTCCCCGTTGTGCATGCCGGACTCGCGGGGCAGACGCTTACATCGATTGGAGTCTCGAGAGCTCTCTCCGGCGTCACGGCCAAGGGTCGGGAACGGCGGCAAGGGCGACGAGGATGGCGCGAAGGGGAAGAGCGGCTCCGAGGGGTTGCGGGGGCGAAGGGTGAAATAGGAGAGGGAGGGGCATCCGGTCAGGAGTGCACGGGAGAGGGAGGAATGGGGGGGGGGGTCGTGGTTACCCTGGGCCCTGGCCAATAACCCACCACCCTCTTTTCTGTCGCTTTTTCTCTCGTTTTTTTTTGTTCTCAAGCACTTTACCCTCGGAACCCTCGACTGCGTCACTATCACAGATGTAGACAAAAGAGAGAAAGAGATAGAGAAAGTCGAGTATCCTTTTTTCTCCCTTCGTATATCTTTATCTTGTCTGCTTTGTCCTTTCTTTATTTCCTTCCCTTTTCTCATTTTCGTCATTCGTTCATGGTCACGGATCTTTTACGATCGAACGCTCCTTTTCTCGCCAATTTTGTTCGTCTTGAAAATTAAAAGACAGTTTTTTGCATTGAAAATTCAAATAAATTGATACTCTCATTTTTTTTCAATTATGGTAATGATCGTAATAATAATGATAATAACAGCAACGATAGCCATTCAGAATACTTATTATTATTATCAACGCTAATGATAATTGCAATCGAGAATTATTTTTGTCATGAATATATTTTTTTAATTGGCAATAATAATATAATGATTTTAGCGATAATAATATAATCGATTTTAATATCAATTTTAATTATTTTAAATCATATTATGATAAAACGAGAAAGAACAAATAGAAGGAGGCATACAAATGAAAATTAAACAAGAAATTCAATACGATTGGAGTAACATCGTTGCGTCGACATACTGCAAGAAATACGAACATAGAAAAACAGGTATACACATGGAAAAATATTGTGGTGTTGAAATTTGCATCGTTGGAATGCAACGAAAGTTTTTTTTTTATTTCTTCTTTTTTATTCGTATCTCAACTCTTCTTTTGCAGGTTTAGTTTAAGGATCCCCAGTAAGGATGTTTTTTTTTAAATATTAGGTGATATTTGTAAGCTCAATGTACCCAAAAAATGAGGCGATAAAGGAAAGAAAATATTTTCGTTGCACTCCAACGATGCAAACTTCACTACATAAAGTATTGGGAGGACAAGATGATTAGCGGAGAATTAAAAGAAACGTGGTCGAGAATGAGATGTGAAAATGTCGGGGAGGATGGGAAAGAAGGCTATGCAGACGCCAAATGTAAAACATGCATGCAGGCAATTAAAGATTTGAGAGTTTTAGTGTACGGAAATCAAGGGACAACTAAACCAAGAAATAGTAAATAAACTGAAGCAATGGTTGGAAAATAGCAGGGGGTTAGAAATTGACCGGAAAATGAAAGCGCAACTGGAAAATTATATTGAAGTTTGCATCGTTGGAACGCAACGAAAGTTCAGAAGCCGAATTTTTTGAGCAAATCTGGGCTACATAAAACACTAAAGTCTTTTTTCGGATCCTTATAAATATATAGCCCGAACTTGCAGGATACAATTTTATATGATGAAAAAATATAAAGGAAATTTTCAATTTTCCGTTGCACTTCAACGATGCAAACTTCAAAATCGTACTGAAAATGCAACCGGCAAAGCAACTATGCAATTATATCAGACAATTTGAAAAAGTAGCAACTAGGGTAGAAATAAGAAAATCCATGTAAAATAATTTATATAAAGGGAGGGGCATTTGTGCAATGTAAAAAACAAAAACACACAATCACAATAACGATAATATAATTATTATTCTTGCCAGCGATTGTTGCTATTTTTGTTATAATAATAATGCTGATAATATTAACAATAAGCGAGAATTATTTTTGTCATAAAAAGTCATAGTAATAGTAGTAGTATTTATTCCGAGTGCCCTTTTGAGGGTATTTACATGAGTGCCCTTCCCTTTCCCTTTACAATAGTATTTATATATCAGTTTTCTTAACCCAAACAAATCCAGACACTACATTTTTACATACAATTTTAACTCTTTTAAAACTTGAACCTACAATTCTAGCTTTTTGATGATTTTTTACCTAAAATAGGACCTTTTTTATTGTACCTAAAATTTTACCTTTTTGAACATTTTTACCTACAATTTTACGTTACGTAAAATCTCTAATGAAAAATTTAACTTTTAACATTTAAAAAAAATTTAAAGGTCAAATGTTCCCCCTTTAAAAAAATGTTACCCCAAATTTCACCATTTTTTTTAAACTACAATACATTTTACAGTTTTTTTTACCTGAAAATGTACCTTTGATAAAAATGTTAATAAAATTTTGCCTTATTTTAAATGTTTACCTAAAGTGTTACCTTTTTTATCTTCGGGAAAAATATTTCACCTTTTTCGAAATTTTTACCTAAGATTCTACCTTTATCAAATTCTGCATCTAAAATTTAACCGTTTTTTTATTTTTACCGAAAATGTTACCCTTTTCAAAATCTTCACTTAAAATGTTACCTTTTTCATAATCTTCACCAAAAAAGCGACGTTTTTTTTTATTTCACCTAAAATTTTATCTTTTTCAAAATCGTCACCTAAAATTTTACCTTTTTCAAAATTTTCACCTAAAATTTTACCTTTTTCAAAATCGTCACCTAAAATTTTACATTTTTCAACATCGTCACCAAAAAATTTCACCTTTTTCAAAATAATCACCTAAAATTTTACCTTTTTCAAAACCTTTACCTAAAATTTTACCTTCTTCAAAATCTTCACCTAAAATTTTGCCTTTTTCAAAATCTTGACCTACAATTTCCCTTTTTTCTATTGAATTTTCGTATTTTTACATGTTTTCTTATGTCTATTCTAAGTTCCTATTTTTTTTTAATGGGCGTATATAATTGCATAGATCTTTTGCCGGTTGTTTTTTTAGTTGTGTTTCAATTTTACGCTCTAATTCCGCCCTCTTAATATTCCCCAACCACAGTTCAAGTTTATCCACTAAGTAATAGTAATAATTTTCTTCAATGCGACAATAATAATATAATTAATTTTAAAAAAACATAACATAATAATATAATTATTATTCTTGACAGCGATTGTTATTTTTGTTGAAATAATAATGTTGAAAATGTTAAAAATAATTGAGAACAATAATTATCATTATCATCACCAATAATAATAATAAATAACAAGTAACAATTAAAAGAAGATAAATCAAAACAACAACGAAGACGATAGTATTAGCAACAATAATAACCATTACGATATCGTTATCATTCTCAGTATTCTCGTAATTGTTATTGTCAATGCCTTGATTATCACTATTATTATTATTATCATCGACAATCATAATTTTGAAAATAAACCTAAAAATGACAATGAAAACAAGAAAAATCGAACGTCGAATCCTCGACCAGCCTCCGGTGTCTATTCTTAAAGGATGCCCCCCCCCCCCCCCCCCCGCCTGCGCCTTCCGCTCCCCTCAACTCCACGCGTATCCTCGAAATTCGTGTTCCAGGAAAATGCAAATTTAGACACTTGGTATATTTAGATACGAGCGAAATAGTCCCGAAGGGTGGAGGACCGAGCGAGACGAGGGAACATAATAATAAAAGTATTTGAAAAAAAATGGAAAAACCTTGCATTCCTGAGGGGACTACGACGCTTCGGTACTGGCATTTTTACTGTGTGGTGCGAAACAAAAAAAAACACGAGATGCGCGAAATAACCACGCCCTATCTCTCGTATACGTGGAAAAGAAAAAAACAAAAAAGGATGGTAGGCTCGTCGCGATACATATTTTTACACGCGAAAAAGAAATTCCACCGGGCGTGTCGTGGAACAAAAAGAAATGAAATATCTTGTCGCGTTCGGATTTTTTTGATCTCTTTGCTTCTTTCTTTTGCATCTGCATGCGCGCAAGGCCGAGTGACAAATCGAATGAAAGACGTTGCGCGATTCGTGTGTACGTGCGTGTGTGTAACTCGATATGCGCGGTCCACGCGCGTGCGTGCTTTTTATATCCGTTCGAAATGTGGAAAAAAATATACGTGCAAGTTTAATCGCCTTGTCGCGCGGGTGCGATGACAGCGACGTACGTGACAGCTCCGAGACGCAATAAAAAATCAACTGCGCCGTTACATATATATATATATAACAGACGCAAAATCTTCAGTTAATTCGAGTAAATTGATCATTGTCTCGCGAAAAATGACGTGCCCAAGGATGAGGCTGCGGATCGACCGTTCGTCGAACCGGGCGAACGTGAAAAGATAAAACAAAATCAAGGCCGCGACTTTTCGAGGCTAATCTTTTTAGCGTAAGAGCAACAAATTTCGCGGAAAAACCCAACAAAGCCAAACACTATTTCCTTACATTCGTGATTTAAAGGGAACATTTTTTTACTCAGAATTTTAGGTGAAGGTTTTGAAAAAGGTGAAATTTTAGGTGAAGGCTTTGAAAAAGGTGAAATTTTACGTGAAGATTTTGAAAAAGGTATAATTTTGGCTGAAGATTTTGAAAAACGTTAATTTTGGGTGAAAATTTTGAAACCGGTACAATTTTCAGTCGACATTTTGAAAGACGTAAAATTTTAGGTAATGATTTTAAAATTGGTGAAATTTCGGGTGCAGATTTTGATAGAAGTAAAAATTCCGAAAAACGTAAAATTTTAGGTCAACTTTTAAAATGAGGTGAAATTTAATTTACATTTAAAAAAAAAGTAAATTGAGGTAGTAAAAATTACAGTTAAATTTTTCCTACAGATTTATTTAAGATGATAAAATTTTGGGTACAATTTTAGCTGCACATTTTTAAAAAACGTAAAAAAAATGTTCAAAGGTACAATTTTCGTTAAAGATTTCACAAAAGGTAAAATTTTAGGTCAAATAAAAAAACGGTACAATTCTTAGTAAAACTTCATCAAAAAGCTATAAAGTATTGTAGGTTCAAGTTTCAAAAAGGTAAAATTTTACGTAAAAAAGTAGTGTCTGGATTTCTTTGGGTTAACATACCATTTCAACCTAAAATCACGAATTCAAAGGCAGTTTTTGGGTTTTCCCCGGTAGTTATAGCCTCGTACATTTACCAATTCACAACTTTCTTTTTAATCTTTTTTTCATCAAATGTCATTGAATTTGCAAAATAATTCAAAGTTTTCTCGAAAAATAATTTGGAAAATTCGCGTACAGCAATTTTTTTTCCGTACGCACGAGATATCGATTTATTTGTATTTATTTCACTTTGTCGATCTTCATAATTTGACCTAAGATGACCCCCCTATATATATACGTATATGAAAATGGGAGCGTCACTTGTAGGATATTAGCTCAGAGAGCAAGAGACAAGATTAACAATGGGGGTCCTGCCGACGACATGAAACGGGTTGGAACGACACAGGGTCCAACTTCACTATCGGCCGCACCCTTCTCACCCAATTCGAACGTAATCCTCCGATCGGGAACTCCGAGTTAATTTTAAACCGGGACTTTTCATTATAACCGCGTTTATCCCGTAACTTCGTGCTGATTATCCGTCGAAAAGTGAAAAAAACCATTTTTTTCACCGATCGAAACTCATTTGAGAGGACCTAGTGTTTGATATTTCATCGATGAGGATTGCCGGTACAATTGTGCTATGCACGGGCCGCTCTTGCCGGGCTCGAACGCCCGAATTGTCAGATTCGTTATTATTATAAATATAATCATCATCATCATTCTTCTACATTATCTTTATTATTTTACACTAATGATCATTGTTACTTTACATTCGTTATTCCTATCATTATTATTGTACAGTTATCAGTATTATGATTATTTTTATCATAACGTGGCGTTACGAACGGGAGTAAAAATTCGATTTTGACAGTTTCGTCGTACCGTTGGAGATTATATTATGATTATTATCGGGCGTAAGTATACCGGTCGGTCCGGTATCGAACTGGCGAGAGTAGACCGTAAATTGCAATCGTCTCCTTTTAGAAAAGCTGCCGGCCGCGAGAAGGCGAACAAAATTCACGTTATATGGGAGTGTGTACGTAAGGAGAAACCGGAGGATCCTTTCTCCTAGGGAGACAGCAGTCGCCGGCGGAGAAAAGATCGAAACGGGTATGACGGCAAAAGTTCGCGTCTCGATCGTTGATACATGGCGAGTAGGGGAAAAAGTTTAATTCAGAGGCAATTTACGCTGTATTATGGGCAAATGATGTACGGCTGGTCGGGGAGAGGGGGAAAACCGGTTGAGGGCGAAAAAGGGACATGGCCGATAGAATTTAGGAGAAACGCCCACGAATTCGAGCGACAATTCGCAAATTACGGTACGTATTGTTTTTTTTTCACTGACCTGTCAAACGGTGGAAAAGTCTTTAACTCTGTCTCTGTCTCTCTCTCGCGGGAGGATATTGAAATTTGTTTTACGGAAGGATTTTTTTCGGCGGCCGCACACTAAACGTTCGGCGACGATGGAGAGAAGTATACTGAAGCGACCGGTTCCTGGGTCTGTGGCACAAGAGCCTCGCGAGACTGTCGCTAGAGGCGCGGCAGCCCGCGACTCGCGCTCGCTCCCTCCCGCAATATTGCATGGAAGCCGTTATTCCCCCACTACGCGCACAAGGATCTCATCCCCACTTAGGCGATTCGCCAATTTACCGGCTTCCGAAACTCCCCCTCCGCCGCCATCCTTGTTATTCGGCGCTTCGCAACGCTACGATCTGCGCGTATTTCTTTCTAGACATCGGCCATCCTGAGGCGCTTTTTTCGGTCATAAGAACTAGTACAGGGGGAAAGAAAGTTCGAGCTGCCGCTTCGGGGCGATGCCGTCGGTTTTATGCGAAATTATGCGGGGAAATGCGCCGTCGTTGGGGGCACGATTGAACGGTGGCGCCACTGCTGCCACGCACTCCCATCGCTCCACCGATACCATGTTACTCTTCGCGAACTCGGCGGTTTTATGGTGTAGCGATGAAAGTATGCGTTCGATTGTTCAAAAAGCAATTGCCGAGCTGTGCGAATCTCTAGGCTGCCGAAAATAAGCAAATTTTACAAGATTCTTTTGTGTCCACACTTTTTATTCAACAAAATACAAATTTTACGTTCATAATATTACATTTTTCATTCAATTAAAAAAAAATCTTTTATAAAATAATTTCTCTGAAAACCGTTTTTAGGTAAATATATTATTTATTAGGTATATATAGGTTTAGAAATGTTGTACCGAGTCGATGTATTTCAGGGCACTTTGTTTATAATATTTGAGTCGGGGGAAGACAATTTCAACCCATATTTCAACCCCAACCCAAACCCAAACAAACAATTTAAATCAAATTAGAGTAAGCATACAGACAATGTATTTCAAAAATCGAATATTTTCCGGAAATATTTTTTTTTCTTAATAAAATACCCCTCTCCCATCATAAAAAACATATTTGCGTACTGCAAAATAGCCCCGAACACGTGAAAAAAAATTTGGAGCCGATTAGGGCTGGAGCCCCACTTGCAAATATTTACCGTTTTTTACAATAGTCTTTTCAAGACATTAATTTTTTTTAAGACTTATTTTATATTTTTTCCAAAAAAATCGATTTTCTAAATAATTAAAAAAAAAAAAATCGTTTTTTAAAAATAATTTTTAAAAAACTCATTTTTCTAAATGATTTCCCAAACAAAATCGATTTTCTAAATATTTTTTCCGAGCAAAATCGTTTCAATTTTTTTTCTAAACCAAAGTTTTTAAAAATTAAAAAAAAAATCGTTTTCCTAAATAATTGTTCTAAACGAAATCGTTTTTAAACGAATATTACGGAAAAAAAAATCTTTTATAATTTTTTTTTAATCGTGTAGAATTTTCAAGAAACATTAGGTTCACATAGACGGTAATTTTGTTATCTAAAAGTGTGCGAAATTTTAGAATGATCGTTCGGATAGTTTTCGAGTTATCTTTTACGAGGTTCGCGAAAAAGTAATTTAAGGGGTAAGGCCACTGTAACGGCCCAAAAAAAAAGGTTTTTTCACTAATTTTTTACTCCCGAAATTGAAGGTATTTGAAAAAAAACTTTTAATGGTGTTATCGGGCATACATTAAACTTTATTATAAAATTTTTTTACAGTAAAAAAAACAAAATGGCGGTTCCACAGCTATCTTCCCGGGACATGTTTTGCTTCCAGGGCTCCGCGGCACGCAGCACCACTGGTGCACTTTTGAATCTAGAACAAAAAAAAAACCATTAATCTAGAGGGCTATAGCTAGAGAATGTCGATCGGATTTTAAAAAGTATCATTTTTTGTGGATTTGGCGTGCGTTTGAAAAAAAAAATTGATTTTTGACGAAAAAAAAGGCAAGTTTTTTGTTAATAAAAAATCAATAAATAAAGTTCTTGAAAATTCCGATCGACATTCTCAAGATAATGTAAATGTTCACATCTGGTTAAAATTTCAAGTAAAAAAAATGACAATTGTTCGAGTTATGCTGCGTGCCATTTTGAAAAACCATGTTTCGAGAAAAACGCGTTTAAAGTTTTGCGAATAGTTTTTTATTGGAAAAAATTAAAAAAAGAAGTTAAAAGGATTTAAACTATTTTTAAACTAGAGGGTTTAAACTATTTTTTAAGCCAATAAAAAAAAATCGATTTTTCAAAAAATTTACAGTGGCCTTACCCCTTAAAAAAACGCGTTTAAAGTTTCAAGACTCAAAAATTTCCTGACCAAATGACCGACCGATTAATCCGTGATTCCGGGTGCCATAAATGAGTTCCTCAGCTACCTCGTGGAGTTAATTTTCTGCCATAAGCTCTTTACCTCGTAAAGGGATCCCCCCTCCCCCCTTAATTTTCCGTCATAAGCAATATCGAGATCGATAATTCGACGTCAGTTGCGACGGAATCGGGTGGAAAAGCGCATTCCTCCGTATAGAGGCATACACGTATCTCGACTCCAAGTTCTCGTCGGTCGCGTCAGCTCATCGTGCGGCAGAACGCCGCACTGGCGCTGACTCACCTTGCTCGCCTGACGCCATGCTCGTTTTTGCTCGTGCTGGAGAATGAGCAGGCCCCCTATACGGCATCGTAATATCGAAAAAAATGAAAAAGAAAACTCGAATTGCAGTACATTCAAGAATCCGACCAAAAAAATACATATCGAATACTCAAAAAATCTGCGTTTTCAAAATCCAAAATGTCTCTGGTACACGGCGCAATTTTGAAAATTCGCATAGCTTTTTGGACCGAACGCTCAGTTTTCAAAAAATTCGAGATGGCGGTCCGGTTTTCCCAAAAATGAAAAAGTCCTTTATTTTCGGAAACGACGAAGCGCATGGTCTCGAAAATGACGAACGTCACGTATTTTCGAATACCGGAACGACCAACGGGTAACCGGAAGTCATTATTGTCCGATTGGAAATCTACAGGTACGTAATTAACGCACCATTTGCCCGAAACCAAAACGTTCGTGAAAACGTCAAGATTTCCCGAAAAGAAAAAAACGCGTGTCACAAGATTGGAGTCGCGCGTGTAGTTTTCGCTTCGCGAATCTCCACGCTCGTCGCTCGTTTACTCAATTGGCCGTGCACGACGAGTTGACTTTGGTCCTATTCGTCAAACGGTAAACAAGGCCGGACAGCGGTGTGTACAGCGGCACACGAGTATGCGTGCCGTGCGTCTCTCTCTCTCTCTCTCTCTCTCTCTTTATCCCCGAGAGCAATCGTTACTCACAATCGCTGAGGGGCACGCACCGCCGACGCCTCACTCGGTTTCGTGGCCGATGACTCACACGGCGGCTCCCAGCTGCGCGACATGTGGCCTCTCACCAGAGATACAACCGCGTACGACCGATGTTAAAATCCTCGAAGAATCTTACGGTCTTCCAAATTTGTCCAAAACGCTCAACGAATAAAACAAAGAAACATCGACGAAAAAAAAATTAGTTACACTAAAACTGAACCCTTTCAACGTCGAATTTCACTTTTTTTTTCGTCCATCGATGCTTCGCGTAGCGGTGCTTCGAATGGAAATTCAACGAATCGAGAAAGTCAATGCGTATCCCTCGACATTCGAGATAATGTTATCAATGATTTTATAACGCGGGGATTGTGCCATTGGATAATCATAGAAATTATACACTTTTGGCAAAACGAGAAATATTTTTTTATTGCCACTACATTATATATAATAATAATAAGTAGATAATAATAAAATTATAATATTTTAATTAATTACTCGTATTGATTATTAAGTATTGTAAATTATTAATGTTATTCATTATTGTTGTCAATTATATATATATATATTATTAATTATGAATGTATTAAAATAAACGTATGGAACATGAAGGAGCAATAAAAAAATGGAAATTCAACGAATCGAAAAAGTTGACGCACATCCGCCGACATTCGAGATAATGATATCAATGATTTTATAACGCGGGGATTGTGCTATTGGGTAGTCATAGAAATAATATACTTTTGGTAAAACGAGAAATATTTTTTTATTGCTACTACATTATATATAATAATAATAAGTGGATAATAATAAAATTATCATAATCTTTAAATTAATTACTCGTATTTATTATTAAGTATTGTCAATTATGAATGTTATTAATTATCTTTGTCAATTAGAAATATTATTAATTATTAATGTATTAAAATGAACGTATGGAACATGAAGGAGCAATAAAAAAAAATAAGACACCGTTCAATTTTCTCCATGATTGTGTATATACGATATCTAGTTATTTTTTTATTGAAATTTTTTTACTTGTTTCCGTTCGCGTTGACCCATACAGGGAATACAATTTTCCATACGAACTTTCACACCCCATTCCATCCTCATAAGACTTGATTTTCGAAAAATCCTTTCTTATTGCACCTCTATGCCTTTTGAGGAACATTTTTTCCAAATTTCATATTTCTGTCTTCAGCGGTTCAGGCTGCGCGTTGTATGTATGCCAGTCAGTCATACAATCAGTGAGTCACGAAACTGTATTATATGTCTAGATATTGGTTCGAAAGTGACATTTGAAATTATATACAGGGCTACTGGTTATTGCTCACGGTCCCGTGAAAGCGTTCCAGGACATGTTTGCCGCTACCAAATAACCCAGTAATGCTTTATGCAAAAGTGAATCATTATTGAGATGTTATTATTATTCTTACGAGGGATAGGCAGCTTCAAAAAGAATTTTGAAAAAACTGTCGCAGGGAATCAAATTTTTAATTATTTGTAGTTCGAGGACACAGTAACGAAGAATCATCAACAATAAAATAAGAATAATTATTAGACTTGCATAGTTTTGGACCCCTAATTCAAAAATGGTTGCAGACTATTCTTATTTTGTTGTTGATAATTATTTGCGACTGTGTCTTCAAACTGCGAATAATAAAAAAAAGTTCGATTCCATACAACAGTATTTAAATTAATTTTTAAAGTTGCCTACCCCTCACTAAAAAATCGAAATATAATAATGTCTCGAAAATGGTTCACTTTTGCATAAATCATTACTGGGATATTTGATGGGGGAAAACATGTCCTACAACCCTTTCACGGGATCGTGAACAATAACCAGTAGCCCTGTATATGTGTGATTATAACATTTCAATGCTGATTGAGATACGATAAATAGATATGTATACATTTCAATTCTGATATGAGAAACAAAGGTTTTCGGATAGGAACTTTGAGCAGCCGGCATCACGTCGATATTGCTAAAAGAATTTGTATGTATTTATGTAACCCCAACAAACCTTAAACGCGTTTTTCTCGAAACACCTTTTTTCGACGGCTTGTTGATGAAATCTTCGAAACTACTGAACCGATCCTCATGAAATTTTAACCACATATTCTTTACAACTATATCTACAGCGCATATCAAGGATTTTTTCGTTCAATTTTGATATTTACTATTTTTTGTTGCAAAAATGGTGAAAAAACACGTTTTTTCGAAAAATGTCCGACATTTTGTTATTTTTGTATGTATCAAAAATAGTATATGCGCTATAGCCATTAACATACTGAATCTAAAACCGTTGGTTTTTTTTGTTGCGGGCCATCCATCTCCGAGATTTCATCAACAGCGCAGACCTACAATCTTTTTAGGAAGTTTTTTAACTACCATTTTCGTCTATAAATAGTGACGTAAATGAATTAAATTAAAAAAAATTTATTTCGAAAGTGTATTTATTAAGTGTATTTGAACTTATCAAAAAAAAAATCATGAAAATAGCCCATTTTAGCGTCAAAAGTGAAAAGACCCCTTAAATCAATTTGTCTGGCCAAAGAAGGTAAGAAGCGTTTCCTTTCAGTTCAGTGAAAAGTGAGGAAAATTGTCTTATAATGTATATTTTTGTTTAGTTCTAATTTTTATATAAGATGAGCAAAATTAAGCTATATAATTGGTTTTATAAAAAATTAACAAACATATTGTTACTGCGCCACTTTATAAAAAAATTAATAAAATTTTCTTCTTGCACCGAAATCACTAATTTTTGAAGACAGGCTTCGAGAGTATAACTCACAATATTAATTTAAGTTAATTTAAGTTAATAATTAATATAAAGTAGAAGAGTTAAAAACAAAAGATGACCCAAGTTTAATCTTGTGTTCAAACTTGGGACATGTTTTGTGAACTTTTTCAATTAGAGTTATTGTGAAAAATTAATTAATCAGAGGAATTGTAAATTATTAATATTTCGAGCTCGTGTCATAAGACAACTCTCTGTTTCTTCGACGCCTTACAAAACTTCTTCGCAGGTAAAACTGTAGCTAGCCATTTGTTGCATTTTTCTAATATCCAATTTGCCGCAGGAAAGTAATAAAATTTGCATTTACTATACTTTCCGGCAATTTTTGCAATTTATTACACAATAACTATCGCGTTCCTTTTTAATAAAACAATATTTTAACTCTTATTGCAAAAACCTTGTACTACGCTCATACTATTTGACAGATAAATAGCCGAGTTTATTGCGATTTTTGTCCACTGCGAGCGCTGCGTTCGATTTCATTGCCCCTATGCTCTGCACGGAGCCAATAGCGTACCTTGAGAGACGGCTGTGGACGCAACAGAAATTAGGTTGGATTAGCGAAGTGCGGGTAGGGAGTGACAGCAAAGGCTTCAATTGGCAACGGGTAATGCGTAAAATACCCGCAAGGGTATACGTTGGAACTACGGTCTTACATACAGGCCTTGAAACGACGGTAGTCGCGGAAAGTTTACTTAGCTCCAGTTTTTGCTTCAATTTTCGGCTGCATGGTACGCATAGGAAAAGGGGTGTCGTGTGCGAAGAAGACAGCAATATCATATGTTTCTGTCTTGCATACCGCGCATGCAATTTAGACTGTGATGTCTCGGTATACGGGTTCTTGTTTCTTTTTTATAAGAAATATCCATTACACGGAAAGTAAACAAAAAAAAGTATGTATTTGCATGCTAAAATGAACAAATTGATACATACATGCTTAACCCGGGAAAAAAGATCATATCTGAACATATCTGAATCATATCTGTAGAATCAGATATGATCAGACAAGAGATTTGGTCATATCTGTTCATATAGTGTCATGACAGATCATGCATGCTTATATCTGAGCATATCTGTAGAATCAGATATGATCAGACAAGAGATTTGGTCATATCTGTTCATATAGTGTCATGACAGATCATGTATGCTTATATCTAAGCATATCTGTAGAATCAGATATGATCAGACAAGAGAATTGGCTATATCTGTTCATATAGTGTCATGACAGATCATGTATGCTTATATCTGAGCATGTATGATCATTCCGAGAAAAAATTATCAGACCAAATCACATCTGATTATATCTGGATTATATATGATCCAGATATGATTGATCATATCTGGATCTTGTCTAATCATGCATAAGAAAAATGGCCATATCAGAGCATACATGATTAGATTTGACGATATCAGAGCATGTATGATTAGATTTGACGATATCAGACCACCCGGGAAAAAAAGTTCATGCCTGAGTGGATATGTTCATATATGTTTCAGATATTGTCATATATGTTTCAGATATCGTCATATATGATTCAGATATTGTCATATATGTATCAGATATATTTATATCTGACATTTTACAGTATCATATATGATTAGGTCTGATCATATTCCACATCACATATGCTTAAAGAAGATCATATCTGATCACATATCCCGGGGAAAATGGTCATATCTGAGCAGATATGCTCATGTAGGTGTTTATCTGCAACATAAATGAATCTGATCTGATCATGCATGGTCAAAGATGAACATACATGTATTTTTATGCGCTCAGGGGTAGCTCTATATCTGGTCAGATATGATCGCGCATAAGTAAATATGTGCAGATATGAATTTATAGCTGAACATGTCTGCCCATATGTGGTCATGTCTAACCAGATATAGTACAATTCACGACTACATTCGAGCTCACACATGAATAGACTTGAATATGTGCGCGCATGCATGAACATATCCAACCAGGTATGGATGAATACGTTCAAATATGAATCAATTGATGAAATATGAATCAATTGATTCATATTTGATTAGATCTGATCACACGTGGGCAAGCATGTTCAGCGATGATCATATAGATCCAATTGGATGAATTCGAGTATAATTCCATATCTGGGCAGATACAATCGTACATGGGCAAATATTTTCAGACCTGATCATGCACGAGTTGGGTTCGGTTGCGTATTCATCCATACCTGGTTGGATATGTTCATGCATGCACGCACATATTCAAGTCTATTCATGTGTGAGCTCGAATGTAGTCGTGAATTGTACTATATCTGGTTAGACATGACCACATATGGGCAGACATGTTCAGCTACAAATTCATATCTGCACATATTTACTTATGCGCGATCATATCTGACCAGATATAGAGCTACCCCTGAGCGCATAAAAATACATGTATGTTCATCTTTAACCATGCATTATCAAATCAGATTCATTTATGTTGCAGATAAACACCTACATGAGCATATCTGCTCGGATATGACCATTTTCCCCGGGATATGTGATCAGATATGATCTTTTTTAAGCATATGTGATGTGGAATATGATCAGACCTAATCATACATGATACTGTAAAATGTCAGATATAAATATATCTGATACATATATGACAATATCTGAATCATATATGACGATATCTGAAACATATATGACAATATCTGAAACATATATGAACATATCCACTCAGGCATGAACTTTTTTTCCCGGGAAAATATAACCAAACCTATATTAACCGCGTACAAAACTCAAGCGCCGATGATAAAAATGATTGATATTTTGTTCTTTGTATTGCGATGGTAGTTGAGCTGAATTGTTACGCTGCGCACTCGGAACCCGAAAGTTCTGGGTTGTCACTGAATTAAATTGTCAAGAACAGTTATTTAGGCATATTCAACTTTCTTTCATACGCGTGACGATTTTCAACTGTTATACGCGCATACGTCTATACGACGAAACATTTTGATCGGTTTAGGTTAGTCTCATGACACCCCCCGATTACGACACACGGTGGCAACGATAAGAAATAAAAGCTTGGAGTGTCCAAGCTCACTCGCCGCCTAGTAAATACGACCGTCGTTTAAAAATCTGTAGGGTGGAGAGTGACCATGGGGCTGGCACCTCTTAACCCTTCCCGTATGTAAACATGCTACGCGTTTTGACCGCTTTATTTAGTTTTACCTCTCCCCGTGGCGCTGGTAGGTCACTGACAATATTCTTATTGCGCAGGCGCGAGGCCCGCACGGCGTACTTAACCACCCAGACGCCGACTACGACTATTTTGACGTTTGGAGTTTAAGGCCATGTGTCACACCGACCGAGCGGCCGAGAGTGCGAGAGAGATAGCTGATTTACAGATTCCCAGTGTTCTCCTAATTGGTTGATTTTTCGGGCAAAGAAAAGAACCACTTCCCGCTCTGTTGAACGACGAACAACGTCTTTCGCTTCGTTTGCCCGAAATGTGATCCGCCTGAGAGTGGGATTTTCACCGACCGGACGTGTGAGCCATGTCCTTAAGCCGTGGTGCGGAATTGATGAAATTACCGAAATTACTTGTAAGGTAAATGTCCCCATTATGGAACAGTATCTTGTATTTTTATTATTTCTCATCCACCTGCATGCATTTACTTATTTATAAAAATTTCATTACATATATGGAACTTTTAGCTATCGAAATGTTACTTTACCTGTGCAAAAAAAAGCTTTAATTAATAGAGAAAAAAAATCATTTAATCAGTAACAGCGACCCGATTGGACGTCTCGTGGTAGCTGCTTATCGTTTTTGCTAAGACGCGCCGCTTCATGCCGCAAGGGCATAAAACATTCAAAAACTGTCGCATCTCAAAAAGTAAAGGCGTTTCAGGTTCCTCAGAAAATGTCTTACAAATAACAATTTAAAACAAAATTTAATTAATTATTTGTTTAAAAAACACGGTGTTCGATCATTGGGACATAGAAAATGCAGTCTGTCCCAATTATTGATCACTCAAATTCTCCAAGATGGCATCATTAAACCCATCAAAACATCGAGACGGTTAACGTGTGACAGATCGTGTGAATCGGATTTATTCAAACAAAAACTGTAAGTTCCGGAATAAACTTACCTTTATTCTTTTAATAATAACTCTAAGATCGTCAAATATATTTTTTGTTTGTATTTTCGTGCAATAAACATAAAAAGAAAAGTAAAAATAGAATATAACCTAAATGTAACCTAATAATACGAATGTAATCTTCAATATTTTTTGCTCTCCGATATTTCAGGGAACCAAGCTGCGACAAAATCAAACAAAAACAGAACATAAAAACGAGGAAGCTGAAAATAAAAATAAAATAAAGTTCGAGTTGAAAAGCAAAAATAAAGCAAATGCAAATGAAGCAAAAACCTGTCAAAAGAGACTAAATATATATTTTTGTATTTTTACATGATTAATAAAAGATTATTTAATCTGTTTGATTTGCTTGATTTGTTTGTTTGATTTTGCTTTTATTTCTTAATATTGTACCCAAAATAATATTTTCAGAACGGAAAAAGAATTCTCGAGAGTGTTTAATAACTGGGACATGCCTGTTCAATATTAGGGACATAGGCACTTCCAGTGTTCAATAATTGGGACATTTGCATGCTTCATATCGTTATTCTTTTTTTTCATTTGAAATCATTTAAAAATAATTTAAAGGGTGATTTTTCGAACGTTAAAATATCAAAGTATTGCTTGAACATGAAAGCGATGGGTTTTTCTTTATTTTATATGTTTTTCTCGCCGAATTCAATCCCCCAGATCCTTAGGTGTTCAATAATTGGGATATCTACTTTACTCGTGCTCTAATGCCGTGTCTTGTGCACGGTTGGACCTCAGGGTACCCGCGTAATCCTGAAAAGGTGCATTTTTCACCGTACTAGCCAATCCTCGCATTCGAAGCTACGGAAAGTCTTCGAATTATATGTGTGTGTGTGTGTATAGATAGCCCCTGCACGCGCCTCAGGATCGTTCGAGAACAACTAGCGCTACGAGTGGCAGAGTAGGACACTAAAAAGGATATTTTGCGTAACAAACTTTCCGAAAGATGCCAGCCCCCTGGAAGTGGCTCAAATAATGAGGATAAATCGTAGTTCTCGCTTCTGCCACCTGGAGCGTTGCTACATTGGGGTGAGCCAATCAAAAAGGAGTGTGAACAGCTATGTAATGGTGCAGACTTTTTGGAATGAAGCATATTTTCAAGAGCAATATCATTAGTTGATTCGTTTTTTTTCAACTACTAATATTATACCAAGAATGGTAGCTATTTGTGATTAAACAAATCCGCAAGCTTGTTCATTAACCTTCCGCAGTCACCCGAGGTCAAAATGACCCCAAACGCAATTTTAAGCCAAAATTCCTATAAGGCGAAGGCGACTGGCCTACTTTCTAATGATAAATTGGGGTAACCCTTCGTAGGTACATACTATGGACGGCGTGGAGCTATTTTTTCTCTTGAACCATTTCCCACTATAGAGCTATTTTTTCCCTTGACCCATCATATCTCAAGAGTAACACCCTACAATTTTATTTTGGGATTTGAAAATAGCAAGTTATGATTTTTTTTTAGTAAAAAATGCTTTTTTACGCGTTGACCGCTGGCGAATTTATTTCCGTCATTTTAAAATTCGATTAAAATATAATACCGAGAACACCACATTCTAGACCGTTCAAACTAATATCCTGAATTTTTATGAGTCATACGGAACGATACAGTTAACGCGGCAATCGCTTGAAACATGGCTGGGGTCATGGCGACCCCCTGTGACCAGCGTGCCAGAACGTGTGACCACGAAGGGTTTATGGCACCTGTAAACATCAAGCGACAGCACAAGACGTTTGAGACAATAAAATATAAGATATTCTAGTGCATGGGTGGCCAACTTGTGGCCCGCAGGCCACATGCGCCCCACGGGGGTCGGTTGCAGCACACGGAGCTGGGTCAAATGAACATTAATGTTAACTTCGATTGTACACATCACCAAAAGAACACCAAAACCAGACTTGTTTGTTTGCTTTAAGGAGTAAGGCCACTGTAACGGCCCAAAAAAAAAGGTTTTTTCACTAATTTTTTGCTCCCGAAATTGAAGGTATTTGAAAAAAAAACTTTTAATGGTGTTATCGGGCATACATTAAACTTTATTATAACATTTTTTTACAGTAAAAAAAACAAAATGGCGGTTCCACAGCTATCTTCCCGGGACATGTTTTCAAAATGGCACGCAGCATAACTCGAACAATTTTCATTTTTTTTACTTGAAATTTTAACCAGATGTGAACATTTACATTATCTTGAGAATGTCGATCGGAATTTTCAAGAACTTTATTTATTGATTTTTTATTAACAAAAAACTTGCCGTTTTTTTCGTCAAAAATCAATTTTTTTTTCAAACGCACGCCAAATCCACAAAAATTGATACTTTTTAAAATCCGATCGACATTCTCTAGCTATAGCCCTCTAGATTAATGGTTTTTTTTTGTTCTAGATTCAAAAGTGCACCAGTGGTGCTACGTGCCGCGGAGCCCTGGAAGCAAAACATGTCCCGGGAAGATAGCTGTGGAACCGCCATTTTGTTTTTTTTTTACTGTAAAAAAATTTTATAATAAAGTTTAATGTATGCCCGATAACACCATTAAAAGTTTTTTTTTCAAATACCTTCAATTTCGGGAGCAAAAAATTAGTGAAAAAACCTTTTTTTTTGGGCCGTTACAGTGGCCTTACTCCTTAATAAGCAAAAAAAGGAAAATACGTGGGAAAAAAGGTTGGCCACCCATGTTCTAGTGCATATGTGTTGAGACGTCTTTAGCATTTGAATGTGTCGAATTGCGACTTCCGGTGTTTGATGCAATTCTTCGTCCTTCGGAACTTTAAGGGGTGAGATGCAGTTATAATTTTCAAAAAAATCGATTTTTTTACATTTTCTTGAAGTATGTTTCGGAAATATTCCCGGAAAATTTCAAGTCAATCCGATGAATAGTTTCCGGTATATCCCACAATTAGTATAGGGGCGTCGGGTCCCCATGGCAGGTAGCGGCTGACAAACGCGCAAACGATAATACCCGGGAAGGCAGAAAGCTTCGAAGACAACAACAAATTGATATTTTGGAAGCTTCCACATCGGCAGAAGACCTATCGTATGGGCCAGGAATTGATGATTCGAAGTAATTTTTTAATTAGAATTTCTATACATAAATGTAGTGTCAAATTGGAAAACGCTTTCAGAAATTTTCAAAAATTTATTACTCGAAATCTATGAACTTTAACAAAATTTTATAAAGAATACTTTCGTTTTAAAATTGCCCAAAATATTTAAAAAATAATAATTCATACCGAAAAACTTCAATTTTTTGAAAAATTGTTTTAACAATTGGCTATAAACAATTGAATGCTCGACTTTTCGGCAAAAAATTGTGTTATTCGGATTCAGCGCATGAAAATACATAAAAAAGTTTAGTTTCATCCATCGAGCTCAAAATTTTACGAACTATAATACCTTATCCACATGAGATCGCGATAAAAGGAGAAATCATTAATATGTTAGGTGGAAAAATAAATGTTGGAATCTGCCGGTATTTTAGAGAAATAGAGGTATTGTGCGCAAAAAAGAGTAAGGAGGAGGACGGAGGCGTTAGTGATAAGTAGTAGAGGTAAAAAGAAAGAGAAGTGCAGGTGCAGGATAGAATTGTAGGCTTAAGTTAGAAATAAGGAACAATATGTAAGGAAATAGTTTGTAAAAAACTTGTATTCCAAGTTATGCAAATAAAACTCTATATATATATATATATATATATATATATATATATATATATATATATATATATATATACACACCTTATCCACATCGAAAAACTTTAAACGCGTATTTCTCGAAACTAGGTTTTTCAAGTCGGTGACCACTATAATTCAAAAACCACTCGATGGATTTTGATGAAATTTGGTGTGCTTATTAATTAAAGCATTAAAACCTAGTCTTTAATCGCAGGATTTTCATTTTTATTGAAAATTTCTATTTTTTAAAAATAATAAACGAGCGATTTTTTGGTCAAAAATCGAAAGTTATATATCGGAAGCCGCTATTTTGTTAATTTTTGAAAAAAGCTTGTATTAAGGCCTAGATTTATTATTAAACTAATGATTTTTATGTTTCTTTTTTATTTCAGATGATGCAGTAAAATTTGATGATGGTCACCGCAAAGCACTACGTGCCGAACGGGGCCGACAAAGATGGCGATAGTTTTATAAATAATATTTTCTTTGAAAATTTGTACAAGTCAAGTTGAAATATAACATAAAAAGTCTGTGCAACCACTTTTGTAAAATAAACTCAATTACTATTTTTAAAAAATGATTGAAAATGCTCGTGTTTTCACGCCTCTGACTGCATTTCACTCCTTAAAAACGGGGAAAGCGTTGTGGCAACGCAAAGGCGTTCTCGTAACCGGTTTGGGTTAAATCGTAACGACAGTGTTCCTGACCCTAAAACCACTCGGAAATGGATCGGTAATGTAAGGGCGACAGGATCTGCAGCAGTTCCTAGAAAACCCGTTGGGCGACCTAAAAGTGTGCGAACACCTGAAAACATCGCGGCAGTAAGAGTGTGACTTCGGCTCGGTATTGTGAGATGTTGGAGAACCTTCTGCGCCCCAAAATGGAAGAACATGACAAGTAACACGATACAGAAGTCTTCTTCTTTCAACAAGATGGAGCCATGGCCAATGCTGCCCGTCGTTCACGCGAAATTTTGCAAGAGCTCTTTCTCGGTCGTCTGATGTCTTTGCGGGGGGATGTTCCATGGTCGCCTCGCTCCCCCGATTTGACCCCGTGTGACTTTTTTCTGTGGGGATACGTCAAAGCTGAGGTATACAAACTTTGACCTCGAACCCTCGAAGCTCTGAAGGAGGCAATTGAGGACGTCATCGCTGGAATTCCGCAAAATATGCTGGGTCAAGTGGCCGAAAACTTCTTTGAAAAGCTCAATACGTGTATTGCTCGCCAAGGCCACCACCTAGACGATATCATTTTCAAAACATCATGAAAAAATGGTATAATGTGTACTTTTGAGCAATAAAAACCGTTTATTTATCTGGAAGCATTTTTTTTCAATTCACCCTTCAAATCAGGGACTGCATTCTGCCCCACCTTGTATTTAGTGAAGCTCAAAAAATATACTAGGTGCGCAACTAAGTTCCCGGGTTTCACACATGGATGGCGCGAGCGACACGTGTAGTCGGCATACAGGTCTGGAATTGGGTATCTTTATAGTTTGGACACCTGTTAAGAATATCCAGTCGTAATATAAACAAATATCGCGACACAACGACCTTTTTTCTAACCGCGAAAATGTCAAAGTTTATGCCAAATAAACAGCATTTGCGGGAAGCATTGCTTTTCTGCTTCAACCTAAAAAAAAACAGCAGCTGAAGCACGTTGGTTACTTGAGGAGGCCTACGGCGAACATATACCATAAAAAACAACGTGTGAAGATTGGTTCAAGTGGTTCAGAAGTGGCGATTTTGATACTGGGGCAAGGAGCGCTCGGGAAGACCGCAAACATTTGCGGACGCCGATCTGCAAGCGTTATCGAATGAAGATGACACTCAAACAGAAGATCAACTTGCCGAGGCATTAAATGTGACTCGGCAATGGATTTCGAAACGTTTGCACGCCATGGGAAACATTCAAACGGAAGGAAAGTGGGTGCCGCATGAGTTGACTGAGAGACAAATGGAAAATGGAAGAGCCACTTCCGAAATTTTGCTTTTGCGGCAGAACAGAAAGTTTCCTGCATCGAATTGTTACTGGCGATGAAAGATGGATATATTTCGAGAATCCCAAACGCAGAAAATCGTGGCTTTCACTTGGCGAAGCGTCAACATCGACGGCACGGCCAAATCGCTTCGGAAAAAAGACAATGGTCTGCGTTTGGTGGGACCAGAAAGGAATCGTGTACTATGAGCTGCTAAAAACCGGGCGAAACTGTCAATGGGCATCGCTACCGACAACAACTAATCAATTTTAACCACGCATTACTCGAAAACCGGCCAGAACGAGACACGAATGTGTGATATTGCAGGCACGACAACGCTCCGCGCCATCGCAGTTCTATCGTCCGGGACATCATAAAAACACTGAAATGGGATCTGCTACCGCACCCGCCGTATTCGCCGGACCTCGCCCCTTCAGACTATCACTTGTTCCGGTCGATAGCGCATGGGCTTGGGTGGGCTACACTTGGCCAATTACGATGCAGTAAAAAATTGGTTGGACGAATGGTTTCAGTCCAAAAACGCGTCTGTTTATCGTCGCGGTATTCATGTATTGCCAGAAAGATGGCAAAAATGTGTAAATAGCGAGGGACAATACTTCGAATGCACCATTTTTCGTATTTGTCTTGAAATTTTCGATTTTTTTATTGTTCCAAAAAAACCCGGAAACTCAGTTGCGCACCAGTATATACATAAAAACCTATGGATTGTAGCCTGGCGATAAGATTACTTTAAGAAAAAAAAACTCGCCGCCGCCCCCGTTCTGGAAACGCAAAAACAAAAAGAAATGAGGCGATTATTCGTATACTTGACCTTCGAACGTCTTTATTGTAATAAGACTTTTTTTTATTATTATTTCGTTTCTTCCGATACACATCACATTATTCCTTACGATAGTGTGTAATCATTGTGAATATATACAAAAAGCCATGAGACGTCGAGAGGGTTCGGAGAGGCTTCGATTTTCTCTGTTTTCTTCTCCTTTTTTTTTCAACGGGTCGCTAAACGCCAATTTTCGTAGAAGGCCGTTTCAGAATGTTAAAAAAGGAAGATGGAAAACAAAGAAAAAAAAAGCGTTACACTTGTCCCTGGTCGAGATACGAATGGGGGGGGGGGGGGGGGGTGGAAACCTCAAAATGATTAGTCATTTATTTCCGTGAACCCCGCTCGTTCTATCCTCGCTTCTCATCGTTTCCCGTGCAATATCTCGGTTCTCTCCTCCGAGAAGTAGAGAAATTAAGAAAAAAAAAGAAAAACAACGTTTCTTTCAGTTGAACGTTGATCCGCAAAGCGAGGAACGAATTGAAACCAACGTGTGTCTGTCTCTCAATTGGTTGAATTAATCGCTGTCGGTCCCCCGGTACGGGGATGGAATTTTGTTTCAACTGTTTATTCCCCGCAAGATCGTCTTCTCGATTCGCGCGTCCTTATCGTTTTATCATCCTTATCATTAGCATCGTCGCGAACTCGTTCAGCGAACTGATCTCTCTTATTTCCATTAAAAAAAAAAAACAAAAGAAACAAACGGAAAAAATAAGAGGTAAGAAAAATAAGAATTCGCGATCGACGTTTGTTTTTTAATAGATATTTCAATGGGAATAAATTCGCGAAAAATCGCGAACGTGTTCGAGACGTTCGAAATTCCAGTTTTTTTAAATTTTTAGGCGCAGAAAAATAGTCGCGTGGGTCACAGGGGGGAGGGGGCCAACGCGAAGATTAACGGTTTTTTTTCCTCGTCTCATTAGTTTGTCTCTCCCGTTAACTTGTTCCGTTGTTTTGTTTACTTGGTTGTCGGTTGTCTTAATCGACGCGTCTCGTTAGGTTTGTTTGTTTCTTATTCTCTCCTCTTTCCTTTGTTGTTGGCTTCTTGCGCCGTTCTCGCCGCACGGCCGTCTCAGTCGTCTTTGAGCTTGTTGTTGTCCGGCGACTTGTCGCCGTTCATCGGTGAACGGGAACGACTGCGACTCTTGCTGTGTTTGCTGTTCGATCGGGATCTCGATCTGTCGCCCCGTGAACGCTCGCGGCTCGATCTGTCCCTTGGGAAAAGAAAGAATCGACGATTTGCTCAGTTGTTCGGCAACTCTAGACTCGCAAGAACTTGCAATGTTACGGGAATACCCATGCAGTGGCGATTTTGGGAACGGGGATATTTTTGGATTTTTGACTGGAAAATTTTAAAGGGGCTTCTCACTTTAGACGCTAAAAAGGCGATTTTCATAATTTTTTTTATAGGTTTATAGTATAGATATTGATATAAAAGTTGTTACAATTAGAAAATACACTTTCGAAAAACATTAAATTTTTTTTTCTGTATTTATGTAACCCAAACAAACTTCAAACGCGTTTTTCTCGAAACGACGTTTTTCGACGGCTTGTTGATAAAATCTACGAAATTACTGAACCGATCCTTATGAAATTTTAACCATATATTCTAGACAACTATAACTATAGCGCATATCAAGAATTTTTTAAATTTTGATAATTACTATTTTTTTTTGTAATTATGCAGGAGTGGGGCACGACGCAAATTTTGGCGCCGAATTTTTTTTTTGGTACGAACGTCTTCCGTGTCACCACTAGTGAATTTGAGTCGGGGGAAACTGAGATTTTTTTTATTATTTCCCTAAGTTATGGGGTTTTGTAGTTGAAAACAACATTGTTTTAAAAAATGTGATTTTTTAAAACAACAAACCCAAACTCACGAGTTTGTAAGGGACCAAATCAGTCTATTATGTAAACACGCCATAACGCCAGAGAAATAACACATTTTCACAATCATTGTTGTGTTCACGCGTTCACGTGTGTATATATGACGTTCGGGCACGTTTGTTGGGTTTGTTTAGGTTTGGGAGAATAACACATTCTCACATTTCACAAACATTGTTGTTTTCACGCGTTCAGGTGTGTATATGTGACGTCGGGCACGTTTTTGAAATTGCGTATTTCGCGATTTCCAAACTTCAAAACTTATGAAAATAATAGAAAATCCCAATCTCCCCCGACTCAAATTCATTAATGGTGACGTACGTAAGACGTTCGTACACAAAAAAAATGTTGACGCCAAAATTGGCGTGGTGCCCCACTTCTGCATAATTACCTTTTTTTTAGCCAAAAAACGGTGAAAAAACGTTTTTTGTTTTTTCGAAAAATGCCCGTCATTTTATTTTTGCATATATCAAAAATCGTATATGCATTAACATACTGAATCTAAAACCGTTTGATTCTTTTGTTTCGGATGTTCCATTTCCGAGATTTCATCAACAGCGCAGACCTACATTTGTTTGGACATATTTTTAATTACCATTTTCGTCTAAAAATAGTGACTTAAGTATATACATTTTTTTTCCATGTATTTCGAAAGTGTAACAACTTTTATATCAATATCTATAAATATAAACCTATTGAAAAAAAATCCATAAAAATAGCCTTTTTTAGGCAGCTAAAGTAAGAAAACCCCTTAACGATTTTTAAAAATATTTCATCAGATTTTTATTTCTTGTGATTTATTTTACTTTTCGAATCAATTTTATTCACCGACCCAATTATTTTCTCTTCCTTCAACCAATTTTTTTTTTATATTACGTATGAAAAACTCGCGAGCTGAAAAATCCTCATTAATAGTATCAATTTTTCAATGAGTTTCAGACCCGACCTGGAACGTTCGACGTTGGAGTTAACATCCATTTTTATTTGTTTGTTATTCGGGGGTGGGGGAGGATGCACGGCGATACTCACTTGGAGGGTGACTTGGCTTTGGACTTGGACTGCGACCTTGACTTCGACCTCTCAGCCTTGGACCTAGAACGAGATCTCGATTTGGACTTTGACTTAGAGCGGTCTCTTGATCTGGAAAATCATATATAATTGTAACGTTGAAATAATTGGCTGCAACAAAGGCGATTATGTTACGAGATAAAGATAACGAGACACACATTCGTATTTTATTTTACGTTTGGCAGTCCACGCTTGCGTGTTCGAACTATTTTTCGATCCTAGCAACGAACGAAACTCAGAGTTTCGAGGCCTTAAATGTATATTTCATTTTCGAACTAATTTCCTTTCGAGTGACGATGAGTCAGTGCGAGGTAAAAAAAAAACAAAAGCCACGAGTAGCGAGGAAGGTAGCGGAGTACAGAGCCAGAAAACAGAAAAAACAAGCAAGTGTCGAGTGCGAGGAGCGCAGAGTTATATAAAAAACACAATAATAATAATAATAATAATAATAATAAAGCGAGAGCAGAGAACGAAAATTTAGAATTGGGAACGAGGTACTCACTTGGACTTGGAACGAGAGCGGCCGCGCTCAGGAGACTTGGATTTGGACTTTGATTTGGATATCGTGGGTGCCCTTGACTTCGAACGGCTGCTGCGGCGACTACGGCTACGAGAGCTGCGGCGGCTCCTGGGTAAATAGACAAAAATACTCGTCAAAAAATTTGACAAAAACCTAATTCTCTCTTTTTTACTTCGAAAATACTCGTAAAAATTGAGAAAGCGTTTCTTACGCTTCGGACTTGTAAAAAAAAAGCCGATAATATCCAATTTTATTTATTTGGGAAAATGCTCACGAAAAATTGGGAGTTCATTTTGTTTTGATTTTTGAATAATTGAGTGGGGACGCTTCCGTCTAATACCCGTAAAAAAAATTGGAGAGCCACATTCGTTTTTTTTTAAACGCCACAACCTCTCGGTTTGGCCGTTGAAATATTTCTTTTTTCAATTTCTAAATATCCAGCCGTCGCCCCGTATTCTTTTGTACCGATTTTCCGATCTCGACGACTCGCGAAAGCGCCGCGAACTTCTTCGCGTTTTAACCGAAATTCTGATCGGACGAATCTCGACATTTTTTTTTTTCAATTCGTTCTCGAGTTTCTCCATTTGATTTTTCCCCGAGATTGTCCCGCTTTTTTCTCGATATTTGAAACGATTTTTCGTCTTTTTTTGGTTGTTCCCGATGAGGTGTGGATGAGTGAGGGGGGGGGGGGGGCAGTCGGAGGTGAGAGGCAAGGCTCGTAGGTTTTCGCTTCGTTCAGCGGGTCCGTAAGGTTTTTATTTGTTGCTGTTGTTTGGGTTCGTTGTCAGCTTCTCGAGATGAAGGGGAAACGAGAGTTGGAATGTGTGTTGGGGAAGTAAAATTCTTGCGCTCGGTCCTCCAAAAGGTCATTCCAAGCGTTATTTTGCGGTGGGCGAAAAAAACAGCGAAAAAGAAGAAACGTTTAGCAAAAAAAAGCAGGTTAGCGTTGCACAAGATTATAATGTCGGCACGTTTTAGGATAAGATTGATGTTCTCTTTTTTTTTCCTCCTTATTATGTTTGGATTTCAACCGAAACTGGTTAAGGAGCGTTGTGCATTTGATTGGGTTGGATACTTGAGTTAAGGGGGTCGTTAGTGTGTCAGATCAAAAGGAGAGAAAACGGCCTTGCATGACTTCTTTGAAGAAGAGGAAGGTGTACTTTATGGTCCAGGCATAGCAGATTGGTGGTGAGATCATTTTTTTTTATTATGAATCATATACAACAACTTTCAAACGCGTTTTTCTCAAAACACGATTTTCCAACTGCGGCCATATCTCAAAAACTATTCGATTGATTCTGCTCAAATTTATACCGCATCTTTAGTACATATATAACTACAAGTTGAACTAAAATAATTGATATGGCTTCGTTAGTTTTATTTTTATCAGCTATATAGACCCCAAAAAATACGAAAGATTGATTTTTTTTCTTTTGGAAAATTTTTTGGAATTCTAACTTTATTTTAGTTCCATGTAGAGCCTCAAGTCTCGCGATTAAAATTGCGTTTGGTTTTTTGATTTCAGATAAGCAGAACGGCCGGAATCATGGCAGCAGTGGAGCGCCTCTTTATGTGTTCCTGTTGGGCGGTGTATCCCCGACGTTATTCTATATAATGACTTCAAAAAATTCACAGATTGTTTAAATGTTAATAAAAATTATATACAATTTATAAATTATTTTATTTTAATGGTTTGTCAAAAAAAATTCCCCAAAAAAGCATTAAAAAACGGCCTTCACACTAGACGACCCCGTTAAGGTGGTTATCCCATGTGACCAGTCCAAAAAATCGAAGTTTTATTTTTGCACAAATTGCAATTTTTCATTTCAGATGAGCAAAACCTCCGGAATCATGGCAGCCGCCAACCAACTTTTTTTTACACTTGAGTTTCTTCCGAACGGTGTAAAGTCGATTCAATTCGTTATTTTTGTTTGATAAAACTCTTTGGGGCTGTAAAAATGTTAATAAACTTGTGTTTTAATGGTTTATCTAAAAAAAATCCCAAAAAGCGAAAAAGATGCACATAATGAGTTAACAGGCTACAATCTAGGTGGGACTAAAAAATTGCCTTTTCTAAAAATATTTTCATTCTAAAGTGTAACCTTAGCTATATTCCCTGAAAGTTACATTGAAGCATTTCTAAAATTGAATAGGCTACAGCTTCTTACAGTCGGCCGGGCAAGGGGTAGCAGCACCGTACTTTAAAAAAATGCGTTTCTGTTTTACCAACCGTTTCCCAGAAAACAAATTCGGAATTTAGCCACTTTTTTAAGGGCCTTTAGATAGATGTAGCCCCTTAAAGTTTTCGCACCAGAGGATCTGAAGAGTTTGAGGACGTCTATACCGGTACGAGTTTTTCCTGTTTCCCCGTACCCCCCGCAAATGCGGCATACCATACCTTAAGTGATCATCACAGTGTAAAATTTTCCAAAAATCGATTTTCCTGCATTATTCACACTCGAAACTTTAAGGGGTGATCTCACTTTAGACGCTAAAAAAAGCTTTTTTCATGATTTTTTTTTGATAGATTTACTTTATAATTATTGATATAAAAGTTGTTACATTTATTAAATACACTTTCGAAATACACACAAATATTTTTTAAATGCCATTTTGTTATTTTTGCATATATAAAAAATCATATGATATGCGCTATAGCCATTAACATGGAATCTAAAACCGTTTGATTTTTTTGTTTTGGATGATCCATCTCCGAGATTTCATCAACAGCGCAGACCTACAATTTTGTAGGACATTTTTTTAACTACTATTTGCGTCTGTAGTGACTTGAATAAACTTAAAAAAAAATGTATTCCGAAAGTGTATAACGTGTAACAACTTTTATATCAATATCTATAATATGAACCAATCACAAAAATTCATGGAAATAGCGTTTTTTAGCGTCTTAAGTGAGAAACCCCTTAAACGCGGTTTTCTCGAAATGTCGTTTTTCAAAACGGCGTACACTCTCTAAGGGAAAGTTTTCAAGCTCTCCGTATCAAATTTTGACACAAGATTCTTACGCCATTCTTTATCTTGCTAGGAAGCTTTTTTCAATTTTCATATTTTTTCAAACGACAAACTGTCGATAAAATAGGCTAAAATCGATACTTTTTTGTCCAAACCACCGCCATTTTGTCAATTTTTATATTAAAAAACCTCCTTATCAACATAGCGGCTTTCATACTGATTAATAATCTTTTTTCAAATTTTCTTTCAGATAATATTCACGGCCACAACCGTGTGCACCGTGACACCATTTTTTTAAGACATTTTCAACCTTTAAAAAAATGTAAAAAAGTAAAAACAAACGTTCAACAACTTATTTTCTGTTCTTCACGAGTGCTTTGAATTCAGATTAAAAACAATCAAAATGATTAGCGTATTTTAATTATCGAAAAAAAAACCGCGAAAATCAACTATTTTTCGGCCCGTTAAACTGTGATGATCCCTTAAGAGAAGGCTGTGGATGGAACGGAAGTTATGTTGGATTAGTGAAGTGCTGGTAGGGCGTGATAGAAGACGCCTTAAATGGAAATGGAGAATACGCAAAAAAAACCAGTTTGAAGTCAGGAAAAAAATATACGCTTCGATATTGTTTTACGGTTTATGTCTAAAGGGAACGTTACAGCGGCGGGACAGCAAAAAAAAAAGTAGAGTAATTATACAGAAAGTTGGCCTCACCTTGGATGACCCTGATATTGCAGTATGTTCTTCCTTAGATGATTGCTAACAACGTTGCTTCTAATTACTAAGGTACGGACACGACTCCATTGCTTTTTTAATGTTAGAAGTATGACACGCGACATGATGTTTCACGTACCAACGCAAGCAATGTATAATACTTTTAACGCTTCACGGGGTTAGGCTACTGTGACAATTTAAAAAATCGTTAATCGCTTGAGGCAACTCGAATTGAAGAGGAAGCTCCGACATATTGTGAAGGAATCGCCGACTGAAGGTAAACTTATGATTACAACTTATGTAATGTTACAACTTATGTAATGAACGAATTATGATTACAACTTATGTAATGAACGAATTGACTTGAAATTTGGTACACTTATTCAGTATAATAGTAGTTTAGCATTGACCGAAGTTTTTCTTATGAACATTTTTTTGTTCATTAGTTATTAACAGTAACGTCATGTTTCCTAGAAAAAATGAATATGAAAAATTCAAATTTTTGTTTGATGATTGAATCACGGTAGCAAAAAAGTTCGGTCAAGTCCTAGCCAATATAATATCTCTTTGAAGGAAAAAAAAAACTTTTTTTGGTTCAGATCAATCGGATGCCCAAAGTCAAGTGCACCGTTTAGCCCCTCACGTCCAAAGGTCCTTCACGAGATTATTTATAACGTCTTTGATTATTAACCCTTCGAGTGCACACTTTTTATTTTTTTTTTCCGTGTAAGGACGTATTTTTCAACGTATGCCCCACTTTAAACGAATATTTTGACATTTAATTTTCGTTTTCGTCAAAAAATAAATTGAGGGCCATAAAATATGGCCAGTTCACTACAAAAAACGTATCTAAAAAATGCATATTTACCGGAATACAACGATTTGAAAAACGCCTTGGGTCAGATTGACCCAAGATGCCCTTATAGGTTGGTAGCGGGGGTGTGCACTCGAAGGGTTAATATTTTCAAGTGAAATTTTGTACACAACTTTGGCGATGTATATATGAATAAATGTTCAAACGATTTTTCGTTGATCTTACTCCTTCAAAATTAGTTTTCTTAAACGCTCATTTTCGTGTCGTCATAGTAGCCTAACTCCTTAACTTTAACTTTGTTTGGGTTTATTTGGGTTTGGGTGTTGTTTGGGATGGGATTGGAATGTGTTTTCTGTGTGTTTGGTTTTTTTACCATTGTTTACGTTCGTTAGGATTTGGTTGTGGGGAGTGTGTGCGTGTGCGTGTAGTAGCGTATATTCTACTCAATACACTATGACGTTTATTCATTAATTCGAGCTTATAAGAGTCTAAATCATCGTGAAGGACTCGTGCCCGCACCTTTATATATATATATCCACTGGGTGTCATGTTTGAATGGATAATCCTGCATCTGTCGAAAGGTCAGATCATGTCCTACTATATGCGGAAACTTCAGTTTAGTAAAATTCCCACGATTTTAGAGATAAAAATCATCTGCTTTTGGTTTTTCGCATGTCATTTCTACATATGATAAATTTTTTTCCCCGTTTTTTAAAAAATACTCTTGGTTATGTATTTTACCTCGAAAAGTTTTCTTTTTAACCATGAATGTTAAGGAAACTTTATGAAAAAAGATCTTATGCACAATTTGCATACAAAGCAATTCGAACATCTGACTTTCATGGCCTCCGGTATAAAAAAAATGTACCACGCATATGGTACCAATTACTTTAAAAAGTTGTCGTAATTACTTAGTTATTGTCGATTCATATAATTTGTATAAATGGCATGCAAAAAACAAAAGCAGATGATTAAAAAAAAACTAAGGCTAAAATCGCGAAAACCGTGAGACTTTTACTGAACTGAAATTCCAGCATATAGTAGAACATAATCTGACCAATCGACAGTAGCGGGGTTATCCATTAATTAGAGAACACCCTGCATATATAGTTGTTCGTTGAATAAGTTTTCGCTGTTTTCCAACAGATGGCGTTATCAGAACTGCGTGCGTGTAGTTTAAGATGGTAACGCATCCATAAAGTACTATACCGTAAACCGGGGTAACTTTGGGACATCGCGTAATATTCGACTTCTGAATTTTCCCACCGACACCATGCCTTATGAATTGGCGCGCAATCGCCACTTCTGTCATATGTGCTGCCACCTATGCGGCGAATATTTAAAGCTGTAGTTGTACGGACGTGTCGCAAAGTTTCCCAAAATTATTCCAAAGTTACCGCGGTTTACGGTAAGCAGGACTGAAATTCACTGTATGTCATATCGCGGAAGTGTAAACAACTTTTTTTTTCGCAGTGTTAAACACTTCAAATTTCGCGCCGAAAAAAGAGTATTTGCAGCTAAAGCACACAGAATTCGTGTTGAGACTTAGAGGCTTGAAATGTGTTGAATTGGAGGTCAGATTGATTGAATGTCAGATGGTAGCTGAACTAACATCATCATTAGGCGTTGATCACACAACACTTTGAAACGTTTGAAAGCAAAAGGAATCATTTATTCCTAATAAAGGATTCATTTTTACGGAAAAAAAAAAAAAAAAAACAGCGAGAACTTATTCAACATCCTAATATATATCAACTTTTTCAGAATGACCTCTAAAACATATTTCAAGGTCAGGGTAATCCGAGGTGAGGTCTATTTTCGTATAATTACCAACAGTGGAATAAATAAACGGTTAGTAAGCGAAAGAGATATTGATTACATCCTACCACTAGCGGAGTTGAATTCCGAAGATCGCCAGAAGAAAACGCGCAAGATAAAAATAAAATACAAAATACGAGGCGACGTGAACTCATTGGTTCTTTCTTGCAACGGATTCGAGTGAAATTGCGAGGGAATCGAAAAACATACGATTCACCGGACGTCACGCGTCACAAGATGACCTCGTAGACTTGACAAACGAGATTTGTTTTTTTTTTTTTTTTTCAAGCGCCTTTCGAGGCACCCGTGAGTCTTGCTAGCGTGCGGAGGTTCGATTATCTTACCTGGAACGAGTGCGAGAACGACGACGAGATCGAGACCTTGATCGGGAGCGGGACCTCGAGCTCGAGGAACGCGAGCGCCGTCCGCGTCTCTTGTCCTCGACGAGACGAATGTGGCGCCCATTGAGCTCGGTGTCGTCCAACTTTTCAATGGCGTTCTTCAGATCCGAGTAGGTGGCGAATTCTACCACACTACGGAGGGAAAAAAGCGGTGAAATTTGGCCCGCGTGGGTGGTGGACTTAAGGGATCATCACAGTGCAAAATTTTCAAAAAATCGATTTTTTGTTGCATTATCCGATAGTGTAGACGCTATTAAAAATGCTGTTCAGTTTTTGGGGCGAAATTCGAACAATTTCGGTCGCTACAGCTTTAGAGAAAGGGATTCGAGCAGCGGCGTGTGCGCACTCGAAACTTTGAACGCGTTTTTCTCAAAATGTTTTTTCAAAACGGTGTGCTCTCAAAGGAAGAGTTTTGAAACTATCAGTCTCAAATTTTGACCGAACATTCTTCACGCCATTCTTTATCTTGCTACACTGAGAAAAAATAATCGTTGAATGTGCAAAGTGCATTTTGTTGTCTCGAAATTTTGTTGTTTCAACAGTTGCTCAGACATGCTAAATAAGCAGATAGTTTAAACGTATCTTTGATTACTCCCCAACTATACTGTTTTGTCATGCCAATCAAAAATCAAGTTGAACGTATTTAAAGATACAATTTCGTTACACCAACTGAATTTTGGACGGATGAACGAATTTTTCTTAATTCGGGGTATGGAAGTTTTTTTAAAAGGCAAAACTGTCGAAAAAGTAGGCTAAATTCGATACTTTTTTTTGTCAAACCACCGCCATTTCGTCTATTTTGATTTTTAATCCTTCGAGTGCACACTGGGTCGTTTTGACCGTACGTATTTAGTATTTTTCAAAGTATGCCCCACTTTGAACCAATGTTTTGGCCTTTAATTTTCGTTTTCGTCGAAAAATACATTTAGGGCCATAAAATATGAATAATTTACTACAAAAAACGTCTCTACAAAAAAAATTCAAAAAATGCATATTTACCGGAATACAACGATTTGAAAAACGCCTTGGGTCAGATTGACCCAAGCTGCACTTATAGGTTGGCGACGGAGGAGTGCACTCGAAGGGTTAAAAGAATCCCCCATAGCAAGATAGCGGCTTTCATACTGATTAATAATCTACAAATTTTGTTTCAGATAATATTTACGGCCACAACCGTAAAGAAATTTTCAACCGTTAAAAAAAATGTAAAAAAAAAATGAAAATAAATGTTCAAACATTTATTTTCTGTTCTTCACGAGTGCTTTGATATGAAATAAAAAAAATCCGACTGATTAGCGTATTTTAACCATGGAACAAAAAATCGCGAAAATTCGCGATTTTTCGACTCGTTACACTGTGATGATCGGTTGACAATTTTAGTTGTTAGCTGGACTCACCCCTCGTTTCTACGTTGTTTGTGCGCGTCTGCGTAAGTTACTTCGCCGGCTTGTCTCATGTAATCCTTCAAATCCTGAGCATTACGCAAAAAAATCACCCATTATTACGCTGTCACGCGGAGTCGAACGGCTCGGCCGTTTTTTGCGGTTAATGTTTGTACTACGTTTCTAAGTTAGACGTTATTACTGCCCGCAGCCCTCGCGCGAGAGACCAAAACGCGAGAGGTCGCTGCGACCTCGCCCGTTTCTCTTTTTTTTTCTCAGGCTCGAGGGTGGGCGCAATGGACTTTTTTGGCCTGTGGTGGATAAAAAAAAAAAAGTTTTGCCGTCCAAATGGTGGCAATTATTGGAACTCTGAGTGTTTTGTGCTCGAACTTAGTATCGAAGATACGAAGCAACCTTTCTTTATACGCAATTCGATCGTTCGCCGATTTCGGTGCCTTTTTCTTCGACGTATACACGGCGAGATCGTGCACTGACCACCCTGCCGATTGGTGCGCATTCATTGGCAATGGTGTTTTAGCCCTTTTGAAATCGAGGCCACTCGTTTTTTTTTCAATTCTAGGCGAGTTTTCGTTTGGAGATAAACTATTTACTTTTTATTCACTTCTAGATTTCCATTTTTTAAATAATTTGAATTCCTTTCGTTTCTTTCGCTCCCGAACTTTCGTTTGAAAAACTAATTCCCATTATTTCTCTTTGTATTAAGGCCGTCGTGTAGTGTGACCAGTCGAAAAAATCCATTTTTCACATTGCATTTTCTGAAAGTATAATTTCTACTGAATATTTTCGTTTTTCTCGAAACTATATTTTTCAATTTTTTAGGCCTGATATTTCGAAAACTAATCGCCCGATTTACTTCAAATTTAAACCACATATTACATTACGTATACTAGAATCTAGTCGATAAAAATGTATCAACTATTTTAAACATGAATCATAATTCACAATGATTGCATGAAAGATCGTTATGTGCGGTTACACCGTCGCCATTGCTTAAAAATGTTTTTTTTTCTCTTTCATTCTTGTAAGCGTAATAGCAACATGTTTACGGATTGTAAAATTTTTCAAATTTCTTTTTTCAGGGCACCGGAAGCGGCCCAAAAACGGCGGCAGCCACTTTCTTTACCCATATTAATATACGTATAACTTTGTCGATAATTAAAATTTGTTCAATCTGTCAAAACGTACGTGTTCTTTATTTCTTGTTTAATAAACCATAAAAACCCGAAATGTCCTGTCTGATGGTTTCCGAGAATTTATTTTTCGAGTATTGCGTTTCTCTATCTTCACACTAGAAGACGTCTTCGATACTTTATTTCTTCTTTCCATTTCGTATTTTTCCTGCGTATTGGGCCGTACTTTTTTCTCTCCCGTTTTGCAAGTACCAGGCCGAAAATTTGGAAAGCAAAGCTAAACAATCAGCAGAGTGGTCAGCATTTCGTTATTGCAGGGGGGCTTCGCGAGGTTAATTTACTGGAAAGTTCGAAAAACAAAAAACGTGGCTGAAAGAAGCTCTCGATGATTAAAATACACACACACACATGAATATATACATATATGTATATCTAGATACGTATGTATTGCATATGAGACTGAGAGCGGAGATGATTTTGGTTCCGAGAGATCTCAGAGAGCCAGTCGTCGAGGATTTGTTTTTGGATCCGGATGAAAACCAGCTGGTCATCGAAAAAAAAAACACGCCGGATGGTCCGATTGTTTTTGGTGATCCAAGCGTTTTTCTCCCTTATTGTTTCAGTTTGCGGTCGTCGTCGTCCATTTTGTTTGCGGGGGTTTGTTCGGTCGCTCGGGCGTCCATTTTGTGTTTGGGTCTCTGTACGGGGGATCCATCGAGGGTATCCAATTTGCGTTTGGGCCTGTGTTCGGTCGTTCCTCGAGGGTATCCATTTTGCGTTTGGGTCTGTTCGATCGGGCCCGGTGTCCAAAAATGGCCAAGTTCGTGAGAGTGCGGGGTGTGGCCAGCGATCCGTTTCACTCGAGGGCGCGCATCCGTTGGGGCAAAAAAAAATCCATCCATCTTGTTTTTCTCTCGCTTTCTCTACGCGCTCGTCAACGCTTTCTCGTACTTTTGGGCTCGTCTGGGCGTCGTTGCGGCTTTCTTTATCCTTCGATTTTCGTCGCGATGCCCAAATTTCCCCTCCACGTTTTAAATCCCTCGATGATTTCATTGGTTTTTGGCGTTTCTTTCCTTTTTCGATCACGTCACCTATATTTTCGTCGTGTATAATAAAATTGGGGAGAAATTTTGTCGTTTCGCGTTCTTTTGTGTTTTTTTTTTTTTGTCACGCCAAGCGCGCGAAATTGCTTTGCATAAAGAAAAGTTGTCTCGTACACGATTTTCCTCCAAAAATCTCTTTGAACTCGTCATCGAGTGCTACGATCAATAAATTCTTGCCTCGAGACTGCACTCAATTGTTTATTTTTTAAATATCTCGTATTTCAATATGGTAATTTACGACTCAACATTGAAAAAAAAAAAAAAAAAAAAGAAATTGGGCTCTGGTGACGAGAGTTCGAGAATTTCTCTCGGTAACTTTGATGTCAATTTCCAGACTCTCTACGGGCAAAGATTTTTCTCCCTGCGATAGAGTCTCAGGAGATAGCTAATTTCGAGCACAATTTATGCAAAAAAAAGTAAGAAAAAAATTGATGGTATGCAAACGCGCCGTTCGTGGCCCATGTTTTTTTTTGCGGTTTGATTCGTGCACGTTGACTATTTAAATTCGATTCGAGACGTTACAGACGTGTTTCAACGCTATAAATTGAGAGGAATTTTTGAAAACAAATCCTCGCAAAGACGCGACTTTTGGCATTGAAATTAAATTTCGCGAAAATTTTGCTTAAATTCAAATTGATCTTAAGTAATAAAATATTTGTCAGAAGTTTTTAAGTCGCACAAATGGATATTTTTTTCAAACAAATTCTTCTCAATTTTAAAGCAAAATATAATTTCAACAAAAGGAACTTTTCACACATTGCTTGAGACTTTATTTTCAATAAAATTCCTTCAATTCTTCCCAAACTATTCGCAATAGTATATTCAAATTTTCCAATTCTTCCCAAATTTGAACCAAGTTACAAATTCTCTTTGCAATACTGTCAAGTTTCGTGTTTCTAGTTTTAAGGCTTTCACGGCTCTTTATGTAATGAGAAGAGTATGTGGCTTCCGGATGGAGGCCGTGTCGAGGATCAGCGTTACGGCGACGTTTCGCAAACGTCATTCTGCATTATCAGAGAGAAGTTTTCTTTTCCTCTAACTCCCGAGAGAAATTTTATTTTTGTTTGGCATTGAAAAACGTCGGTATGTCTCGATCGGAGACCGTAAGAAGGAAGAAAAAAAAAAGACACGTTCGAAACCGACGGGCGATCACGCAAAGGAACATTCCTGGCTGATTAAGCCCTCCCGATCTGAATGCCCGTATTGTACGTGAGGCCGTGTAGATATGTCACGAACGTGAGACATTTAGTTTGACAAATATTAAAAATATATGATATGTATATATATATACTAGAAAAAAAAGAAGACACTCTTTTAAGGTGACGCATTTACCTTGGGGGCCCAGGCACCACCTTGATTTACGGACAGAGAGAAAGGCCAAGAGAACACGGACGTCGATTGGTCGGCTCGAATCTCGTTTTTTTCTCTCTTTCTCTCTCTCTCTCTCTCTCTTTCTAGTTTTCCTTATCACGCCCTCTCTCTCTCTCTAAACAAATAGCTCTTTGACACGCGCTTGGGATGATTTCGGCAATTGCCGAGCCCTCTTAAACGCCCTCATGGCCCGTTGCCCTTCGAACTTTAATCTCGGATGACGAAACTCTACCCGGACGTGGATGATGGAAGGTCCGTATTGCGATGACGTGTGTCTCGACGAAATTCAACGGTCCCTCATTTGCCAGTGACATTTATCTTTCTCTCCTTTCCAATCTTCGTTCTCTTCTCCAATTGTTTTTTTTTGTTTTCAAAAAATAATAAATCGCTATTATCTCTATTAAGGCGAGAAATCCCTTTAGAATTATCCAAAAATTGATTTTCTTTACATATTTCGAAAGTATGATACCCAAAGAATATACTGACCAAAGGAAAACTCGATATATTGATTATTTGCGGAGTTATCGTGTTGTAGATTTGGATTAAATTTTGTGATATTACTCTCAGTAATATTATCGCAAGCATATACCTTAAGTTCTAACGGTAGCATGTAAATGAATAATTTTTTTGGGGTCAAGAATGTCGAACAAATGGTCGAAAATTCGAACTTTGGAGTAAAAAGGCTCCCAAATTTTCAATTTTGCACTTTTTCATCATTTTTGGGTATATCCTCCCCCTTAATATGTCAGTAAACGAATGACATTCATTTTTTTCCGATCAACAGAAAAAGAGTGACAACTGCAGCACTTTTCGATGTCACGGAAAACAGGCGTCCGAAGACTCTTAATAGCGGCCCATTTTGTTGGTTATCCCAAAAAAAAATTTAACACTTGACAGTTATAATAAACTCAAGTCCAAATTTGAAAATGATCAGATTATTTTATCCCCTCTAAAAAAATTCCGAAAAAATACCTATTTTTCACGCTCCTAAAGGGATCTCTCGCCTTAAGGCGTCTGGTTCAGAGGGCCAAAAAAATCGTCTTCCTTTGGTCGATGGTTTAACTATTGGAGGAAATGTTCCTGGAGTTTTAGAAGTCAACTCGAAGTATTTTCGACGATACGGGCCCGAGAACAGGTGAGCGTCAAACATGTCTGAACATTTTCTCGCTTTCTCGAAGCGTTTTTGTGATTTTTACAAATCGGCAAGCGTGATAGCAAAAAAAATATTTCATCTATCGACCCAAACCAAAGTTCATTCTCTAAAGTATTGAAAACTATCCCAAACGTACTAAAAACTGATTTAGAAGTCATTTTCTTTCACAAATAAAGAAATTGAAAAAATCTTCACTTTTTGTTCAATCTTGAAAATGAATGATTTCACGGTTAAAAAAAGTTTATCAACAATTAAAATGTCTTCAAAATAGTTTTTGTTTTTAAGTTTTAGACAAGAATTACGCAAATCATCTTTCCCGCCAATTCGATACTCCAGCGGCGAGACGCTTCATAGTCAGCTAATCACTCCGCCATTTTACGACAACGTGACGATACAAAATTTTTCTTATCCTTTTCAAATGTGCGTTTAAATACCCTGAAAATTTCAAGAATTTCCGTAGTTTCTCTCCTTATAAAACAAAAAACCTCCGTAAATGATTTTTAGGTCTCTAAACCAGACTGCCTGAAAAATTTAACGAAAAAAAATACAAAAATGAATCAACAGAAAAGAAATCTCGTCTGTTGACAAGTGGAATTGAAATGTTGACATCGACAAGGGCTTCTTTTTTCGCGAGAAGAGAACCGCGTAGGAATGATTGTGAAGAAAAAGAAAAGTTCGAGGATGGCGATTGGGATCGTGAGGAAGTTGGATCGAGCGTAGAATTCGTAGTCCCGTCGTAGTCGTGGCAGTTTCGTCGTCCGCAGTCGGCGAATTCCATCTTCCCGTTAAACCGAGCGACGATCGAAAGTTCGCCGTCCAAATATACGTATACATACACGTACGTACGTATGTATATGTATACACGTATCTTTTTGCTTGAAAACTCTCGTCACGACTCGGCACTATATCCCCTTCATTTCCGAGCCACAGGGGCGAGTCCTCCGGCTCCTTACCGCCGTTGGAAAAAAAATAGAAAGCAAAATGGCGGCACTCCTGGCCGTCGAGCAGACGTAGGGAGGCGCAGCGCCTCCGAGACAAAATCGCCGACGAGTTCGCCAGAGTCGACGTTAAATTGAATCGTAGGCCAAGCTGGCGCGACGTTGAAGGCCCACTGAGGGAGGGCGGGCCCGAAGGGGGTGTGTCTCAGGGGGAGAAGAGAACAGAGAGAGACGAGAGCCTCCTCAAAGTTTGCAACGTGATGAATGTTCGTTGCTCGCTCGCTCCCTCTGTTTATCGCTGTTTCTCTCTCTCTCTCTCCCTCGCGCCCTCGCTATTTCTCTCTCTCTCTTTTTCTCTCGCGCGCTACGGTCCACCCTTAAGGATCGTGACCCGGAGCAAACCGCCATCCATCCCGTCATCGGACCCATCGTCTCTCGCGCGCACTCTTTATCATCGTCATGATCATCGCGGGCAATCGGTTCAGTATTGACGGTTGAGCATATCGAGTGGGGGGAGGGGGGCGCGCCCCAATATCGATCTCGACCACTCCTCCCGGGCGAAGAGGACATGGCTCTTCGGAAAGAACATCAATTTTTGTTTATTGCTTTTTTTTTTGGCTCAACTGCTGACCGAACGTTAATTAAATTGTAATAATACTAATAATGACGAGTAATAAGAATTGCGAAAATAAATGGTGCGGGACTGTAACGAAATTTGCTAATTTGAGGAACACGTCAATTCGGATGGAAACTTCTAAAGGATTCGACACTCGAGACAATTTTTTTTCTCTTTTTTATAAAGTATTTTGGTTTTTTTGTTAGCCGCCATTTTTGTTGCGAAAATATTTCACAAGAAAAAATGTTTAATTTCATCTAATCGGACCCACGTCCGAAAGAATTCTCTTTTTCTCGCGAGGGTACGAAAGCAGAAGTGTCCATCTTGAATTATTCGAAAGATAATAATAAGTGCAAAAGCGCGTTTCTAAACGTTAATTGATCAAGTAAGACTCGGTTTTCGTGAACTTTCCCTATCTCTCGTATATTCGTTTCGTGGATCGGTCTCTTTTTCCTGCGGAGTCTCCGAATATCCTGTGGGTGATCCTTATCCCTGAAGACGACGATCCCGGTGATTTCCTTCTTCCTCGGTTTGCCCTCGCGATCGTCCGAACTATCGGTCCCGATTCTATTCTCTTTCCATCCGTCTGTCTCTCTCTCTTTCTGTATATCTCTCTCATTTTTCGAGTCCATAATTGCCGAAGGGATTCTCTTGTCGGCTTGTGGAGCGGATATTGCCCTCGTCTCCCGCGAAGCCCTCGTGTATAAAGAGTACAAAGAGTGCCCAAACGCCCAACGGTTCCCAAGAGTCCTTTTCGTCCTTTCGTCCAGGCTGGACCTGGACTCGCTGGCAACGATCTCTATCCTTGTCTCGCTAGCCTCTCGCGCCGAGCACAATTTCCTTTCACTCGATAGAAAATAATCCTCCGATCTTGTCCCTCGGATTTCGAGGCTCGCCATTGTTCGGCGTCACGAAATTGAAACATTTGCCACGAAACGCTCGTCTGCTACACCGGAGACTTACTTGATCAAAACGTGATGGAACGAAACAAAATCACCCGTAATTCGCGCTCACTTCGGTACGAAGAAAAGAAAAACATCAAAGACACGCGAGTGATTCGAGCAAAATAAATGGAATGAACAAAATGAACGAGACTTTTCGTTAGCGAACGATCGAGAGTCGCGGAACAAATTGACACGGATCGTCAAACGAAAAACAAATATAAACGAATAAATAAAACAAGAGACGCAAGGAAAAAAAAAACATTTAAAGAATTTTCGCTTTTTTCTCGGTCGTAATTAATGCGAGACAAAGTATCGGGATTTTCGTACCTGCCAGCTGACGCGGCTCGAGAGATTCTCGACCGTGAGACGGTACTCGGTGCGAGTCGGTGGTCCGTATCTAGATAAAACAAAAAGCCGCTTCGTCAGAACGAGTTCCAATTTTTTCCCCATATTTTCTTCTTTTTTTAAATTGCGAATGTTAATTTTCCCCCATTATTTATAGGGTGCAGTAGAAAAGGATTTGTCTTGGACCTGACGATTCAAGAATACGAATGTGTTACGAGTTTTTTTTTTCTCCAAATAGATCGCATTACGCAAGATAGGAATTTTCGACAGATCGAATTCTTCTGCAGTGTTTTTTTTTGTCAAAAATTCAACGAGTGAAAAAAATTAATGGTTGGTAACGTAAGGAAACAATGTGGTTGGTAAGTACCTGGGCAATGATTGCTTGTAGCTAGATGCAGTCCTCGTGTTTCTGTTCACACTGTCTCTGCAAAAATTTGACTTCATGTGAACAGAAATAACGGATGTCGATGTTTGTCGTTAAATAAGTAAAGGGGAACAAGGAAATTATCGTTGAAAAAAAAAACAGATGTTTATATGTATGTACGTATTATATGTACAGTCAACTCTCGTCTATTTTGCAAAACGGCGACCGGTTGTCCGGTGCGTTCTTCCCAGCCCCCTGGTAACCATCAGCTATACATCGCTCTCGTAATGTCCGTCGCTTTTATTTTTAATCGCTGCCACGTGTGGCGCTAGTAGTCTGCTCGATAACTATATATATATATATATATATATATATGTCGTATGATCTGTGAACTGGCCGGACCCAACGAGCGCGTACAATATTATTGCACTCGAGTTGTGAGAAAAATTTGAACAAGCACAAGTCACAATCATAATCATAAAACGCGTAAAACCCTTCAAATACTCCGAAAATGTCATTATTATATCGAGTATAGAACGCGCACACGTAAAACAAGCCGAGCAGATGACTACTAGCGCCACGAAGTGGACTGTAGCGCATTTAAACATCCCGAACACGCGAATAATATACTGACATACGAATAGTACCCAGTGTCACGGGGCTAATCTTCCCCTAGCCACCATTCTGTGACCGAGCTATGTTCATGGCTATAACCTCACTTACCATCCCAAACTTAACTCATGGTAGCACTCACGAAAATAATAGATACTGATTGTACGACGATTTATGCACGTGCTTCAGTTAATTTGTCAACGTTGCTCCCTCCGCATTTATAATCAAGTGATAAATAAAAATTCAACGCTTAATTTGTTAATTAAATGCTGTTTGTTAATTAAAATAAGATTAGTTCATCACCAGACTTTGTCCAAACTTATTTTGTCATTAATCATTGATTCGCTCATTGAAACTCGTCTGCGCATTTGAATTTTTTTTGTTAACACATAGACATTTCAACGTTTTAAAAAACATTTATCGTCTCAATTAATGAAATTTAGATTTTTTGTGAGTTTTGTAAAAATACGATTTGATTGGTTTGATATTGAGGACAAAAACAATTCCTTAAGGTTTCCCTTCGTGGAGGGCCGTATTTTGTGGGGCATGAGGCCCTTCCGAATCATTGGTAAATTACAGTGGCGCTTAATGAAAAAACTAAATCACAAATTATTATACTCAACGATAAGCTGAAACAAAAAATGTGGCGCACACTTCGTAGGTTTAGAAACTATTACATTTTCTCTGAAAATGTCGCGGCTATGAAAATACGTATACTGGGATGTAATTCTACTTTATAATAGACAAAAAAAAAACATTTAATTGGTAAATATTCGGGTTCGTGAAAGAAATGCCTTAAGGGATCATCGCAGTGTAAAATTTACGATAAATCCATTTTTTGCATTATCGGATAGTATAGACAGTTATAAAAACATGCTGTTCAAGTTTTGGGGCGAAAGTCGAATTTCGCTCGCTACAGCCTTTCTTGGATAAAGTGATTCGAGCAGCGACGTGGGACCTGGCGCAAACCTTTAACGTCACACTGGGTTAAATTCCCCCGGCCAAGTTCCAAATGGTTGCTGTCTGAAAACTATCAGTCCGATCGGGATTGAAAAAATGCTAAAAAATACTTTGAGCATTCTAGGACATTTGTGAAAAGTCGGTATGTCAAAATTCAAATGACATATTCTAAAAAAATCGTGAATAGGTGAATTTGCCAAAAGACACCTTTTTACTAAAAAAAATCATAACTTTCTGAATTCTCGATATTTTCAAGTAAAATTAGAACAGGATACTCGTCAGACATTATACTCCTAGGGAAAAATAGTGGCATAGTGGCACGTCAAACCCTCGCCTCCTGGAGGGCCGACCTTCAATTGAAACTAGGACCCATAGCTATTTAGGCCCAAAGTTAGGCCTGGGTAAAATTTACGCACGGTGACCAAGGAGGGTTACCGAGTTTTTCTCGCAATGTCGTTTTTCAAAATGGTGTACACTCTCAAAGGAAGTTTTCAAGCTAACCGTCTCAAATTGTGACATATTCTTGACGTCATTCTTTATCTTGCTATGGAAGTTTTTCTTTTTAAATTGAAATATTCATATTTTTTTAACCGAAAAACTGTCGAATAGTCTAAATTCTATACTTTTTTTTTTGCAAACCGTCGCCATTTTGTCAATTTTGATTTGAGAAAAAAAAACCATAGCAAGATAGCGGCTTTCATACTGATTAATAATCTTTTTACAAACTTCGTTTCAGCTCATATTCACTGCCGCAATTGTTTAAAAAAAAAAAAAAATGAACATTGAAACATTTATTTTCTGTTCTTCATGAGTGCTTCGATTTTACGTTAAAAAATTCAGATTGACCAGCGTATTTTAGCGGTCGCAAAAAAAATAACGCGAGAATCAGATATTTTTCGACCCGTTACACTGTGATGACCCCTTAAGGTAGTCCTATCGCTTCACACTAGTCCTATCACTTTACATCTGAGACTTGTACAATTTATATTTTTAACATATGCAAAAATGAAATAACTGAATTTTTCATGTGTAAACTGTTTAATGAATGTTCACATTTAATTAGAAAAAATAAAAATAGTCATTCCAACGATTCGCGCAGTATTTCTAGGTTTGATATTTGGCAACATTGATTCTATTTCCGTCTCTTTTTACTCAAACAGGCGAGTTTAATGAATTCAATACCGGAAGTTCAAACTAAACTTGACATTACATAAAAATTAGGTCAATAAGCGTAATTTTTTCTGAGCGCACTGGATTACTACAGGTGTTAAGTGTGTGAATCTGATTATTTTTAAGAATTTGACGGATTCCCGCTATTATATACACTTTTGTAGCGACCGGAAATTGGGTTTTTGTATGTCGTCTCGGAATTTCTGCGCGAAAATACGCAATTTTAATATTTCTTTTCTCTGTAATCAGGTCGATAAACGACCCTGAAACTTTACAGAGACGATGATTAATACATTTAGTGAAGCTCAAACAAAACAAAAACTAAAATCGTATGGGTTTGAAACCTGGCGATAGAACTACCTTAACGGCTTACTTTTTCCCACGTGAACCATCAGTTTGTATCAGTACTTTCTCTCAGCGCGGTTATTTTGATCTGATTCGCGTTTTCGCTTCCCCGTTCGAAGCCATGTTTGAAATAAAAAATCTAAGCGTGCCATCTGAATTTTTTTTTTCGAATTCGACGGGGTTAAAGAGTCTGCAGTTTTTTTGGTAAAAAAAGTGCATAGTTTCCAAGATATCCGAGGCCGAAAACAGCTGCTAGGTCAAGGCGTCGTTGCTATCGACCGTATTGTGGGGCCTCACTCACGCAGCAAAATACATGAGAGTTGAGTGTACATACATTCGGAAGAAAGAAAAAAAGAAAGAAAAAAAAGTAGCGCAAATATCTACGGATTTGCACTCATTGCTCAGGCACACACGATTCAATCCTTTCGCAATCATAAAATCTGAGTATATCCGCGCATATCTTTTTTCTTCAAGGGCCGTTCGAATAGAGGCGCGACAAAATAACTTTACGCGACGAAATCAAAAAAACAAGAAAGGACTAAAAATACGCCGGGGCAACGAAAAAATTAAAATATCGCTGATTTTTCATTAAAAAAAAATAATCTGTTCAATGTTCAGCGTACCTGTCGTGTCGCATATCGTCCCGACTGTAAACAATCCAATGCAAAAACACAAAAAAAAATACATTAGTCGTGAAAAAGTGGAAAAAGGGCGAAAAAAAAAGAAAATAAACATTTTAACGAGTGACTCTCGTCTTGAAAACAATGAGAGCGTGATAATTTTCTTACGATCGTGTGTGAAACGATAGATTTTTTTTTCACAATTAAAATAATGATGATAATGTCTACGTATGTATACGGAGGGGCAGGGAGGGTGACTCTATCACAGGGCGTGCCCGGTGTGAAATTTCCGAAACATTATTTTCCATACCAAAAAAAAAAAAAACGAATAAAAACACTAGACTTCAAAAAGGTCCCCCTCACCTTGAATATTCGGAAAAAAATGTTCAATGCCGCACTCAGACACGAGTCAGCCAAGATACTCTCGTAAATAATTACATCGCCATAAAGAGAAATTAGTTCATCGATATTCCCAAAACTGAACCAAAGGATGCCAGATGTAAAAAAGAAAGCGCCGTATTTTTCGAACATTTGCGCACCGCGCGCATCAAGAGACGGACGTGGTTGGGGTGGGGGAGATTCGAGAGTGAACATTCCGACGTAGAGAGAAATGCAAAAAAAAAAAAGAGACAAATCTACGTTTGATGAATGAGGAAAAAAAGAACGTAAAAAAAAAATAAACAAAAATCGGTGTAGCGTGTCTTACGCAGGTCGCCTCGAGTCACCACCAAAACCACCACGGGAGTCACCATAGCGCCACTGGTCACTACCCCTAGGTGTACCCCGGGCCCTCTCTACAGTAATTCTGTAACAAGACACAATTGGGGGATATGCTTACTTGTCTCTCCAGGAGCGTGAGCGTCCGTAGCCACGGTCGCCTCGCCTCCCTGAAACACCACGTGCTATCTCCACCGCCACTCTGAAACACACCCAACAAAACCCCGCCTAAGTCCTCGACTAAATCTTACTCTAAAAGCTGCTTCCATCAAATCCGCTTCTTTTCTTCTTCGTCTTCTCGGCTTTTTTTTTACTCACTCCCTCAAATTTCATTCTCAAAAAACGGTTGCAGTCAGAAAATATTTGTGAAAAAAAAAATAATAACAGAGGGGGAAGAAAAAAATCAACATCGATACAATCTCCCGACAAGCCCCCGAACTCTCGTGTCTCCGTTTTTCGTTGCGTTCTCGCCTCAAAAGTTTTTTCTTTTATCGATTTGTTTGTTACTTTTTTGTTTTGTCTGACTCTCGATATTTTTGCTCTTGCTCGCTCCCTCTGAACTAGCCTGTCTCGCTACTCTGACGATTGATCTTACGAATTTCTCAAAGAGAGCCCCCCTCCCCCGACAACCCGGCCTCCCCCCTCCCAAAGACGCGACAATGAAAATTTATTTGGTTACCGAAATTTAATCGTTTCTGTTTTAAATCTTATTTGGACTTTTTTTTTATTTTTCTTTATTCATAATTGCGCGATCTACGAAAATCGGGGAGTTGATGGTGGTCGTTCAAAATGGCGGTAAAGTATATTGGATTCTCATGTGTTAAGTATATCCGCATATAAAATAGCAATGTGTGTTTTTTTTCTCGTTATTCCTCGTAAATGTGCTTCATTTTGTTTTTCTTCTTTGAGTTTATTTTTTCATTCTTTGATATATTTGAATTGTTTTTTTCTTCGTTTTTGGGAGAACGGAGGCGCCGATGGAGAGTAGCTCTCGGGTAATTAAGAGATAACAGCAGTAGTCAGATGAGATAGCGATTTTTTTTCTTCAAGCGACAGAGCTAATTACGCATGCTATTTCGAAATCTCAGCTTAAACAAAAAAAAAATCGTGAGGAATTGTGCCGTAACGATTATCTCTGATATTTCGAAATTTGTCCTTTCGTCTTCCTTTCGCAATGAATTGTTACGTTCGCCATCAAGCGAGGCACGTATAAATGAGATCCAATATTTCGATATTTGTAATTTTCACGAAAGTCTCTGGTTTCGTTTGTTTTCAAACAGGAGCGTGCTTCAACGATGAACGTTGAAGAATACTGATTATTTTTTGCAGGCGCACGATACGCGCTTTGAAAGCTTCGGTTTAGAAGTTTCGATAAGTTTCGTTGCGTCGTTTTCGAGAGAAAAAACAATGTAAATCAAGGGGTTCTTACTTTAGACGCTAGATAAAGGCTCTTTTCGTGCTTTTTTTTTTTGATAGGTTTATATTATAGATATTGATGTAATAGTTGTTACACTTCATGAATACACTGTCGAAATGCATTTTAAAAAATTGTTTGTTTTTATGTAACCCAAACAAACTTTAAACGCGTTTTTCTCGAGACAACGTTTTTCGACGGCTTGTTGATAAAATCTTCGACACTACTGAACTGATTCTTATGAAATTTTAACCACATTCTTTACGACTATGGCCATAGCGCACATCAACAATTTTTTTTTTTCAAATTTTGATATTTACTTTTTTTGCCAAAAACGGTGAAAAACACGTTTTTTTCTCCGAAAATGTCCGCCATTTTGTTATTTTTGCGTATATCAAAAATCGGTCATATACGATTTTTTATATATGCAAAAATAACAAAATGGCAGACATTTTTCGAAAAAAGGACGTGTTTTCACCGTTTTTGGCAAAAAAATAAATAACAAATTTTTAAAAACTCGTTACACTTAATATACTCTCGATAAACATTTTAAAAATGGTTTGTTTTTATGGAACCCAAACATACTTTGAACGCGTTTTTCTCGAAACAACGTTTTTCGACGGCTCGTTGATAAAATCTTCGAAACTACTGAACCGATCTTTATGAAATTTTAACCACATATTCTTTACAACTATAACGCATATCAACGATTTTTTCAAATTTTGATATTTACTTTTTTTTTTGCCAAAAACGGTGAAAAACACGTTTTTTTTACGAAAAATGTCCGACATTTTGTTATTGCATATATCAAAAATCGTATACGACAGATTTTTGATATATGCAAAAATAACAAAATGGCGAACATTTTCGAAGAAAAAAAAAACGTGTTTTTCACCGTTTTTGACAAAAAAGTAAATATCAAAATTTGAAGAAAAAAATCCTTGATGCGCTATCGCCGTTAACATACTGAATCTAAAACCGTTCGATTTTTTTTGTTTCGGATGATCCATTTCCGAGATTTCATCTCATTTCATCAATTTCATTTGAACGCAGACCTACAATTTTTTAACTCCCATTTTTGTCTACAAATAGTGACTTGAATAATTATTTTAAAACAATGTATTTATTAAGTATAACAACTTTTATATCAATATCTATAATATGAACCTATCAAAAAAACATGAAAATAGCCTTTTTACCGTCCAAAGGGAGAAGACCCCGAGAAAAAAAATGTACATTTAGCGGTAGTTGACCGCGAGCCAGATTTTAATTCTCTCTCTCCCTCTCTTGAAAACAATGTGCCGGAACTTTCGGAAACTTCGGTATAGGTTTTTTTATCGGACGTATCAATGAAATAAACAAAAAATCAATATCCTTCAACGAGTCTCAAAGATGTATTCTTACGCAGGCGGAGACGCAATCTGAGAATAAAAGTTTCGACATTATCTTGAATCTTCTTCGAAATACAATTTCGTGCTATTTTATGCGCCTCCTATCCCGCTACGAATCAAATTTTTATTCGTCATCACCAAATTCTCAAAAATAATCTCGACGTATTCTTATTCCGATGAAAAAAAAAAAATTTCTCTCATAGCTCAAGCTTCCGCATTTACGAGAAAAAATCCCGAAACTCCAAAATGTTACCGCAAATGAAAAAAAAAAAAATCGTTTAATCGACAAAAATTCTTACCTCTCGCCGAGAAGTTCCTTCCCGTTGAGCTCGTAGACCGCGTCGTCTGCGTCCCTGTAGTCGTCGAATTCCTAGTGAGCAGAAATATTTTTTTTCCCTTTAAACAATGACGCAAAGCAATGACGTAAGACGAAGGCTGGGCCAACGTTATTGCGATTTTTTACACTGGGGCCAGGGCAGAAATAATTCGATCTACATTTTTGAATGAGACTCCGATTCTCATTTTCTTATTAAATGGACGAGTAGACTTTCCACACAGGTCAGAAAAATGCGCAAGTTTCAAGCAAATGCGATAAAAAAAGTCTCAAACTTTAAAACCTCCGTTTCACCCCCCCCCCCTTAAGGATCAAATTTTGATTTTTTCTACTCTTGAAAAGTCTTATTTTGGGTCAAATATAAAGACTGAGGGGTCAGAATTAGGGGCGAAAGATTTATCATAATACTGCGAAGCTGCTTGTAGAAAAAATCTGCCAAAGAAAATTGAAGGCATTTAAATATATCAATTTTCGTTGCGTTCTTTAAACTTCAACCTCCTAAAGAGAGGGGGGGGGGGGGGATTATGGCAGAAAAATTACGGAACTGGTTAGGAATAATCACGGCAAAGAGCCATGTGGGTATGTAAAGGAATTCGAAGTATCGATAATATTGGGAGTACAAATAAGTCTCCGCCGTTTGACAAAAGATGGCCTTACCAGGAGGTTATGGTTGAAATTGTCATATGTAAAACGTCATATGGTAAGCGTGGACATCTGGCAAGACCTTGAAATGTTAGCGATTTTGTATCAGCCTCACATAATTGTGTTTGTGCGAAAAAGTCGAGTTTTGAGCCGAATAAGAGTCGTTTGCGGCAAATTTATAACTCTTCTTTACTTCTTGAATTTGAAGAAATCTGCAGCTGAATCGCATCGATCCTTGTAGCAGCATATGACGAGACTGCTTTAAGGCCTTAGGCCACGGTAACGGGTATAAAATCATGTGCGAATTCAACAATTTTTTTTTGTATGAAAAAAGTGACTCACTTATAAAATTAATTACACATCTATTTAGTATGAATATCAAGCTGTTAAAAAATATATATATATTTTTTTTCGATGTACAGTAGAACCTCGATCATCCGAACCCTCAATTATCAGAACGATGACTTAGTTTATCCGAACGCTCAATTATCCGAACGTTGGCGCGGAAGGTGCATAGTTGCTTGCTGCCACCGTCGTGAGCAACAATGAACAACCCAACGCAACTTCTTCTCAAATGGCCGCGAGACTTAGCCGCTCGAACACGCATTACAACCGTTCGTCAATTGAAAATGGACGATTTTATTTAAAAAAAGCATTCGACTTTTTTCAGGTGTTTAAAATACACACACACACATATATATATACATACATATATTTCAACGTTAATATGTATGAAAAAAAATTGTAAAATTCGTACATGATTTTATACCCGTTACTGTGGCCTAACCCTTTAAGCGGGAGAAGTTGTGAATTGTTTAAAAAGTTTAAGAATGGTGGGTCGAAGGCCGTCGAAGACAAAGAAAGTAGCGGAAGGCCGAAACGAAGACGCGAAATTGGAATCATTGTTGAAGGGATATTCGTGCCAAACGCCGAGTTCCCGAAAATGACGCTTAAGGTAACGGTACCAATGCTCGGACGGGTCCCACTGTTCGGACAGTAGTACGAATATTTCACTATATTAGCTATATAATTGATAGGTAACGAAAAAGTGACGCTTGTATTCTATTCAGGCTTCAATTATTGATTGATTATTGGTAAACTGTATGCTAATAATGAAGTTTAGTAGTAAAATTGACGAGTTATGTTGACCAGTCCGCATCAGTCTAAGTCAGTCAGAACTAAGGAGTTGCGATGATTTGTGTTAGTAATAGAGGTCTATTTTTTTATCGATTTCTAGACTAGACTTATGGTTAATCGAAAGCGAATCGAACCGACTTTTCGATATCGTCGTTACATTTTGGTTTGGATAAGGTTTTCTATAATAAATCCAGCGTCTCATTCATTGGGACATCTTTCCCACGCATGTACCACGGTCGAATCTCATGTCCGTTTACTGGTACGAGAGAACGTAGCCGCAGAGACCGAATCACGGGATGCCAAGCGTTGACAGTTCGTTTCGCTGTGTACCTCGCGATAAATTATTTGTTCAGCTTAGTTTGTAATTTTGAAAAAAGAAGTGAAGATAAAGACAAAATAAATTGGTAAGTACATGTGTTACATATTTAGACAATATAATAGGTAACGTAACTAGTCGCGAAGCAAACAAAGTTTGTGGTTATGTGGTTATTGGGACGTGTCCCATAATTGGGGCACGATAGTGTCCGAACATAGGTACGTAACACTAACAGCTGTCCGAAATTTGGTACATTTGGTACTATTGAACATTTAAATGTATGAAAATAAAAGTATTTAACTTTCCGGCAGTTATTGTATGTGTTTTGAAAACCAGAACCTACGAGGTTAACGTTAGTTCTGGTCATTTTTGTTTCAAACGGTCCATAAATGAATAATAAACCCAATAGTCTAAGGATGCTCTTAACCGTCCGAGTATTGGTACCTTTACCTTATTCGGTTCAAAACTCGACATTTTCGCACGAAAAAAATGATGTGATGCTGATACAAAATCGATAATATTTCAACGTTATGGTCTTGCCATATGTCCAACCTTACGATATGACGTTTTACGTCTGACAATTCCAAACAAACGTCCTCGTGGGGCCATCTTTTGTCAAACGGTGGAGACTTATTTGTACTCCCGATACATTTAGTGCGAAGAGAAGGATATTCCAGTATGTAAAATGCTATAGAAACGAAAGTTCACATAACAGGTAAGAAAAAAAATGCAAAGGAGAATAGTATGCGGTGGGGTTTGAACATCCTCAAAGGGTGTTTAGTATACACTGGAAATAAAAAAAATAGCCAAACAAACCATTTTTATTGCTCCAATTTTTTTGGAGGTTTCTCAAACTTACACTTACGCACACACACTTACACACTCACTCACTCACTCACTCACTCACTCACACACTCACTCACTCACACACACACACACACACACACACACACACACACACACACACACACACACACACACTCACTCACGCGCGCGTACGCATGCGCACGCGCACACACGCACGCACACACACACACACACATCCGGTAAACACAGAAACGAAAAATTTGGAAAACAAAATTTGTTTTCCCAAATTTGCTTCCCTGTCGGTTTCGGGCGTTTGAAAATTTTCCCATTGATTTCCAAGCGACGGTCAAACGATAGGGCAAAAGGCGAAAAAAATTGCGAGTACAAAAAAGACAATCTGCAAAGTATACGGCGTCAAGTAACTCCCCAAAAGGATCATTTCCTCTTTGTCTTTTCTTTTCGGAGACACTCTGCATGCTTTTTCTTCTCCGAGGGTCAGAGCTTGGAGTTACAAAATAAAAATGACTATGGTAATTGTTTTTTTTTTAATGGTCCAACTATACTTATCATCGCGTGCTACGGTGGCTTGTTGTGTATTTTTTGCTTTTTCATATTTTTTTGAGAAACAACGAAATTTCAAATTTTCGGGATCTCTCGGCAACGTTCGGGTTTTTTTTCCCCTCTTCGGTTCCTCTCGGAGATCACGTTTCTTTTCGCGACAATGTGAAAATAGTTTTCCACTTTTGAGAATTGTCCTTGTTTTTTTCTTTCTATTCTTTTTGTTGTTTCTCTTGTGATTTTTTTCTTTGACTCGACCATTCCAAAAATACTTACAACAAAGCCATAGCCATTCTTGATGAGGACATCACGAAAACGACCGTATTTTTTGAAAAATCTCTCAAGATCTCTTTCCTTGGTGCCGTATCGAAGCCCACCGACATAGACCCTTGTCCCTACCATACTGTAAAAAAAACCAATTTTTTCCACATTAGACTTACCACAAAGGCAAATCCATTCTTCATAGCGACCTCCTTGATTCTACCATATTTCCGGAAGAACTTCTCAAGGTCGCGCTCTCGCACCCGGTACGTTAATCCACCAACGAATACTCGGGTGCTCATTCTTAAAGGAAAATATAAAAAACACCTTACAACAAACAGGAACAACGTTTTTTCTCCTTGTTTTTTTTTCATCCGCAAATGCTCAAAAAAAAAAAAAAATTCCAGACGTAATCCCTCACTTTGTTTTTTCCCGTTCAAAATTATGATTAAAAGTAGCGAGTGTGATTTTCGATGACGCGTTTTCCCGGAATCGACGATCGAAGATTTCTCCAAAATCTAACGACGCCATCTGAAAGTTCGCGAAATTCGAAGGGGGGTAAGTATCTGCGGTTTTTTTTTGCCAAAAAGCTCATAGTTTCCGAGATATTCGACGCCGAAAATAGCCGCTTGGGGTCCATTTTGCCCCGGCGTAGGATTAGCAGAGTTGCGCACTCGGAGGATTATTTAGCCGAAGTTTACGAACCTAGAAAACACGATGATTCGTTTACGGGGTACTTTGTGGAATATTCGCCGTTGATTAACGAGAGACACGTCGATATTATGCGCAACGTGAAAACGTTGTGAAAACGTTTCGCGATACGGCAAAATGGCGTCGGGCCGACGCGCGACACATCGCGTTCTCGTGCGATTATTTCCGCTGAGATTATTATTGTTATTATTGTTGGCGAGAATCGATCGCCGGTGTGCGAAAAAAAAAACAAAATGGAGGGCTTTGAATGAACGCGGAGTCGAGAGGGTACGACGGCCGGGGGACTTTAGGAACGCGTACTACGCGTAAAACGTTTTTCCGTTATGCGGACGCGTCGAGGCCGCCTCGATTTTTCGATCGCCCTTTCGCCGCGTGGAACGGATCGACTCGTCGTCGAATTTTCGTCATTAAAGGCACAAAAAATGTCGGAAGCAACGTCGCCGCTGCGTGACGTGGTCACTTTTTTTTCCGCGACAGAACTCGACGAGATGAAAACGCGGTGCGAACGGCTCGCGTTAAACTTTCGATTCGATGGAAGAAAAAAAAACGGGACTCACCTGAAAAAAACTGTTCTCGGGCGTCTTTAGTTATCTTGTTGGCGCCGATTGATATTTCACTGTAAACCACTTTTCTTTTCTCCCGTGGGCGAAACCCGCGGAGCGTCTCGAAACTTCGCAGCGTTCAACGGGCGCGTTTTAGTCGATTTAACGCGCGCAAACAAAAAGACGACACTGAGGCCCGTGCGAGCGTTGCGAGTGTAATGGCGTCGAAAAACGAGGGCTGCGGGCTTCTCGCTGTGCCCCTGTTGCGCGTGCGCGCGGGCCCCTTGACTACGTCGGCGAAACAAAACGGGGCTCACACGAGTGCAGCCAGGGAGCGCAACGCGCACGACGCTGACGGGATTTAGTCTCGAACGCAGACGCCTCGCAATGCCGCTCGAGGAAATACGCTAGTCAGCGTGGAGATACTTCGCCTTTTTTTGGAGCAAATTCCCGTCTAGTGTCGAGCCTGCGTAAGAAACTTTTATGACGAAATTTATGCACCTATCGGGACGATTGGAAAGACGATTTTTTTATCGCAAATTCGTCGCGTTTGGATCGTTTGTTGGATCGCGGGGCGAGCGCGCCTCTCAGTAAATGGCGCTGCGAGCGCGACGAATTTCAGGCGCGGTTCGCACGAGCACGATAGAGCTCGCGAAGGCTCGACGCAATTTTGGTAAATCGCTCCTTTGAAGACCATTCGTCAGGCACAATAGATCGTACGTTGAAATTTCGAGAAAACGCTTTATTTAACTACCTTTTCGACGTACTCTCGTGCATCGAATGAATTCAGCGCATCGTGATTAAGGCGGACTCATGTTGAGCCGTCGCTGCCGAGCGCGCTGCTGTCGCGACCCGTAAAGGCGCGAATATCGAGACTCGCTTGAATATAGTTTGGGCAATCATGCGATTCACATTTTTCTTATATCTTCAGTATAGATCCTAACAAGGGTTTGCTAAATTTGAATGAGACGCGATTAGAACAATCCATTTTTGGAGGTTGGAAAAAGATCAATACGAAATCCCATAATCAGCCAAGAAACAATTTTGAAAAAAACAAACAAATGTCTACAATTAGCAAAAAATCTACAAATATTACACAAAGTGCAACTATTTAACCCCGAACAAATTGCAACTATTTAAACCCGAACAAACCCAAAATAATATTTTACAATTAGCAAAAAAAATCACAAAAACCCAAACAAATTTAAACAATTTGGCAAAAAATCATAAAAAGCCAACCGAATATCTATAATTATCATAAAAAATGGCCAAAAATGAGAATCCATAAAAAAATTCACAGTTCACAATAATATAATGTGTCACATTGCCAAAGATACAAATTTAAAAAAAGTCGACTCGACACTCATATTTTTGACTGCCTTGTCAACCGGACACTCGATCGCAAATAACGATTTAAAAAAAACCAACTCGCGCAATCCGCTCAGTCTCACGAGAATTCAACAATCTTGAAGGCTTCGCTTAATTGCGCATTTTGCGCACTGTCGCCGTGAACGGCGCTTCGATCGCGATGGCGTTTCCGCTGTTACGCTCTCGTTCTCACGTGATACGCTTACTTCGCGGTCGTAGCGGGCGGTGGCGCTCGTCGCGCACGAAAAAACAAAAATGGCCGACACAACAATATGCCCTATCTCCCCCTCGTTATATCGGTGTGGCCCCTCGATATTTTCTATGGCACACACGCCAAATGCCCGAAGTTTGCGACGACTGCTCGGCCGCGTTGTGTTACGCACGATGTGTCCCGCGGACTGGTCGCCCGCATACGCCAAAATTTACCTGCGAGCGAAATGCGAGAAATATGCTTTTAGCGCTGCCGCTGAGCTCGTCGCCGATAAAGTTTGAAATACGTGAAACGAAAGTCGCTACTTTCTAACCCAAAGAGACACGAGACGAAAGGTGACACCGAATTTATTTCTCAACCGTGTCGTTCAATCGAGTTTGTTACAATCGCGGATCAATTCGAGGAATAACGTAGCCAGAATTATAACCACAAAATCCGCTCGTTTAGCGTGTCATTCGACTTATGTAATTAAAAAAACGAGCACAGGGGTAGGGGGTCAAAGATTGCACGATACGACGATTCCGTTTATCGTATCGTCGATTTACGAAAATGCATCCTCATATCGATGTTTCCACATTTTTTCGTAATTTTCCCAAAGTCCTCGCAAATTCCGAAAAATTCCTCGAACCTCGTCACCATTTGGTTTTTGAAGATCCCAGTGAAATTGTCATAATTTCTCGTTATTCGAGATGAGTTACGAATTTTAACGTAACATTCCGATGGAAGATCGAATAATTTTGCACTCGGACGCGCAGGTCCGGACGTATCGCCAACGGTTATGACCGAAGACGACTGCGGCATGGGGCTGGAAGCTGAAATGGCGGCGCCGCTGCATCTCCAGAGGCTCGAGCGCAGCCTCGACGTGCAGCCATTCATGAATCAGGTCAACGCCATTTTCCAGGATCACGTCAGGTGAATGGCCAGCGGATCTTTCCACGGGAATTAATTTTACCGTTAAAAAACCGCAGCTACGAAATTCCTCACTGAAATTACGTCTATCGCTAGGGAACTTGCGAGCGACGATATTCTATAGACCCCTGGGAAGTTTTACGCAAAATTTGCGACTTAGGAGAATAAAAAGCGGGTAGTTTCCATCCGGGGCGTGTAAATACATCGATGGAGGCGAAATTTCGACAAAGCTTAACCATTTGTCATTTGTTTTCAGCGAGGATGACAAATCCGTTTCTTCCGAGTCGTCTGAAGGGTCCGACGCGTATCTCAACGACGTGCTGACCAGGAAGGAAGGTAACGAGCGTCGATTCGATACAAGGGCTATTTTCGGAGTTATTTCCAGGTCGAGTTTCGCCACCAGGAACTAATATCTTTTATCTCGGGATAATTGTTCCCGTTACGAAATCGATAACTTTTGTCCGAAACGTTGGACTTCAAATTTTTGAACATTATATTTGAGCGGATCGCCAATCGGAGCAAAATATTCCATTAAATGTTCGAAGAATGTCGAAAAAGGCTTTGGACAAAAGTTAGCGGTAATTCTTTGGATAAGTGACTTCCGAAAAATGAGCTTGAAATTTTTGTTTTGCTATTTTCTCATTTATGGGGTTATAAGTGATGATATTCAGTCGGGGGAGCTAAAAGTCACCCCCCCCCGTAAAAAGTTATGGGGTTTTGAAGTTTGCGAAATCACGTGACAAAATAGGCCATTTTTCGAACATTTCGACGCTTATATGAGATAAAAATCAAAATCATAATTTTTCTGCATTGAGAAAATCGAAATTTGGCAAAAAAATGGGAATAACATTTTTTTAAACCTAATAACACACTTTCGATTTCGATACAAATTTTACAGGATGTCTGTCATTGGGTAAAGAGTTCACGAAAAAAATTTCAGAATGGTACCTGCAATGGTTAGGATGAAAAAAAATAAAAACATTGCAGGTACCATTCTGTAAATTTTATCCCAGACTCTTTACCCAATGACAGACATCCTGTAAAATTTGTACCGAAATCGAAAGTGTGTTATTAGGTTTGAAAAAATGTTATTCCCATTTTTTTTGCCAAATTTCAATTTTCTCAATGCAGATAAATTATTATTTTGATTTTTATCTCATATAAGCGTCGAAATGTTCGAAAAATGGCCTATTTTATCACGTGATTCCGCAAACTTCAAAACCCCATAACTTTTCATGGGGAGGTGACTTTTAGCTTCCCCCGACTGAATAGTCACTTGTCTAAAGAATTACCAAGTTAGCCGTTATGTTGCGCTAAAAATTATTCTGATGTGACAAACTCGTTCCCACTTGAAAAAAACTATAGCTGACCTTGAATTGACCTTGGAAATTGCGACGAAGAAATGAGTACCCAACACGATAGTGTTTGTCGATTAACCCTGTGTTGACACACTGGGTCATTTCGACCCGCGTGAATTTTTAGCAAAATGCTCACTTTTCCATAACTGAAAGTTTCCAAGAATTTGTTTAAACGTCATCATTAGATTTTTCCCGAATTTTAATTATGCAAACGGATAAACTTCCGAAAAGCGGACACCGAATTTCGATCTAAAATTTGGCATGCAACTTCCTTTTAATATTTTAACGCGGGATTTACGTTTAGACAGGAAACAAATAAGTAGTATTGAGGGATTTTTAAAACTAAGAAATAATTATTTTACAATTATTAAACTGTAGGTATACTTTAATAGTATATTTAAGTATAAAAAACAATTTTTTTGAACTAATTCGTCATCAAAATGACGCAGCTGTGGCCGAGTGTCACAGCAAGGTCGCCGCGGGAGTTGCGAATCGGCGTGCAGTCTAGCTTCCCATTGACTTTGATTTGCAAAAAAGTTCAAACATTTTTTCAGTTAGAACATGTACAGTTTCTATGTGACGGTCATTAAAATGAAGAAAATACAAATTTAAGAAAATGGCACGCATTTACAAAAAAAAAAAAAAATCAACATTTCACGCAACATTTTTCTAAAATGCGGATGAAAAAAGCAATTTTTCAAAAATAATTCTCGTCAAGTAGAAGGTACCAATATTATCAATATTTCTACCAAGTTACAACTCAATCGGTTTAATAGTTTTTGAGTAATCCTGCACGCCAATTTCGATAATGCAGTTTTGAGAAAAACGCGCTTGAAGTTCACGCCCGCTCCGAATCCGAGCGTTGTGGCACAACGTTGCCGGGCTGTAACGTTTGAAGTTTTTCGTATTTCGCTTTGAAACTTTAGGAAAATATTCTACATATACATTTCTATCGTTTAAGGCGTTATACGCAGTTGCAAGGCCAAAAAAATCGTTTTTTCACGATTTTTTTCTGGAAAAGGATTTTATTTGGGCAATACGAAAAGTATTAGGCAGTGTAGTGGCATCTTTTAGCTTTAGATTGGCATTTTTTATTTTCAAAAATATTAAAATTGCTCCTGTAGGAAGTCTCCTGGAGGTCCCCGAAAAAAAACGTGTCCGGCGGTGAGCAAAGTATCTCCGGTTTGGATTATCTAAAATCAAAAAACCAAAAAGAATCTTTGAGGGGATAGATTAATCCAAGTATTGATCGAAGGAATAGTCGACATTTTAATTTTTGACAAAATGGTGGCTCCGGAAAGAAACAATTACGATTTTCGACCAATTTTTTTTCGTTAAATCGTTGAAAAACAAATAGAATTAAGTATCGGAAATCTTATTCCTTCGATCAATACCTGAAGAATACATTTGACAAGGTTGTGTTAAAATTGCAGACCGATCGGTTGAGCCGTTTTTGAGAAATCGTGCTCATCGACTTTGAAAACACCGTCTTGAGAAAAACGCGGTTGAAGTTTCTCGGACGCTCGGAGACGCACTCCGAGCGTCCTTACAAATATGTGTGTATTTCCGAGAATATTCGCTGGATCAATTAGAAATTTTCAGAGAATATACTCACATATCTGTACATTCCCAAAATGCAATTTAACAAAATTGATTTTCTGAAATTTCCAACTGCGTATAACCCGTTAAAGAAAAAAAAATCGATTTTCTATCGTTGTAAATGCATATCCCGCCTTAAAGGATCGCCTAAAAGGATTTTTGGCGACGCGGCATAGTTTTTGAGATATCGATTTTTGAAAGTTATTCTTTTACCGCGCTCCTGCTATATCCATAGCTGACAGGCTCAGCTCTGGCTATACCTATATATGTTATCGCGCTTTCCGTTTCGTGCGAATGGTGGGGTCCGTGGAACACTGCTATGGGCGGCGGGCACCTCCGATGTGCGTGGAATATTCAGATAGATGCACAGAATTGTAGATTCATTTTTTCGTTTTTCCACAGTCCATTTTTTGCAGGTGTAATAGACTTCTAGGGTTCATTTATTAACTTTAAGGGGTTAGGCCACAGTAACGGGTATAAAATCATGTGCGAATTTAACAATTTTTTTTCGTATGAAAAAGTAATTCACTCGTAAAAGTAATTACACATCTATTTAGTACGAATATCAAGCTGTTAGAAAAAATATATATTTTTTTCGATTTACAAAATGGCCGACTACCAATATCTTTTTTTGTTATTTTTTTAGGTGTTCCGCGGCGTGACATTTGGCATCCACCATTTTTTACCTAGAGCAAAAAACAAAAATTCTCGTCAATATACATTAGAATACCTGGAGAAGTACGTACGGAATTTAAAAAATATTGTTTTATTCAAAAGTATTTGAATTGAGTTGTAGGCATTTGAATGAATTTTCAGTGAAAAATTTCGTATAAAACTGCTCATAAAGTGAAAAGTTTTCGATTAATCAGAAATTCCGTACGTACTTCTCTGCGAAATGCAATTAGGAACATAACTTTTAAATTTGAAGTAAATCGAGTGAAAATTGTTGAAGTTATTTGTCACGCCAATTGGAAAAAAGCTGTATCGAGAAAAACGCGTTTAAAGTTTTAGGTACTCTATGGCCGTGCCAGAGGTGGGCTTACGTTATACGCTCAAAGTCGGTGAAAAAAAAATGTTCTTACTATAAATCGAATAGTAACTTATTCTTATGATGATAAAGCACCGTTTTAGCGAGAAACAAATCGATTTTTTGAAAATTCTACCCCTTTACCCCTTAAATCGTTTTGGGATGTTTCCATTTTTTTTTGCTTCTCTGGGTACTGACTTTTTTTCGGTTTTTGCCAGTTAGTTTTTGGGACTGTGTATGGATTTATTTTGGTATTATTGGTATTATTTTTTTTATTTTTTTGTTGGAAGTTGTATGGTTTTCCATTTTTTAAAAATAATTTTACATGTGGCCTCCTTACAATGCTTGGTAACCGGCCACTGCAGCGATAGGAGGATTTCTACCGCCCAAACTTGACGAAGATTCACACAAAGTGGAGAGCGCGATAACATATATCGGTATAGTCAAAACTGAGCTCGTCAGCTATAGATATAATAGGAGCGCAGTAAAAAAATAACTTTCAAAAATCGATATTTCGAAAACTATGACGTGTCGCCCAAACTCTTTTTAGAGGATCTCTTAAAATAATAAAAGGAAGGTGTATGCCAAATTTGAGATCGAAATTAGGTTTTTGCTTTTCGGAAGTTCAGCCAAAAGTTGATAATATGGTAACTATTATTACAAATAACTATGAATGGACAGACAAAGCACGGAAACACACTGAAATATACTCGAAAATCGCGCATTACGCGTCACAGGACTCGTAATGACAATCTGTTTACTGGCATGAGACGTGACTAGAGATCCAGCCAATCCCAGAGCGTTTTCGTTCACGTGACCAAACGTTCAATTTTAGCTAATAAAAACATTGAAATAAACTAAAATAATGCGTTTTTTCGATCAAATTATAGAAAATACATTTTAAACACTATATTCTTTTAGAATTACAAGAGAATGAACCATATTTTTAAGGGGTCATCATAAGGTAACGGGTCGAAAAACAGCTGACTGTCGCATTTTTTTTTTCGATGGTTGAAATATGCTAATCAGTCTCATTTTTTTATGTCGAATCAAAGCACTCATGAAGAACAGACAATACATTTTGAAACGTTTATTTTTTATTTCCGTCTACACGGTTGTGGCCGCAAATATTATCTGAAACGAAATTTGTGAAAAGCTCATTAATCAGTATGAATCAGTATTTGTTTCCAATTAAAATTGACAAATGGAGGTGGTTTAAAAAAAGTATCGAATTTAGTATATATTCTCGACAGTTTTTCGTTAAAAAAGATATAAGGATTTCAAACAAAAAAAGCTTCCATAAAAAGATAAAGAATAGTGTGAAGAATGTTGTGTGAAAATTCGAGCCAGATAGCTTGAAAACTCTTCCTTTGAGAGAGTACATCGTTTAAAAAAATGGCATTTCGAGAAAAACGCGTTTAAAGCTGCCATTGCGGGATTTTCATAAAAATTGTCTACTTACGTTTATGTAAGTGTATGAACAGCATGTTCATAACCGTCTTTATTATCGGATAATGCACAAAAAAATCGATTTAAAACAAATTTTACACTGTGATCTTTTAAGAGGGAATGATACCTCATCGCGGTCGGTATGGTAGAACAATTATAGATTCCCAAAAATCTTGAAAACGGCTCTTCAGATCCCGTCGAAACTTTGCCAAACGACGTCAAATAGATAGACGAACAGCTGTCTTCCCCTCAAATTTTCTGAATTTGAGAAAAAAATGTAGATTGGCTTATCATAAGCCGATCTAGTTTTTTTTCTCAAATTCAGAAAATTTGAGGGGAAGACAGCTGTTCGTCTATCTATTTGACGTCATTTGGCAAAGTTTCGACGGGATCTGAAGAGCCGTTTTCGAGATTTTTGGGAATCTATAATTGTTCTACCATACCGACCGCGATGAGGTATCATTCCCTCTTAATATAGTCAAATGCCCTATTTACCAATAATTCAGAAGGGTCCTTCTTATGCCCCCACAAAGTACGGCCCTCCACAAAAGGAATACCTTAAGGCGGGAGCCTGAATTAGAATTGCCAAAAAAGCGTTTTTTTTTCGGGTATGTTTTTTAGAAGGGAAAAAAACACAAGTGGGCCCAGTAAACATTGAGGTATCTTTTCATGTATATTTGAAATGTATTAAAAAAAAGTTCAACATGAAACAATAAATGAGTGCAGATATATCAGCATATTCCATCCGCGTATTCCATATACAGCTCGTAATTCTTGACCGAAACAAAAAAAATACCAATAAAATTCTCAATTGTCATATATTTTTCTGCTGGGTGAATTAAGAAAAAGCTGAAAAAATCGTAAAGTTATAACTTTTCTCAGGTTAAAAAAAAAACACTTTAACGTGCTATAAAAATGATTGAAAAAGACTTTTTCAACGGCTTTTTAAATTCAATTAGAAGAGATTTCCATACTGAAGAAAATAAACTTTGGTTTGATTCAATAGGTCGTTCAGTTTTTTGCTATGACGCCCGCCAATTTGAAGAAATCGTGAAAATGAAAACTGGAGGAATCGCGCTTCAAAGTTTTTAATAGGAGGAACTATCAATATCAAATGTCAATCGCTTCTCTGCTTTTAGCCTTATATCTTCGAAAATATTTACATTTGGCCTCTGTAACTTTGTAAATATATTCTTGGATAGTTAATCTATCGATTTAATTAAGGAATCATCACAGTGTGACCGTCCAAAAAATAGCTGATTTTCGCGATTTTTTTTGGTAGTTAGGATAAGGTGATCGGTCTTATTTTTTTTTTTACAAATTGAAGCACCGCTAAAGAATACAACATGATTCCTTTTAAGTTTCTTTATTTACTGTTCAACATTGTTTTTATTTGCGGAAAGTTGCGTGGAAAATAATGGTGTCCCATGGTGGCCAGGATTGCGGCCGCAAATTTTATCTGAAACGAAAATTTCAAAATAATTATTAATCTGTAGGAAAGCCGCTATGTTCCTACGGAGGTTTTGTTTAGTGAAGTTTGAAAAAATGGCGGCGGTTTGACAAAAAGTATGAAATTTAGCCTTTTTGCGACAGTTTTTCGTAAAAAAATAGGAAGATTTCAAAACAAAAACAAAAAGATTCCATAGCAACATACGGAACGATGTGAAGAATGTTCTGTTAAAATTTCAAACGGATAGCATGAAAAGTCTTTGAGAATGGCCACCGTTTTGAAAAACACCATTCCGAGAAAAACGCGTTTAAGGCCTTAGGCTACAGTAACGGGTATAAAATCATGTGCGAATTCAACAATTTTTTCTTATGAAAAAGTGATTCACTCATAAAATTAATTACACATCTATTTAGTATGAATATCAAGCTGTAAGAATTTTTTTTTTCGATGTACAAAATCCGACTACTATATTCTTTTGTTATCGTTTTTTTAGGCGCTCCGTGGCGTAACATTTAGCATCCACAATTTTTTACCTAGAATAAAAAACAAAAATTCTTGTCAGTTTACATTAGAATACCTAGAGAAGGACGTACGGAATTAAAAAAATATTGTTTCATTCAAAAGTTGTAGGTATTTCAACTAAAGAAATGAATTTTCGGTGAAAAATTTCGTTATAACTGCTCATGAACTGCCCATAAAATGAAAAGTTTTCGATTAATCAGAAATTCCGTACGTGCTTCTCTGCGAAATGCAATTAGGAACATAACTTTTTAATTTGAAGTAAATCGAGCGAAAATTGTTGAAGTTATTTGTCACGCCAATTGGAAAAAAGCTGTTTCGAGAAGTTTCGAGTAGCCGGCCATTTTGTACATCGAAAAAAAAAAAAAAAAAACATTTTCCAAGAGCTTGATATTCATACTAAATAGATGTGAAAAAATTGTTAAATTCGCACATGATTTTACACGCGTTACCGTGCCCTAAGGCCTTAAAGTTCTAAAAAAAGGCTGTTAAGAAAGGCTTAACTTTTTTTAAGAAAGGCTGTAGCGACCGAAATATCTCGAATTTCGATCTAAAAATTGGACAGAACGTTTATAACCGTGTATATTATCGGATAATGCAAAAAAAATCGATTTTTTGAAAATTTTACACTACGATGATTCCTTAAGCAATAAAAAAAAACGATTCTTCGGACCTTCTAATTCAGGCTCCGGCCTTATACACCCTGTATGCGCGCACATTTCGAGTACGCGCGAATATTTGCTCGCTGGTTGGGCGCTCGACCTAACGAGCGAATGCTTTTGTCGCAGAGGAACGAATAAACAAGCTGCGTCTGTACAACATGTCGGGGGTCGGTGACGAGCGCAGATGGCTCCAGGATCTTCTGTTGAGCGACTCCTCGGACTCGTCCGGTACGGACAGCGAGACCGACGCGCCCGTCACCGAGGAAGATTTCCAGGACATGTTGAAGTTTCACATACTGCGAAAAAAATATCAGGGACGTTTTTATCAAAAGCCCGAGGTACGAGCTTTCTGCGAATAATTTATTCACCGAGCAATATCAGCTGATTAGACACGTCGAAAGTTTTGATCCTTTCCATTTTTCAGAACATTCAATATCAGTATTACGGTGCGGGTTTGCTGTCGAGCTACGACAGATTCCTCGAACACCAAAAGCTCATAGTCGGCAACAAGAAGAAGAAGGACAAGAAGCCGGAGAAGAAGTTGATGAAGGCCAAGAAGGAGAAAGCGGCACGGCACAGACAATCCGAAAATCATCGAGTATATTTATCACATTTACGCATGAGATTCTACGTTTTTCTTTTTAACGGGCTACATCTACCGGGAGGCCCGAAAAAATGGCCAAATAACGATTTGTTTTCTGGGAAACGTTTGGTGATATAAAAACGCTTTTATTTTTACCGCAAAGGTACTCATATCAAGAACCATAAAAAAATTACACAAAAAAATACAGAAAACAACAAAAACACGGCGGCCAGCAGATGATGAATTTTTTCGCGACGTTTGGCGGTGGACACTCAAGCTTAAACGGTCCATCCGGAATGTAAAAACCAAACGGGTTATTCAAGTTAATAATAAATACGAGTCGTTGACGATCGGCGATTTTTTTAATCTTTTTTTTTTTTAAACAACGTAGCGAAAAATGTACACTCGTGCATACGAATTTCATGAAAAAAGTCATTATTTTAATGTAACTGTTAAAAAAGGGCGATCGATTTAAAAAAAGTGAGATTGTGAACGAACTTTGAATGTTCAAATCGACAATCGGTGATTTTTTAAATAATTTCTTTAACGTGTTGACGAATTTAAACTTGAGCATAGAATATCTACGAAAAAAGCCTCCATTTTGACGCAACTATTAAAAAAGGAAGATCGATTTTCAAAAGTGACGTCGTTGACTACCTTCAAATGTTTAAATCGACGATGGTTGATTTATAAAATCTTTTTTTTGTCGTCGGATTTTTAAATAATTTTTTTGTCGTTCATTTTTCAAATCATCTTTATGTCGTCGATTTTTAAAATATTTTTTTTGTCGTCGATTTATAAAATCTTTTTTTTTTCAACAACATGTCGACGAATTTAAACTCGAGCATACAAAATCCATGAAAAAAGTCTTCATTTTGACGTGGCTACCAAAAAAGGAAGATCGAATTTAAAAAAGTGAGATCGTTAACGACCTTCAAATGTTTCTCGCCGTATCTCCTGTAAATTTGGAAACACTCCATCAAGTGGTTCCCGAGATGTCATGTTCATCGACTTTGAAAGCAGTACAGTAGAACCTCGATTATCCGAACCAATTGGGACCGAGACTAGTTCGGATAATCAAAAGTTCGGATAATCGAAACGTGGGTTATTTGGGACGGGATCATAAACAACACCTTTTTACATAAAAACAGAACATACATATATGCATGTACGGTTTTTATACATATATGTATGTACCTTTAGGGTACATACAAAAAACCCACGTTTCGATTATCCGAACTTTTTATCCGAACGCTTTTATAAAAAAAAATATTTAAAAAGGCATTCGACTTTTGGGTTTTTTGGGACGAGATCATAAACAACAACCTTTTACATAAAAACAGTACAGTACATGTCAAATTTTAATATATATGTACGTACTGTTTTTATGTACATACATATATCAGGTGTTATATATATATATATATATATATATATATATATATATATATATATATATATTATATTATATTAAACACCTGAAAAAAGTCGAATGCCTTTTTTAATATTTTTTTTTATAAAATCGTCTATTTTTAATTGACGAACGGCCGTAACGCGTTTTTGAGCGGCTAAGTCTCGCAACCGTGTGAGAAGGAGAAGTTGCGTTGGGTTGCTCATTGTTGCTCGCTGCCACTGCCGTGAGCAACAATGAGCAACCCAACGCAACTTCTCCTTCTCACACGGTTGCGAGACTTAGCCGCTCAAAAACGCGTTACGGCCGTTCGTCAATTAAAAATGGACGATTTTATAAAAAAAATATTAAAAAAGGCATTCGACTTTTTTCAGGTGTTTAATATATATATATATATGTATATATATATATATATATATGTATATATGTATGTGTGTGTGTATATATATATATATATATATATATATATATATATATATGTATATATATATATATATATGTACCTTTTTTCATATTTTTTAAATAAAATCGTCCATTTTTAATTGATGAACGGCCGTAACGCGTTGTTGAGCGGCTAAGTCTTGCAGCCGTGTGAGAAGGAGAAGTTGCGTTGGGTTGCTCATCGTTGCTCACGGCAGTGGCAGTGAGCAACAATGTATCTTTCGCGCCAACGTTCGGATAATTGAGCGTTCGGATAAACTAAGCCATCGTTCGGATAATAGAGGGTACGGATAATCGAGGTTCCACTGTATTTCGAAAAAAAAAACGCGTTTAAGGGGTGAGGTGCAGTCAGAGGCGTTAAAAACGAGCATTTTCAATCATTTGTTTTTTTTATAGTAATTAAGTTTGTTTTATAAAATGGTTGCACAGACTTTTTATGTTATATTTCAACTTGACTTGTACAAATTTTCAAAGAAAAATATTTATTATTTATAAAAATATCGCAATCTTTGTTCGACCCCCTCCGGCATGTAGTGCTTTGCGGTGATCATCATACAATTTTACCGGATCATCTGAAATAAAACGAAAAACAAAACAATCATTAGTTTAATAATAAATCTAGTCCTTGACCGAAGCTTTTGTCTTTTTTCAAAAATTAACAAAATGGCGCCTTTCTACACATAACTTTCGAGTTACGAAAAAAAAAATCACTCGTTTATTGTTTAAGAAAATAGACATTTTCAACAAAAATGAAAATCCTTTGATGAAGGACTAGTTTTTAATGCTATCAATAAGCACACCAAATTTCATCAAAATCCATCCAGTGGGTTTTGAATTATAGTGGTCACCGACTTGAAAAACATAGTTTCGAGAAAAACGCGTTTAAAGTTTTTCGATGTGGATACGGCATTATATGTTCGTAAAATTTTGAGCTCGACGGATGAAGCTAAACTTTTTTTATGTATTTTGATCCGCTGAATCCGAATATCACAATTTTTTGCCGAAAAGTCGAGCATTCAACTGTTTATAGCCAATTGTTAAAACAATTTGTCAAAAAATTAAAATTTTTCGGGATGAATTATTTTTTTAAAAATATTTTGGGCAATGTTAAAACGAAATTATTCTTTATAAAATGTTGCTAAAGTGAATAGTTTTTGAGTAATACATTTTTGAAAATTTCTGAAAGAGTTTTCCAATTTTACACTTAATTTACGTATAGAAATATTGATTAAAAAATTACTTATATCGAATCATCAATTCCTGGCCCATACAACAGTGCGTCTGCCGATGTGGAAGCTTCCAAAATATCAATTTGTTGTTGTCTTTGAAGCATTCTGCCTTCCCGGATATTATCGTTTGCGCGTTTGTCAGCCTCTACCTGCGATGGGGAACCGACGCCCCTTTACTAATTGTGGGATATCCCGAGAACTATTCATCGAATTGACTTGAAATTTTCAGGGAATATTTTCGAAACATCATACTTCAAGAGAATGTTTTAAAAAAATTGATTTTTTGAAAACTCTGACTGCATCTCACGCCTGAAAATTTGGAGTAAGGTGTTGCTACCGCTCGCCCAGCCGACTGTTAGAAGCTGCCCGTTAGAAGATGTGGAATATATCTAAAATTATTCGATTTTAGATATTTTATCTAAGATTTTAGAATATATCTAAAATCATTCGATTTTAGATATATTTCAATCAAAATTTCGGGAAATATAGTTAAAAGTTGATACTATCGAATACATTTTTTTTGGAAAATGCAACTTATTGTCCCACCTAGGTAGATGTAGCCTGATAATTCGATTCACTTCGTTCTAATGGCTAGAGCGAGTTCTCAATCGATGCAAAACTGCTTGGTAGTCTCGAGGACATGTTGTATTTTCTTTTTTTTTGCGTCAGGAACACGATTATCCTGAGGGCAATTGGGAGAGAATGCGACCGAAGGAGGAGGAAGTCGACGAGGCGGATATGGCGATGATGAGGCATCAGCCGCGTCCGCGCGGGCGTAAGAAGCACAATAACAAGAGTCCCGAGGTCATGGCCATGAGGAGACGCAAAATATGGATCATGATGTCGAAGAAGGAGCTGGGCAAAGTTCAGAGAGCCAAAACGAACAATCACAAGGAGATGCTCATCAGTTGCAAAAAAGTCGCGCAACATTGCATGAAGTATTGGCGACAGAAAGCCATGCAGGTGAATTTTTACTCTCCGATCCAAACAAATACAAACAAACTCCAGTCTTTTGAATTTATCCCCCCCCCCCCCTCCAAGACGTCAAAATCGACCAGTTATCAATTATACGTAAAAAAATATTTAAAAAAATAGACGCAGTAGAATCGGTTGATTTCAATCGGTTGACGTGACTACGAAACTATTAAATTCTAACGGGGGAAAAATTTAAATTATTCGATTGCGTTGAAAATAAAAAAATACAATTTTTTCCTCTGGAAATTTTACCCCAAACCCTTTAGTTCTCGAGTTACGGTAATTAAATTATCCGATTTTTTACCGAAAATAATCCTCGCGAACTCAACGAAAACCAATTCAACTTTTTACTATCTTGAGGTTTTCCTTGAATCGTCGTCGTTTTCGCGTTACGCATTTTTTTTCAAATTGTTTTTTTTAATCAAAATATCTTTAGAAAAAAAAATTGGCCGCAGCTTTAAAAAAAAAAGCAAAATTGAAGCTTGACTCCCTTTATGATTCTGGTCAAAGAAATGCATAAATTTTTTTCCCTGTAAACGGGGTCCATCAGAAAAGGAACAAAAAAGGCAAAAAATGGTCGTTTTCGAAAAAGGGTGCTAGTTAAAAAAAACTAGTAAAAAAATGTATAATGAAACGGAATCAAGGCGAATTCCTCCTCTTCAAAATGCCGTTTATCAAATTCATTTATTTCCTGAATTTTTGACCGGAAACTTTTCGCCGATAGTGTATTTTTTTTAAAGTTGAATCGTGCATTTAGTATAGTCGTGCTGTATATTGGAATCGGAAAAAAATAGAAGGCTCGTTTTTGACAGGTGATTTTGTAGGTGTCGCAGGTGCTAAATCCAAGTTTGCTCAAAAATCGCGGTGTAGGGTTTTTTTTGGGGGATGAAGGAGGATGGGGGTGGATTAATGCCAAATTAGAACCCCCACGAGGTCGGCGCCGGGAGACAAAATGTTCAGAAGATTCCAGGCTTTATTTTTGTCCACAGCGCCGAAGTCGTGGAAGTTCATTTTGGGGGTGAAAAAGAGGGTTGAAATTTTGAAAAATCACTTTTAATTCGATAACCCTTTAGGAAAAATTCATACAATTTTTGTCCAAATGAGGACGCTGTGGGGGACTCCAATAATATCTTCACCCACCAAAAAATTGTTCAAGGATCAAAAAAAGATTATTCATTAAATAACTCAAAAACAATCCATTTTTCGGCTATGGTTTAAATGGACGAAATGTAGAGAATAATTTTCTCTATATTTTCGTTTCTATGTACCACCCTTGAATTGTGCTTTTTCCAACCCCTCTCGGGGGTTGAAAATTCAAAATGAAGTTCTGGGAAAACTATTGACCGAAAATGAAGAGATACGAGTTCGGCGCTGTGGGCAAAAATGTAGCTGAGGGTTCAAACTACAAATTGTTCCACGGCTGTGATTTCGCGCGGTCAATAGTTTCCCTAGAATGTCATTTTGAATTTTCACCCTCTGAGAGGGGTTGGAAAATCAAAATTCAAGAGTGGTCCATAGAAACGAAAATGTAGAGAAAATTATTCTCTACATTGCGTACATTTAAAGCATACCCGAAAAATCGATTGTTTTTGAGTTATTCAATAAACAATTTTTTTGTTGCTATTTCAACAATTTTTTTTTTTGGGTGTAGTTATTATCGGAGAGTGATGATAAAATACTCGATCGACGCGTCTTTTCAAGGGCTACAATGTTCCCATTTGAACAAAAAGTGTACGAATTTTTCCTACAGAGTTATTGAATTAAAAGAGATTTTTCAAAATTTCATCTCACTTTTTCAACCCCAAAATTAACTTCCACGACTTCGGCGTTGTGGACAAAATTAAAGCCCGGATTTTTCTGAACATTTTGTCTCACGGCGCCGATCTCGTGGGGGTTGTATTTTGGCATCAAACCACCCCCATCCCCCTCCATCCCTTAAAAAAACCCGCACCCCGATTTTTAATCAAACTTGGATTTAGCACCCGCGGCACCTACAGAATCACCTGTCAAAAAACTGGCCTTCTACTTTTTTAGATTACGGGGTTTTTCAGCGACAGCACGACTGTAATAATTGTCACTTCTTATAAGGGGGCATTCCCTACTCCCCGTCACCGATTTCGCTCAAATTTATAGGACATGCAGGGCTTGGCCAGAAATGAAACTACCCGAGGTAAGAGCTCGGACTAGTAATCCGATGGTCGTGGTTTCGACTCCCCGTGTGGAGACTTTTTTTTTCTTTTTCTCAATTTTTATATTATTCATTTTCCAATTAAGCAAAGAGGTGAATAATTTATTTTATTTATTGATTTATACGCAAAAGGCATAGAAAAGGTAAAGAATTGGAATTTCGGACTTTTCAACAAAGGATTGTAATTAAAGCGCATACGAAAAGACTTTGTGCATGAAAATTCAAAACTTTATTCGTTGACATTCGATGATTTACATGTGTCGGGATGATATTTATCGTAGAAACAGGGGAAACAATAATTATTTCTGCATCTAGCACACGTCATAAACGCCGCATTTTCACAACCACATCGTTGTTTCAACGTCTCCATAGAAAAACATACTTGATTGACATTCATAAAGCATTCTCTCTCATCGCAAAGTTCAGAAGCGAAGCACGCGTAACGTAACATGTTACCGAATATTGGCGCGGATAATTGATGATGAACAATCGAATGTATTTTTATGCAGTCTTCTCGGGTAGTTATTTCTTTTTCTTGCTCGATGAGATAAGAGCAATTTTGTATTTTTTTGATAAAGTTTTTAACCTGACGATAAAAATATACATCGCAGGGTTGCACCAGTGGAGTACATTTAGGGGGAATTACTTTGATGCTACACATTAGCAATCCTTCTTCATCTTGGAAGAGTTCGTCGTATAATTGCGGATTTGTTTGTCCTCCCCACGAGTCAATCAGCAACTCCAAATTTTCTACGATTATGCGCACATTAAAAAATGACGTCCTGTATGCTTTGTGCGCATAAATAAATAAACAAAATAAATTATTCACCTCTTTGCTTAATTGAAAAATGAATAATATAAAAATTGAGAAAAAGATAGGAAAAGAAAAAAAAGTACTTTAATTTCTAGCCAAGCCCTGCATGTCCTATACATTTGATAAAATTTCCGACCCAAGTAGTCGGGAATTGGATGAAATATCGATTTTCCGTTTGGCGTCTCACAGAAAGTCAAGTTGAATAAAATCTTGTGAAAGAAAACGCGTTTTTTCAGTCCCAAAAGAACATGAAGGAGACGATTTGGCGAGCGAAGCGTTTGACCCGTGAGATGCAGTCCTACTGGAAGCGTTACGACCGCGTTGAGCGCGAGACTCGTCGCCGACTGGAGAAGGAAGCGGAGGAGCAGCGAAAAATGGACGTGGAGTTGATCGAGGCTAAACGCCAGCAGAGGAAGCTCAACTTTTTGATAACCCAGACGGAGCTTTACGCTCACTTCATGTCTCGAAAGATGGGCAAAGCCTCGCCCGAGGAACAGTTGCGCATATTGACGCAGCTTGACGAGGAGAAGAATCCTCGTTTGATCGGCATCGACGATTACGACTGCGACCTCATGAAGCATCGAGCCAAGAAAAACGCCACGGACGCGTTCGAGAGCGAGCGCGCACGAACCCGCCAATTCGATTGCGCGGCGAGCACGCGCGAGCTGCGTCTTAGCGACACTCCGGAAAAACTCGAGCACGAACAGCCCGAGATATTCAAGGGCAATCTCAAGGGTTATCAGCTGAAGGGCATGAACTGGCTGGCGAATCTCTACGATCAGGGAATAAGCGGAATTCTTGCGGACGAAATGGGACTCGGAAAGACCGTCCAATCGATCGCCTTTCTCTGTCACGTTGCCGAGAAATATTGTGAGTCCGCAATTCGCGATTTTCACGGCTTAGGCGGGCCCTAAATGATCAATTTTATTGCACGATATTACGAATTGCGCAATGTTTTTGACCGTTGAGGGTTAGTATCGAAGATTGCGCAATGAATAAACAAAAGTTTGAGCGAGTTTAAGGGATGATACCACTCTAGCGGCAGAAAATAACGCCTAACTTTGACAATTTATTTTGGGAGTATGAAAAAAGTAATAGGATTTCTTTTGAGAGGGTTTATTTGATACATATTGAAGTATTTAAAAAAAATGTTATGATTTTTATACAAAATGGCGGCGACAGAGCCCATCTTGAAAAACGTGTTTTTTTACAAATAGCTTCCAAAAACAATTATAATCTATATATTCTTAGCTATGGGACTGCGTAGGGATTTCTTTTTGATCAAGTTTTAAAAAAACGGCGCACTTTGATAGAAATAAATCGATTTCTCGCGCAAAAAATAAGCAGTAAATTGTTTATAAAAAAAAGTTTACATTTAATTTAAAAAACGGCTACGTACTCCCATAGAGAATGTAGTTGTGAAGCTGGTATCAAAATTTCGAATCTATGCATGCTAAGACGTTCGAGTAATCCGTCTTCCCAGTTTGGAAAAAGTGGTTTCGACAAAAACGCGTTTAAGGGGCTACACCAGTGTGAACGCCGAAAATTTCGGTGATTTTCGGGAATTTTTTGGAAGAAAAGTATTCAATTAAATGTTTCGGAAAATTAAGAATATATTTGGCTATATTTGACCTATATTACATAATTTTTTCATGGAAAAATATTGAGGTCCAAGCGACTTATGCGCTCTCTTCGGAGGCGCCAAAAAAAAGTTCCTTCACTGCTGACATGATTCCGGCCGATTGAGTAGCTAAACCGGAAAAGGAAAAAATGTTGTTAAACTGGAAAGTATTTCCTGTACAATGACGTAGGATTTTCGAAACATATTAAAATCTAACAAAATGGCGTAGTTATGAAAAAAAGTCTGTTTTCTTGCCTATAAAATGGTCATTTTTTCAATGCCAAATCGTCAATTTTCATCCAATAAAAAATATCCTACGTCATTGTAGAGTAAATATATTCAAGAGTACTCAGTTCGAATTCCAAGTCAATCGGACAATTGCTCTTTGAGTTAAAATTTCAGAAATGTGAAAATCTCATTTCATATTCTTGAAAGTATAAACTGTCGAAAAAGGCAAAAAAATCGGTTTTTTGAAAGTGTCACACTGGTATAGCCCCTTAAAGTTGTACATGGTATTTTGTTTATTGTACATAGAGTTGTGCATTGTTGTACATTGTATATTCTTTTTATGACTTCAAATGATTTTTTAAGCAAAAAAACGATTTTTCCAAAATCCTAGAGTGCTGTTATCCCTTAAGGGATCATCACAGTGTAACGGGTCGAAAAATCGCTGATATTCGCGTTTTTTTTTTCGATGGCTAAAATACGCTAACCAGTCTGATTTTTTTATGTCAAATCAAAGCACTCGTGAAGAACGGAAAATAATTTTTCCAAACGTTTATTTTTGTTTTTTTTTCTAAATTTTTTTAAACGGTTGAAAATGTCTCCGAAGAAAAGGAGTTCTCACGGTGTACACGGTTGTGGCCGTAAACATTATCTGAAACAAAATTTGGACAAAGATTATTAATCAGCACATGAAAGCCGCTATTTTGCTATGAAGGTTTTTTTAAATTAAAATTGACAAAATGGCGGCGGTTTGAAAACAAAGAACCGAATTCGGCTTATTTTAGCGACAGTTTTTCGTTGGAAAAATACGAAGATAAAAGAACGCTTCCATAGCAAGATGAAGAATGGCGTGAAGAATGTTGTGTCAAAATTAAAGACGGACAGCTTTAAAACTCTCCCTTCGAGAGTGTACATTATTATGAAAGACGACAACTCGAAAAAAAAAACGCGTTTAAAGTTTCGAGTGCGGAATTTTCATATAAAATGTCTACTCACGATGAATCGGCGATGCCAGGTCCGTGTTGATAACCGTCTATACTACCGGATAATCCAACAAGAAATATCGAGTTTTTTGAAAAATTTACACTGTGATGTTCCTTTCATTTTTACAAAAAAAAAAAAAACAGCAAGAACTTATTCAACATCCTAATATTTATACATTGTATATAACAGAAGTAACCTTTAATATTGCTCGACTTAGAAGTAGTAAGAAGCTTTATTTGCATCACCTTTTGGCTTTCACGGAGCTGTTTCACTGTTAAACATCGCTCTCTTCCAATCTAATTTATATATTGCCTCTTTTATTATTTTTTCAATTTTCATTACACTTTGTCTTTTCGCTCTCCATTACCACCGTTTCTCTTTTCTTACACTCTCTTTCTATTCCCCTTAAACAATTACACATATTTACATCTATCTACCCTCTTGGCAACCCTATTAATTTATCTTCTACCCCCCTCTTATCCCTTTTCCCCTTTACCCACTTCTATATATATGTTTTCGCTTCCTTAGATATTCCCCCATTTTCTTTTTCACACGTAAAAAGCTGCTCCATTTTTTCTCTTTCTCGTTTACATATCCTACAAAGTCCATTCCACGTCCCACTTTTTCCTAATCCTCCCTATATTTCCGCACGTTATCCTCGCCCATGTTTTTTATCTTTTCCTTTCATATCTTTCGTCGCCCAATACTTCCACGGTGCTTCGTCGTTTTCTATTATCGCATTGTATAAATTATTATACGTCGATTTTTGAATCTGTTCTTTTTCTCTCTCTATGGTCTTTCTTTTTAAGTTTTTCAACCCCTTGTCTACCAAATACTCTATTATTTTAATTTCTTCGCCTACTTTTATCGTCTCTATTATATCCTCAATTTCTTATTCTCTTGGTACTTTAATAAAGTCTTTTCCCCATTTAGAAGGCTTTCTGTTCGAGATTCCTCTTATTTCCTCTCTCAAATATTCGCCCATCTATTACTTTCCATTCTTATCACTAATTTTACATACCGCATTGCTCGATTTATTATTCGTAAAGACATTGGGAGTACAAATAAGTCTCCGCCGTTTGACGAAAGATGGCCCCATCAGGGGGTTACGGTTGAAATTGTCAGATTTAAAACGTCATATCGTAAGGTTGGACATCTGGCAAGACCATAACCTTGAAATATTAGCGATTTTGTATCAGCATCACATAATATTTTTCGTTCGAAAATGTCGAGTTTTGATCCGAATAAGCGTCATTTGCGGCAAATTTATAACGCTTGTTTACTTTTTTAAGATGAGGGTAGGGATTTGAGCGTGAAAAAACAACACTTTTTTGCGATTTTTTTTTCATCTATATGGATAGAGTAAATTTATTGAAACCTTTTGTGCATTGTTGAGTGTCATTTCAAGAACATTCCGTGAAATTTGTACGCGAAAATATCCACAAACAAGCCGGTGACAAAGCTTTTCCAAGAACGCCTTTGGAAAAACAGGATTTGCGGTGTTCACTGTATCTCAGCTAGAAATTATCTGAAATCAAGTACCATTAAAATGTATTTAAAGTATCATTAAATCCTCCACCCAACGACCTTTGATCATTTTTGGTTCATTTCTAAATTTTTGGTGGTCATGTAAAGTGAAAAGTGCTATTTTTCACGAAAAATTGGGGGATTTTGGGGGTTGAAAACCCCCTCAATGTAAAAAAATCTCAAACTAACCATTGAGGGGGAGGTATTTTATATGTACAAGGTGTGTACCAAGTTTGAAATAAATTGGTCATGTAGTTTTCAAATGGCAGTGAACACGGACTTTGAAAAAGTGGTTTCGAGAAAAACGCGTTTGAAGTTTAGAGAAATCGGAGGTACAGTGTTAGAGGAGCGGGACTAAAGAGTCAATAACTTCGAGAGTTTTGCTCTGATTGACTTGAAATTTTGGCACTATATTCTTGAAATGTTTAACTATAAGAAAAGAAAAAAAATCGATTCTTCAAAAGTGCAAACCCCTATCCTCCCCTTAATTTGAAGAAATCTGCAGCTGAGGCGCATAGATTACTTGTAGAAGCATATGGCGAGTCTGTTTTAAGGCGTTACCCCCACTTGTAAGGCAAAGAAAGGCCTTTTTCATGATTTTTTTAACAGAAAACTACAAAACTTTTTTAATCGATCAATATACCATCTTAAAGAACACATCTTGAAGAACTTTCAGTAATTTTTTTATTGAAAAATATTACATTGTTTAGTGGCAAATGGCCGTCAATGAAATAATGTTTTTATATACACGGTTTGCGGTGACCAACATTGCGGCGAAGTGGATCATCTAAAAAAAAAAATGCGGATGGATTTAGTCAAATATAAGTATAAACTAGTCTTTAATCGAAGGATTTTAAAAAATATTCATTTTTCATAAAATGGCGGACAGTCAAAGTTAATGGTTCGATTTTAACGAAAAAAAATCGAACGATTAAAGACTACATTTTTATGTATTAAATAAGCCTGCAAAATTTCAAGAAGATCGGTTCATTAGTGTTCGAGTAATCTTGGTCACCGACTTCAGAAATGCCATTTTGAGAAAAACGCGTTTAAAGTTTCAATTTCCTGTCGTTTACACAACGGATTCTTCTCTTTCAACGCTCATATCTCAGTCAATTTTGTTCGGATCGACTTTAAATTTTCAGGACATATTCTCAGATACTTATACTTCAAAAAAATGCAATAAAAAAAAGCGCTTTTTTCAAAATCGCAAGTGGGGGTAACCCCTTAAGGGAAGGTTTTGCCTTGTTGGGCCGAAAAATGTTCGATTTTTCACCAATTTTTCATGCGAAAAGTATTAAATATAGAATTTTGATATTTGGTATGTTGACTAAGCGGTCTTTATTGAACATCAAAATATTTTTTAAAGTTTGACAAAACATGCTGGTGGGAGTGGGAGGAGCTACGTATGTCGGTGCGCTGGCGATGACATTCTTCGCTTGCGGAAGTCCCAAGTCCCGGTGAGATGATCGGAAGCAAAAAAATCAAACCCATTTTTACTTTGTACAATATTGTGTATAAGTTGATCTAGAATCAAGAAAAATTGTTGGGAAAAAAAACAGACTTCCTTCCGATCGCTCACTATTTTTTTACAAATTCAACATTCTATATTTAATACTTTTCGCATAAAAAATTGGTGAAAAATCAAAAATTTTCTGGCCCAACAAGGCAAAACCTTCCCTTAAGTGAGAGGAGTTGTCGTGAGTGGTTTCAAAAGTTTAAGAACGGTGAGTTTCACGTCGAAGACAAAGAACGTAGCGAAAGGCCGAAACGAAGACGCGCAATTGGAAGCATTATTAGAGGGAGATTCGTGCTAAACGCACGAGTTCCCGCAAATGACGCTTATTCGGCTCAAAACTCGACATTTTCGCACGAAAAAACGTGATGCCGATACAAAATCGCTAATATTTCAAGGTTAGGGTCTTGCCAGATGTCCAATCTTACGATATGACGTTTTACATCTGATAATTTCAACCATAACCTCCTGGTGGGGCCATCTTTTGTCAAACGACGGAGACTTATTTGTACTCCCAATACAAAGTCGGAAAGAAAAAATCTTGTGGAGTGACTACAAACTCGCCTTGATAGCCTAAAGAGAGACATTTTGAGGCAACAACCACTTTTAAAAAATGAATATCTTTCGGTGGCTTACGGGACGACAATAGAATATTTGACTATATTAAAAATATGGTTAATTCTCTTGTCATCCTAAAAGAATATAGTGTTTAGTATTTTCTATCATTTTATCGATCAAATATGCATTATTTTCGTATATTTCAATTTTTTAATTAGATAAATATGAACGTTTGGTCACCTGAAGGAAAACGCCCCGGGATTAGTTGGATCTCTAATGACGTCACATGCCAGTAAACAGATTGTCATTACGAGTACTGTGACGAGTAATGAGTGTTTTTCTAGTTTATTTCAGTGTATTACCGTGCTTTTTTTGTCCATCCGTAGTTATTTGTAGTTACAGTTATCATATTATTAACTTTTAAATAAGAATGGAGAGGAAGGTTTGCTGTGCGACAACTCAGCGGCGATATAGGTCCTTTACCTTGTTTACTGGCACGTGACGTCACAGGGGTCACGTGACTACATATCTGACAACGGGAGCGTTTTGGCGATCTGGTTGAATATTCAAATTTCATTGCCGATTTATATAATAAATACCGACATCCACGAAGATAACAAAAATATTGTGAGCATAATATAATATAATCAACCATTTAAGGCCTCAGACCACAGTAACGGGTATAAAATCATGTGTGAATTTAACAATTTTTTTTTCGCATGAAAAAGTGATTCACTCATAAAACTAGTTACACATCTATTTAGTATGAATGTCAAGCTGTTAGAAAATATAATGTTTTTTGTTCGATATACAAAATGGCCGACTACTCGAAACTTCTCGAAACAGCTTTTTTCCAATTTACGTGACAAATAACTTCAACAATTTTCGTTCGATTTACTTCATACTTAAAAGTTATGTTCCTAATTGCATTTCGCAGAGAAGTACGTACGGAATTTCTGATTAATCGAAAACTTTTCATTTTATGAGCAGTTTATGAGCAGTTATAACGAAATTTTTCACTGAAAATTCATTTCTCAAATTCTAATACCTACAACTTTTGAATAAAACAATATTTTGGAAATTCCGTACGTACTTTTCTAGGTATTCTAATGTAGATTGACGAGAATTTTTGTTTTTTGTTCTAGGTAAAAAAATATTAGTAGTCGGCCATTTTGTACATCGAAAAAAATTCTAACAGCTTGATGTTCATACTAAATAGATGTGTAATCAATTTTATGAGTGAATCACTTTTCCATACGAAAAAAATTGTTATATTCGCACATGATGTTATACCCGTTACTGCGGCCTAAGGCCTTAAGATGATTTCCGTGCAACAGTCAAAATCAAACCCTATTCACTTTTATTATCCGTCTTGCACCCTGGAACACAACAGAATATCGAGTAAAGTGTCGCTTTTTTTTTAAATTTTTGTCCATTGTTATCAATATATTTTGACAAAGTTTACTATATTCGTAGAGCTTCCGCCTTAGGCCGCAAGAGGCGCCAAGGCCTTTTCGGGATCGCGAATTGGATTTTTCCCCCTTGGAGTATCATAGCAGTTAGCTTTCGCGCAATGGAATTTTCACCTTTCGTTTCAGCCGTGTGGGGACCCTTCCTCATAATATCGCCGGCCTCGACTCTTCACAACTGGCAGCAGGAAATGGCGCGCTTCGTGCCGACCTTCAAGGTCGTCCCGTACTGGGGCAATCCTCAGGAACGAAAGATTCTACGGCAATTCTGGGACACGAAGGATATGCACACGAAGGAGGCCTCGTTTCACGTCGTTATAACGAGCTATCAGCTCGTCATCACCGACTACAAGTACTTCAATAGGATCAAGTGGCAGTACATGATCCTCGACGAGGCACAGGCCATCAAGAGCACCAGCAGGTTATCCAGTCTCTTTGAATTTCATCGAAAAATCTCTTACCCAACACCCGGGAAAAACGCCAGGCCTGGAAAATTGAAAAAATTGAAAAAAATCAAGCTTTTATTTAATTTACTAAAAAGTAGAGAGTAATTTTTTTTACCAAGTCACCTATATGTGACTATAAATAAAAGCCAGAGCGCTCGACTTTTTAAGGGGTGAGATGCAGTTGGAGGCGTGAAAAAACAAGCATTTTCAATATTTTTTCATAGTAATTAAGTTTGTTTTACAAAAGTAGTTACATAGACTTTTTATGTTATATTTCAACTTGACTTGTACAAATTTTCAAAGAAAAATATTGATTATTTATAAAAATATCGCCATCTTTGTCGGACCCCCTTCGGCATGTAGTGCTTTGCGGTGACCATCATAAAATTTTACTGGATCATCTGAAATGAAAAACCAAAAAAAATCATTAGTTTAATAATAAATCTAGTCCTTAATCAAAGCTTTTTTTTAAATTAACAAAATGGCGGCGTCTGACAGATAACTTTCGATTTTCGACCAAAAAATCGCTTTTTTATTGTTTAAAAATAGCAATTTTCAACAAAAATGAAAATCCTTCGATTAAGAACTAGTTTTTAATGCTATCAATAAGCCCACCAAATTTAATCAAAATCCATCAAGTGGTTTTTAATTTTAGTTGTCACCGACTTGAAAAACAGTTTCGAGAAAAACGCGTTTAAAGTTTTTCGATGTGGATACGGTATTATATGTTCGTAAAATTTTGAGCTCGATGAATGGAGCTAAACTTTTAGCATGTATTTTGATCCGCTGAATCCGAATATCGCAATTTTTGGCCGAAAAGTCAAGCATTCAATTGTTAAAACAATTTTTCAAAAAATTGACGTTTTTCGGGATCAATTTTTTTTTTTTCACATTTTGGGCAATTTTAAAACGAAAGCATCCTTCATAAAATTTTGCTAAAGTTGATAGTTTTTGAGCAATACATTTTTGAAAATTTCTGAAAGAGTTTTCCAATTTTACACTTGATTTATGTATAGAAATACTAATTAAAAAATTACTTACATCGAATCATCAATTCCTGGCCCATACAATAGGGCTTCTGCCGATGTGGAAGCTTCCAAACTATCAATTTGTTGTTGTATTCGAAGCATTCTGCCTTCCCGGCTATTATCGTTTGCGCGTTTGTCAGCCGCTACCTGATATGGGGACCCGACGCCCCTTCACTAATTGTGGGATATCCCGGAAACTATTCATCGGATTGACTTGAAATTTTCAGGGAATATTTTCGAAACATACTTCCAAAAATGTTTTTAAAAAATCTTTTTTTTTTTTTTTTTTGAAAATTCTGACATCATCTCACCCCTTAAATGTTTGATAAATTTGATCAATCTAGTTTCATTAACCGTATTTAATTTGGCACAATAGTAATCGGAGGAATTATTATCACACGTTTATATTCAGTTTCGGAGATAGCAGTAAGCGGATTGCTTTATGGGGTAGAAATCTGGGGGTGGAAAAGAAGAATAAATTGAGAGAATGCAGGCAAGATACACCAAAATGGCAACGGTATTTGAGAAGGAACACAGCGGACTATTAGAGTGGTTAAAAAAAATTATTTTTTTTTTCGCGGTACTCAACGGAAAATGTTACTACGTTTTGAAAAAGTAATTTATACAAAATTTGAGAGGTCTAAACATTTTTTTAGGTAGTGCTCAAACGACTTTTAACTTTTTTGTTTCGATTTTTCGTCGATTTTTTTTCCCCGCCAATAGATATAATAATATAATTTTCTCAAAACTTTTTATGCTCTGTAGCATTTTCTAAGTTAACATAACAGGTCGTTTTCATTTCAAGTAGTTTTAATAAAAATAATAATTCCAAACGATGTTTGAAAAAATATGTATTCTGGATCACAGTATGCGATTGTTGAAAAATTTACGTAATTACTCCGAAAATCGAGCCGAATAATAATTTCCCTTCTCGCAAAAAGGATGGGTTTTTCTGTGCTCGCTGACAACTTGCAACAGACATTGTTTTTGGTCTTCGTTTTTCGTAATCAAACCGTTGAAATCTTTCATCAAAGAAACGGCTCGCTCAGCTATGTCGTTCACAACTTGCATGTTTTTCAAAGTAATCAAGCACGTATTATAATCCTGATTAAAGTCCCAAAGTGAAGGATTCAAGTGCAAAAAACTGCACGGGAGCTCAAATCGTACGAATAAACTTTTTTACATTTTTATTTTTACGTGTACTGTGACGTACCTCAAATACACTACTGGAAACAGTCAAATGAATGGCGAAAAGAACTCACGGACAGTCAGAGAAACAAAGGTACAGTAGCGTCAACAGCGCCGCGGTTTGTAACTCTCGAATCCGTATGCCGTTTTTTTCTTACTCCAAAACAACATATTGTTAAAAAAAAACACGCATACTTGTTAGACGTTCAGTGATGTAAACACCGTGTTCTTGTTCAACAAGTGGTTGATATAATTTTCACAACCGAATTACATATATTGATTCTTAATCTGCAAATACAAATTGTTTATGGTAAAAAAAATATTTAAATAAAAATTGTGAATTGCAGAAAAAATTAAATCAATACTTACATTGGATCACGCACTAACATTTTCTGCATCGAGATAAAAAAAATAATACTCCGATAATCATGAAAAAAAACATGAAAAAGGCGTTTGAGCACTAACTAAAAAAGTGTTTAGAACCCTTAGATTTTGCAAAACTTTCTTTTTCTTAACATACTTCATTTTTCAGTTGAGAAAAAAAGATCGATTTTTTTTAAGCACCCTACGGACTATATAAGGAATATAGGGAAGGGAAGGGAAGGGTGTAAGGGAATAGAGGTGATAATGAAGAGAAAGCTGCAGAATATGTAGGGAATATATTGACAATGGGAGAGGCGATGTGGTCGAAGAAACGTCTGATGAGAGAAGCAAGAAAGATGCAGAACGGAAACCCGACCAAGTGGGGAAAGAAAGTAGAAAATGCGATGAATCAAGCGGTAGGGGGGCAAATATGAGACGCACTCAGAAGAGGAAATAAAACGTAAAAAATAAAAAAAAGGAAGGAAAAAGATGGCGGACCAAGAGATACAAAAGAATTGGGAAAAAATCAGGCACTCGCGATATTGTAGAGAATATCAAGAGAGGAAGAAGGATGTGGGAATGGAAGAATACTGGGAGAAACAAAATATAAGAGAACTTAAGGCCTTAGGCCACAGTAACAGGTATAAAATCATGTGCGAATTTAACAATTTTTTCTCGTATGAAAAAGTGATTCACTCATTAAATTAGTTACACATCTATTTACTATGAATATCAAACTGTTCGCATTTTTTTTTTTCGATGTACAAAATAACCGACTACTCGAAACTTTTCGAAACAGCTGTTTTCCAATTGGCGTGACAAATAACTTCAACAATTTTCACTCGATTTACTTCAAATTTAAAAGTTATGTTCCTCACTGCATTTTGCAGAGACTTACGTACGGAATTTCTGATTAATCGAAAACTTTTCATTTTATGAGCACTTTACGAGCAGTTATATCGAAATTGTTCACTGAAAATTCATTTCTTAAGTTCAAATATTTACAACCTTTGAATAAAACAATATTTTTCAAATTTCGTACGTACTTCTCTAGGTGTTCTAATGTAGATTGACGAGAATTTTTGGTTTTTGTTCTAGGTAAAAAATTGCGCATGCTAAATGTCACGCCCCGGAGCGCCTAAAAAAAAGATAACAAAAGAAAATATTGGTAGTCGGCCATTTTGTACACCGAAAAAAAATTCTAACAGCCTGATATTCATACTAAATATAGATGTGTAATTAATTTTATGAGTGAATCACCTTTGCATACGAAAAAATAGTTAAATTCGCACATGATTTTATACCCGTTACTGTGGCCTAAGGCTTAAGGGGTAACACCACGGCAGAAAATAAGGTCCGACTTTAACCATTTATTTTGGGAGTATGAAAAAAGGAATTTTTTGAGAGGGTTTATTTAACACACATTAAAGTATTTAAAAAAATGTATTATAATTTTCATACAAAATGGCGGCGACAGAGCCCATCTTGAAAAACGTGTTTTTGAACAAATAGCTTCACGGGACTACGTAGGGATTTTTTTAATCGAATGTAAAAAAATGGCGCACTTCGTAAGAAATGAATCGATTTTTTGCCCAAAAAATAAGCAGTAAATTGTTTATAAAAAAAAGTTTACATTTAATTCAAAAGGGCTACGTACTCCCACAGAGAATGTAATTCTCTGTGATAGTAAAGCTACTATCAAAATTTCAAATCGATCCATGCAAAGGTGTTCGAGTAATCCGTCGTCCCAGTTTGAAAAAAGTGGTTTCGAGAAAAACTCGTTTAAAGTTGTACGGGGCGCCTGAAAGAAGACCGATGCGGCTGCGGCAATATCGATAATTGAACCTTTAAGGGCGGGGTAAAGTTAATTCGGCGAAAAAAAGGCATGTTTTTAAGATTTTTTTTGGCGTAACGAATAGTGTTCGTTTATTGAAAAATTTACATATAATAAAGTAACATTTGAACAACATTATCCTAAACTTGCATTGCAAAATATTCAAAATTGAGCGAGTGAAAATTAGACCCCGGAGGCGTCTCGAAAAAAAGTTGGTTTGCGGTGTGCACCATAACTCGCAACAGAATCATCTGAAACAAAAAAATCAAAATGCATTTGTTAAAGGAGATGTTTCTCGAGGTAATGACGGGAGGATTTTTTCTTTTTTTCGATTTTTTTATTTTTCGTAGCACTTGGGAGCCAAAAACCCGATTTTCGCTAAAAAAAATCGGCTAATTTGTTGTTGAAAAATTAGTAATTATTAAAAAAAAACAAAAAAGCTCTCGACAATACCTGGTGAATTATGTGAAGAAGTACTGTGCAAAATTTCAAAGCGATTGGTCCAGTAGATTTTGAGTTATCGTGCACACGGACTTCAAATATGACAAGTCTCAGAAAAACGGTTTGAAAAACGCAGAAGAGTAGTTTGGTCACTTAGCGCTCATTGCACATAAGTTTGAGAACACTTCTCGGTTGCATAACAATTTTAACACAATATTCTTGATATATTATGCATTCATTTAAAAAAATTTTTAAAAATGAAAAAAAAATTTTAATACTTTAGCCCGCCCTTAAAAAAAATCGCTACAGGACCTATATTGTTTTATTCTACTAAATACGCTATATTGTTTTTATGGCCCCAAAGTATTTTTGAAGCAAAAATAATGATTTTTCCAAAATCTTAGAGTGGTGTTATCCCTTAAGGAAATCTGGGCATGAATGAGATATGCGGGTGTGTGGGAAGGGAGGCGGAAAAGGGTTTTTTACATACGCGATGTAGAGTGTGCAAGAGGGAGGCGGAAACGCTTGCGCACATATGGGGATGCGAGGAGGCGAAGCCGCAAATGGATTAGGAGGTGGTAAGAGTCTTTAAAAGGTGGACGAAACAATAGCAGAGCGAACGAGCAGGATGGGTCGAGGCCCTAGAGGGGAAAGAGATACTCGAGGAAATGTGCGAGATAGTGAGTCAGTTCGAAAAGACAGTGAAGAGAAGGGCAGATGTGACTGAAAGAAGAGGGGAAGGAAAAATGTAATTTTTAACTTAATGTATTGTAGTGTAAATGTAATTGTAATTTATCGGTCATTCGAAATCCAAATTCAAGAATAGTGCAAGGGAAGCAAGGTGGGACGGAACGTAGAATGTAAAAGCCCGAAATGGTATTGGAATCCGTCAAATGGCGATATGACATCTGGTGGCGGAAAAGCAAAGTACATTCGGGGCAAAGCCTTCAATAGCATTAAACGTAGCCGTGCGATATGAGCATTTAATTTCAATTAAAAACACAAAATCGGTGTAGTTGGAATGCGCGTAGTTTTCTTCGCGTAAAAACTAACGAAAGAACATTATATGTGCTGTGAAAGATTGCGAAAGCACTTCGAGCAAGGAGTTGGAAATTCGTTTCCACAAGTTTCCCATTTCGGGAAAACGCTTCGAGTACGTGAAAAATGATTTCGGAAATGTACAAAAACCGATCAATTAGAGGCTTGGATGAGAGCCTTGAAAATTAAAAAAGTGAATTCAGACATGAAAGTGTGCTCACTGCAGTGTGTAACAGCCCCGGTATCGCAAACGCCGCTAATTTTACCACATATTAAAATGGGTCCTGTTTTCAAAATACGTTCGCTTTCCATAAAATTGCGTTGTTTCGGATTGCATTAATCCCAGTCACAAATTGCATTAATACTTATCATAACATCACAGAAATTTGCACTAAACTACACGACTGTTTACGTTTGACGATCCTCTTGTCGTCGCCATATTCTTTAGGCTCTCCCTATATGACAGATCCCAATACAGGTGGAAATAATGAAAGTACTTAGTTTCAGGATTGTTATTCAAGAAATCTAACGTTTTAAAGTCAATTAAATACAGTTGATATGTTAAGGGGAGATATACACCTAGGAGCCGGAAAAAGGTCATTTTTGTGAATTCTGTCAAGGAAAACTATTTGAAATTTCGGATTGGGGTTTTAATTATGTAAAAGTATATACATTCAAAAATATGTTTAATTTTCTTTATTTAAAAATATCAAAAATATACCGGGATATTGTATGATCCTTGGAGCGTCGTAAAAAAATCTGCGTATACGGTACCCACTGGCGTTTCTTCAAAAATCATCTGAAATGATTTGAACATGAATAGTGATTTTAGGGCCAAAAATTAGTTATTATTTTGCCTATAAAACAAAAACTAAGTAACGGAAAAAAATTCTATGCCAAGTACTAGATAATGGTGTATAGAATAACCACAAAAAACCTTAAGGCAATCGGTTCATTGGTTCTCGAGAAATTTTGGATACCGATTTGAAAAACGTGGTTTTGAGAAAAGCGGGTTTGAAAATTTCGGAATGAATAAATCATAAAATTTGTCAACTTACATGGAATCATCGATACCAGGCCCATAGTGTAGGTCTTCTACGGTCGACGGAATGTTCATAGCTTCTAAATCCTCGACCATCTACCATCGAGGTGTATATCTCTCTTTAGCCGATTTATGTAAATTAAAGTTTAAATGTCTAAAATTTGATCGCTCCAAGCTTTTATTTATAATCACATATAGGTGACTTGGTAAACACAAATATTTTCTACTTTTTAGTGCATTAAATAAAAGCTTGTTTAAAAATGTTTTTAACGTTTTTCCTACTTTTTAGTCTTTAATTGATTTTACTAGTTAGTTGTTACTAGTAGTTTACTAGTTTACGAGTTTGTACGTTAGGAACATGGAATGCTTGTAAAAAATAACAAAGACTGTAATTGGGGTTGACCTTACGTCTAATTGCTGCATATAAACTTTTCACATACAAACACAGTCGGCTCTGAATTTGTTTGTATGTTTTAGTGAGATTTTATTGGGTTGGTACAAAAATCTTGCAACACTTTTTTTTTCAATTAAAATATTTTTCCTAATAATGAAGTTCGAGAACAGTCGAGAATAGGAAATACAAGAATGGTCTAGAACCTTCCATGCCGCAGGATATATAAGCGAGTCAGATGTTCCGCTGAGTCAGTATGAGCAAAGATGGATCAACGTGCACTTCGAGCAATCGCATATTACGAATTCTTGCAAGGGCATTCTGTAAGAGCTGCAGCCCGTAATATGTGCAGTGCGTTCAAGGCTAATGTAGTTAATTATTCAATGGTATCCCGATGGTATCAGCGTTTTCATTCCGGCGATACATCTTTTGAAGACAAACCTAGGTCCGGCAGGGAATCGATTGTGGACGATGAAGAACTGCGAGCACTTATAAAGGCAAAGCCTAATATGTCGTCACGAGAATTAGCCAACAAACTCAACTGCAGTCATCCTACTATCCTTCGACATTTACAAGAGATGGGATATAGGAAAGTTTATTCGTCTTGGATACCGCACAATCTCAGCGAATCAAACAAAGCAACACGCATGTCCATCTATCTTTCACTCCTGCATCGTCCGCAAAGAAACGATTTTCTTCAAGAAATAGTCACTGGGGATGAAAGCTGGGTGTTGTATGTTAATCACACGCGCAAGCGTCAGTGGCTATCGAAAGGGGAAAAACCAGAACCGACCCCTAAACAGCCCCGTGAAATGAAGAAAGTTTTACTCTGTTGTTGGTGGGATTCTGAGGGCATGCTCTATTACGAATTTCTGCCAACCGACACCACAATACAGGCAGAGATTTATTCTGCACAACTGCAAAAGGTGGCTAAAATTATGAAACAGAAAAGGCGTAAACGTCATCATGTTCGGCTTCTCCATGACAATGCTCGACCCCACGTCGCTAAGATGACACAAGAAACTATTTCGCAGCTAGGTTGGGAAGTTCTACCACACCCACCGTATTCACCAGACTTAGCACCTACCGACTATCACCTGATTCGAGCTTTGATGAACTATTTACGGGATAAAAAATTTGATTATCTGTAAGATCTCAAAAATACATTGGACGACTTTTCTAATTCACGATCAAAAGAATTCTGGTCTGCGGGCGTGCAAAGTCTACCAGAGCGTTGGGCAAGAGTTGTAGATGCGGAGGGAGCCTACATTACTGAATAATCGTTTATTGTTAAAATAAAATATTTTTCTTTTTTACTCGTGTTGTGTGTTGCAAGATTTTTGTACCAACCCAATATATGGATGATTCGATATCGCTAATTTAACATGAAAAGTTGAAATTTTAAATGGACATTTTTTTAAAAGTTGAATCATGCATTGCCACATTTTAGATGCATATTTGCAAAAATTCAGAGCTCTTAGTAGTCGGGAAGTGGGTGAAATATCGATTTTCCGTTTTGCATCTCGCAGAAAGTCAAGTTGAATAAAAGCTTGTAAAATCTTTCGACGTTGGTGTGTTTTCCCTGAAGAGCCTTCTAAAAATCGTTCTATTCCCTTCGTCAGTATGAGATGGAAACTTCTGCTGGGATTCAGTTGCCGGAATCGTCTGTTGCTCAGCGGCACGCCTATCCAAAACAGCATGGCCGAACTCTGGGCCCTCCTGCACTTCATCATGCCCACTCTCTTCGACTCCCACGACGAATTCAACGAGTGGTTCTCCAAGGACATCGAGAGTCACGCGGAAAACAAAACGGGCATCGACGAGAGTCAGTTGATCTGCGAATATTCCGCTATCAAGCCGTTTGACAGTCAATGACAACTCGTTCTTTCCTCAGAGCATCTATCGAGACTCCACATGATTTTGAAGCCCTTCATGCTGCGCCGAATAAAGAAGGACGTGGAGAACGAGCTGTCCGACAAGATCGAGATAATGGTCTACTGTCCGCTCACCTCGAGGCAAAAGTTGCTCTATTCCGGTTAGTCTTCTGCAATAAATAATACTTACCCTCTTTCTCCACCAGCATTTTCGAAATTTATTGAGAACATCGCATTGTATAGAGGATGAGGCACCGACTATTGGCAGTAGAAATATTTTCTAACCTGTCAGACTTAGGAGGAAACTTTTGTCACAAAAGTTGCACAGATCGATGGGGACCATCGAGTGGTCGATCCGGGGTTTATCCAAGTGGATACGCTTCGGAGATTTTAAGCTCACCTTCCTTTTTTAAGGAGGTTGGAGCGTTAGCCACAATCCCAAGTTAAATTTAATTAAAAAAATACATGTTATTGTTTAGACTATACTGAGTCTTTACGAATTTTTTTACTTTTTTTCACCACCAAACACCAGAGATAACAAATAGTTTAATGTATGTAATTTAACGTGCGGTTAGATGGGCAAGACTTTCACACTAATGGTTATGTAATTTGTTTTGTTATTGAGCACCAAGATAAACCATTTCTAACAACGGATTAGCGCAAACTGAACCTTTGTAAACATTCAGAAAAAAAATCCTCATCTTGTCCACCGTAAACCATGGGCCAACAATCTCTTGACGTAAATATGAATAGGCATAATTATAAATTACTCAAAATTTCATTGTGAATCGTATAAAACATTCGTTGTCGTATTTTTTTCAAAATAATCATCGATGATGTTGTACTTTTTCAAGTTGGTAGTAACACGAAAGGTTTTCTACTTTACGTAATAAAAATATTAAAATGCATAATTTGCCCTTTAATTATATATTTTAAAAAATTAGCATATACAGAATAAATCTGTACCTAGTATGCATTTTTTTGAGGTTCATTGAAACGACAAAAAATGAATAAACCGTCATTTGACTCAACTGCATCGCTCCAACCTCCTTAAAGGGATCATCACAGTGTAACGGATCGAAAAATAGCTGATTTGTGCAATTTTTTTTCGATGGTTGAAATACGTTAATCAGTCTGATTTTTTTTATGTCAAATCAAAGAATAATTTCTTAGTTGAAAAAATTCCTCAACATTGCTTATTTTTTCCTGTCTAAATGTAGATCCTGCTTTAAGGCGCGATTCTAATTTATATAATTTATCACAATATTAGTAGGTGCGCAAGTAAGTTCCCGGGTTTCACACATGGATGGCGCTAGCGACACATGTAGTCGGCATACAGGTCTGAAATTGGGTGTCTTTATAGCTTGGACATCTGTTAAGAATACCCAATCGTAATATAAACAAATATCGCAACACAATGAGCTTTTTTCTAACCTCGTAAACGTCAAAGTTTGTGCCAAATAAACAGCATTTGCGGGAATCATTGCTTTTCTGCTTCAAACTAAAAAAAACAGCAGTTGAAGCACGTCGGTTACTTGAGGAGGCCTACGGCGAACATATACCATCAAAAACAACGTGTGAAGGTTGGTTCAAGCGGTTCAGAAGTGGCGATTTCGAGACTGGGGAAAAGGAGCGCTCGGGAAGACCGCAAACATTTGCGGACGCCGATCTGCAAGCGTTATTGGATGAAAATGACACTCAAACAGAAGATCAACTTGCCGAGGCATTAAATGTGACTCGGCAATGTATTTCGAAACGTTTGCACGCCATGGGAAAAATTCATACGGAAGGAAAGTGGGTGCCGCATGAGTTGACTGAGAGACAAATGGAAAATCGAAGAGTCACTTCCGAAATGTTGCTTTTGCGGCAGAACAGAAAGAGTTTCCTGCATCGAATTGTTACTGGCGATGAAAAATGGATATATTTCGAGAATCCCAAACGCAGTAAAATCGTTTCTTTCACTTGGCGAAGCGTCAACATCGACGGCACGGCCAAATCGCTTTGGAAAAAAGACAATGCTCTGCGTTTGGTGGGACCGGAAAGGAATCGTGCACTATGAGCTGCCGAAACCGGGCGAAACTGTCAATGGGCATCGCTACCGACAACAACTAATCAATTTGAACCACGCATTGGTCGAAAAACGGCCATCATGGGACACGAGACACGAACGTGTGATATTGCAGCACGACAACGCTCCGTGCCATCGCAGTCCCATCGTCCAGGACACCATAAAAACACTGAAATGGGATCTGCTACCGCACCCGCCGTATTCCCCAGACCCGTCCCTTCAGACTTGGGTTGGCTACACTTGGCCAATTACGATGCAGTAGAAAATTGGTTGGACGAATGGTTCCAGTCCAAAGACGCGTCTTTTTATCGTCGCGGTATTGATGTATTGCCAGAGAGATGGCAAAAATGTGTAAATAGCGAGGGACGGTACTTCGAATGAACCATTTTTTGTATTTGTCTTGAAATTTTCGATTTTTTATTGGTCAAACAAACCCGAAAACTTAGTTGCGCACCTAGTATAACCACAATCGCAGAGCCTTTCACCGAGCCGACAAAAATACGACCGCTACGCGGCGCTAGTGTCGCGCACGGACCCGATACTCCTATTATACAAACTTCGCGATCTTCAAATACATTTAACATCAACGCGGGAGACGTTCCTTCCGGTCGATAGAGATTGCCATTGACAAAGAAGCTCGACAGAAACTCTCTTTCTTCCAAATAATTGAAGTAATCGAAGGATTTTTTGGCTTTTGTCAGCTCTGAAGAAGAAGATAAGGATCGAGGATTTGCTGCATTACACTGTGGGTGGCGACACGGGCTCGAACGACAAGAACTTTACCTCCAATCTGATGAATCTAGTCATGCAATTCCGCAAGGTTTCTTCAGATTCTTAACTAAAATCTTCATCCAACCCACCAAATGAGACATTCATTTTTATTTCCATTGCTCGACTTTTGAACGCTTTCCACATCCTACCCATACGTATTCTTCTTTTCGTCAAGGTCTGCAATCATCCAGAGTTGTTCGAACGTCGCGACGCCAAGTCGCCGCTCTTCTTCAAGACGGAATCCTACGAAATGCCCGGCCTCTTGTACGACGAAGCTCTCCTCAGCGTCTCTTTGCCCTCGAGGGATCATCTCCTGTATAACAAATTTTTCGCTTTCGCCACCGAGCACGTCCATCGGTCGCTCCACGGAAACGACAACAACGCGGCGTTCAATTGCTTCTCGTTCGCACGGCTAATCAATCTCTCGCCCATGGAACTGAATCGAATTTTCGTCGGTGGAATTATCTACAGGTGAGAGAACACGAGATTGTTGGAGACACATTTTTAAATGGGAACTTTTCGATACTTCTATTTGGTTCGATAACATTTTTATTCGATGCCACAATAAGTATAAATATAATAATAATAATAACCACATCATTTTTTAAGCCTTCTGTAAAAAAATGGAAAGTAATAACTCTAACAAGGATAATAGTCAAATAATAATAATAATCTTCACAGTAGCTGTGACAATAAAGACGACGGTAATATCAGTAAAAATGATAACAGCTATAATATTAGGGCGTTGAAGAAGTTCTCGCTGTTTTTCAACAGATGGCGTTACCAAGTGCGTGTAGTGTATTTTTGGGGATTTTTTTTTTGACAAACCATTAAAATAAAATAATTTACAAATTGTATATGATTATTATTAATATTTAAACAAAGTTTGTGAATTTTTTGAAGTCATTATATAGAATATAGTCGGTGATACACCGCCCAACAGGAACACATAATAAAAAGAGGTGCTCCACTGCTGCCATGATTCCGGCCGTTCTGCTTATCTGACATAAAAAAAAACCAAACGCAATTTTAATCGTGAGACTTGAGGTTCTACATGGAACTAAAATAAAGTTAGAATTCCAAAAAAATAATGTTTTTTACGCTTTAGAAAAAAAAAAAAATTTCGTTTTTTTTGGGGTCTATATAGCTGATAAAAAGAAAACTAACGAAGCAATCTTAATTATTTTAGTTCAACTTGTAGTTATATATGTACTAAAGATGCTGTATAAATTTGAGCAGAATCAATCAAATAGTTTTTGAGATATCATGGCAGCAGTTTGAAAAAATCGTGTTTTGAGAAAAACGCGTTTGAAAGTTGTTGTATATAATTCATAATAAAAAAAATGGTCTCACCATCAATCTGTTATGCCTGGACCATAGAGTACACCTTCCTCTTCTTGAAAGAAACGGCAAGGCCGTTTTCTCTTCTTTTGATCTGACACACTAGATGACCCCCTTAAGATGGTAACGCATCTATAAAGAAGTATTATAAGCAATGTTGACATTCACTGTATGTCATTTCGCCGAAGTGACTGTTTTTTTCATGGTGTTATGGGGTTAAGGGGAGGGTAGGGGTTTCAGCGTGAAAAAAAACACGTTTTTGCGAATTTTTTTCATCTATACGGATAGAGTAAATTTATTGAAACCTTTTGTACATTGTTAAGTGTCATTTCAAGAACATTCCGTGAAATTTGTACGCGAAAATATCCACAAACAAGCCGGTGCCGCGTTTTTCTCGAAACCACTTTTTCAAAGTCCGTGTTCACTGCCATTTAAAAACTACATGACCGATTTATATCAAACTTGGTACACACTTTCTACACATAAAATACCTCCCCTCAGCAATTAGTTTGAGATTTTTTACATTGAGCGGTTTTTCCACCCCCCAAATGGCGGAATTTGTCGTGAAAAATAGCACTTTTCACTTTACATGACCACCAAAAATTAAGAAATGAAAAAAAAAAATTAAGACGGAAGAGATTAAGTCTTAAGGGGTAAGGCCACTGTAACGGCCCAAAAAAAGGTTTTTTCACTAATTTTTGCTCCCGAAATTGAAGGTATTTGAAAAAAAACTTTTAATGGTGTTATCGGGCATACATTAAACTTTATTATAAAATTTTTTTACAGTAAAAAAAAACAAAATGGCGGTTCCACAGCTATCTTCCCGGGACATTTTTTGCTTCCAGGGCTCCGCGGCACGCAGCACCACTGGTGCACTTTTGAATCTAGAACAAAAAAAAAACCATTAATCTAGAGGGCTATAGCTAGAGAATGTCGATCGGATTTTAAAAAGTATCAATTTTTGTGGATTTGGCGTGCGTTTGAAAAAAAAATTGATTATTGACGAAAAAAACGGCAAGTTTTTTGTTAATAAAAAATCAATAAATAAAGTTCTTGAAAATTCCGATCGACATTCTCAAGATAATGTAAATATTCACATCTGGTTAAAATTTCAAGTAAAAAAAAATGAAAATTGTTCGAGTTATGCTGCGTGCCATTTTGAAAAACCATGTTTCGAGAAAAACGCGTTTAAAGTTTTGCGAATAGTTTTTTATTGGAAAAAATTAAAAAAAGAAGTTAAAAGGATTTAAACTATTTTTAAACTAGAGGTTTTAAACTATTTTTTAAGCCAATAAAAAAAATCGATTTTTCAAAAAATTTACAGTGGCCTTACCCCTTAAGACGGAATGACACCTCATCGCGGTCGGTATGGTAGAACAATTATAGATACCAAAAAATCTCTGAAACGGCTCTTCAGATGCCGTCGAAACTTTGCCAAACGACGTCAAATAGATAGACTGCTGATCAAATAGATAGATAGATGTCTGCCCCTCAAATTTTCTGAATTTGAGGAAAAAAACGTAGATTTTCTTATCATAAGCCAATCTATTTGACATCGTTTGGCAAAGTTTCGACGGGATCTGTAGAGCCGTTTCAGAGTTTTTTGGGTATCTATAATTGTTCTACCATACCCACCGCGGTGAGGTGTCATTCCGTCTTAAGAAGGTTGATGGTTTATTCATATATTTTCGAAAATTTTACAATCGTGTTCTTTCTTAAGGCGGGAGCCTAAATTAGAAAGTCCAAAAAAGCGTGTTTCGGGATTTTTTTTAGAAGGCAAAAAAACAAGTGAGCCCAGTAAACATCGAGGTATCTGTTCACGAGTATTTGAAAGGTATAAAAAAATTTGTTCAACACGAAACAATAAATTATTGTAGATTTATCAGCCTATTCCATGTGCATCTCGCCACTGCAGTCCCCAATCGCGGGAAAGATGCAGCTCGTAATTCTTGGCTGAAACAAAAAACAAATGAAATTTTCAATTGTCATATATTTTTTTCTGGGTGAATTAAAAAGAGATGAAAAAATCGTGAATCTATAACTTTTCTCTCGGTGGAATTACATGGGTTTAGAAATAACGCTGTAACGTGCTATAAAAATTATTCAAAAACACTCTCTCAACGACTTTTTTCATTCACTGAGAAGAGATTTGCATACTGAAGAAAATAAACTTTGGTTCGATTCAATAGGTCTTTTAGTTTTTTTTGCTATCACACCCGCCAACTTGGAAAAATCGTGAAAAAACTGGAGAAAACGCGTTTCAAAGTTTTCACTAGGAGGAAATATCAATATCAAATATCAATCGCTTCTCTGCGGTTGGCCTTGTATCTTTGAAAATATTTACACTTGGCCTCTCTAACTTTGTAAATATATTTTTGATAGTTTATCTATCGATTTAAGGCGTTAGGCCACAGTAGCGGGTATAAAATCATATGCGAATTTAACAATTTTTCTTAGTATGCAAAAGTGATTCACTCATAAAATTAATTACACATCTATTTAGTATGAATATCAACCTGTTAGAAAATATATCTATATTTTGTTCCATGTACAAAATGGCCGACTACTAATATTTTCGTTTTTTTTGGCGCTCCGCGGCGTGACATTTAGCATCCACAATTTTTGACCTAGAACAAAAAACAAAAATTCTCGTCAATCTACATTAGAATACCTAGAGAGGTACGAACGGAATTAAAAAAATATTGTTTTATTCAAAAGTTGCAGGTATTTGAACTTATGAAATGAACTTTCAGTGAAAAATTTCGTCTTAACTGCTCATAAACTGCTCATAAAATGAAAAGTTTTTGATTAATCAGAAATTCCGTACTTCTCTGTGAAACGCAATTAGGGACATACCTTAAATTTGAAGTGAATCGAGTGAAAATTGTTGAAGTCATTTGTCACGCCAATTGGAAAAAAGCTGTTTCGAGAAGTTTCGACCGTTCGGCCATTTTGTACATCGAAAAAAAAATATATATTTTCCCACAGCTTGATATTCATACTAAATAGATGTGTAATTCATTTTATGAGTGATTCACTTTTTCATACGAAAAAAATTGTTAAGGGTGGATACACACCTAGGAGCCGGAAAAAGGTTATTTTTGTGAGTTTTTTTTTCAAGAAAAACTATTTGAAATTTCGGATTGGGGTTTTAATTATCTAAAAGTATGTACATTCAAAAATATGTTTAATTTTCTTTATTTAAAATATCAAAAATATACAAGGATATTGTATGATCCTTGGAGCGTCGTAAAAAAATCTGCGTATATGGTACCCACTGGCGTTTCTTCAAAAATCATCTGAAAAAAAACCGAAAAGATTACTAAATTAGATACTATAATCTAGTACTCGTCATAGCCGATTTTGAAAATATTCAATTATGACAAAATGGCGGACGTTTGAACATAAATAGTGATTTTTGGGCCAAAAATTACTTATTATTTTACCTATAAAACAAAAACTAAGTAACGGAAAAAAAATCCTATGACAAGTACTAGATAATGGTGTATAGAATAACCACAAAAAACCTCAAGGCAATCGGTTCATTGGTTTTCCAGAAATTTTGGGTACCGATTTGAAAAACGTGGTTTTGAGAAAAATGCGTTTAAAAATTTGGGAATGAATAAATCATGAAATTTGTCAACTTACATGGAATCATCGATACCAGGCCCATAGTGTAGGTCTTCTACGGTTGACGGAACGTTCGTAGCTTCTAAATCCTCGACCTCGACCATCTAGGTGTATATCTCTCCTTAAATTTGCCCATAATTTTATACCCGTTCTTCTAATTCAGGCTCCGGCCGTAATTTCTCCCTTACGCATTTTTTTCCGCCACCTACCATCCGCCGTCTTCGTTATTTCGAGTAAATACCTTACGGCCTTTTTCCATACTTCTTCTTCCATTCCTGACAAGACCAATTCTTATCATTAATCGAAGCCCTCGAGTGCCGCCCATTACTATCCTTCTCGTATCAACGAAGATCGATAAAATTCCGTAATAAATAACAATAACGTTTGCAGACTGTGTTACGCGACGTTAATGGCGAAGCGAATGAGAATAAAGCGTCACTGGGAAGACTGGTGGATCGACGAGGCCGTTGATTCGCCGAAAAGCACGTTTCTCTTGAATCCCAACAGGATGAGATCGCTCTCGTCCAGGTTGAGACGAGACCTTATATTCACGAATCGTATAAATCACGGCGAGGCTATTTACACCCACGCGACTCACACGATACACTCGATGCCCGAGACGGTCGCCCATCGTATATTGCGCAGCAGCAAAACTTGCACGGCCAATCAACTGATGAAACTTCCGCGTCTCGTGAGCGGAGCGAAAAGCGGCGGCGAGTCAGCTAACGACGAGGCGAGACTTCCGCTTTTGCCGGAACATCCGCATCGGCGACGAGCGCCGATAACGAGACACTGCCAGAGAACGGTCTTCCCGACTTTTCTCACTGACAGCATACCAAAGGTCCTCCCATAAACCGACGAAAATTCGTTTGCGGAAAATTCTTCGAAAACAATTGCCCGAACGACAATTTCTCTGATACAATTTCCCGAACACAGTTTATCGAACGTACAATTTCTGGTACACAATACGGTATTACACCCTTTTTTGAAAGGTGTCTCCACTTGATCCTTTGATGGTAATGAACTACTAGAATTTTTATTTCTATTTTATAAAATGACAAGTGTCATAAAGATGCATTTAAATATTACATTTCAAATTTCCGCGTGAAAACGTGTGACGTCACTTGCATAGTAAACATCGAGGCACGATTACGATATCTCTGGCGCCTTAATTTGACCGTGGATTATTCATATTTTGCCCAAAAGAAACGCTCTTTTTAAGAATACAAAAATTGTGATTTTGGCTTCCTTTAGAAGATACAGGACATTTTACGAATTATTCGTTATTATGGGGCTATACCAGTGTGAACGCTGAAAATTTTGGTGATTTTCGGGAATTTTTTGGGAGAAAAGTACTCAATTAAATATTTCGGAAAATTAAGAATATATTTGGCTATTTTTGACCTATATTACATAATTTTTTCATAGAAAAATATTGAGTTCCAAGCTACTTGTATAAAAAGTTCCTTCGCTGCTGACATGATTCCGGCCGATTGAGTAGCTGAAACCGAAAAAGGAAAAAATGTCGTTAAACTGTAAGGTATTTCCTGTACAATGACGTAGGATTGTCGAAAAATATCAAAATCTAACAAAATGGCGTAGTTATGAAAAAAAGAATGTTTTCTTGCCTATAAAGTGGTCGTTTTTTTCAATGCCAAATCGTTAATTTTCATCTAATCAAAAATATCCTACGTCATTGTAGAGTAAATATATTCAAGAATACTCAGTTCAAATTTCAAGTCAATCGGATAATTGCTCTTTGAGCTACAATGTCAGCAAATTTGAAAAATCTTATTTCGAGAAAAACGCGTTTAAAGATATAACCATCGATTTTTGCAAGATAAAATGATAATGATATTCTTAAAAGTATAAACTGTCGAAAACGGCAACAAAATTTTTTTTTGAAAATGTCACACTGGTATAGCACCTTAAACGATTTAACTGGCTTACGTTAATGTTCCTTCCTTTGGAATGCGCTATATCGAGAAAAAATAAGAACAAACTCAAACAAACCCGAACAAACGAATAAACCCAAACAAACAAACGAACCCAAACAAACAAACAAACCTAAACAAACCCAACCAAACTCGAACAAAGAAGCAAACAAACCCAAACAAACCTAAACAAAGTACGACGAAACAATGTAAACACGCGGAAAATTCGATTTACATCGAAAATCCGAAAATACATTTTTTTCCCTTCGAAGCGCTGTTAATCCAAAACTAAGGCTCAAAACGAAAAAAGTTATTCTTGTTTTTCGTATTTTTTTCGGCCATATTTCATAATCCAGTGGTCAAATTGAGGCGCCAGAGATATCGTAATCTCCCCAACATCGACGCTGCGACAATTATGAATACGTATTTTTTTTTTGGTTCAAAGTGAGTTACAATTCCTGTAATTGGTGTGTTGTTCCTGGATGTAAGAATACTAGTGTAAAAAGACCGGGAAAGTTGTGAATTAAAATGCCAATTAACATAAATACGATGAAGACTTGGTTAAAACTTGCGAGAAGAGATCCAAAGTCATAGTCCGAAAAAAACTCATTTGTTATTTTTTGAAGTACAAATAACTATTTGAAAATTTACAATTAACTATGACAAACGAGAATATATACTCGTTGACGCTTTCTTTCACAGGTTAGAGAGCAATACGTCTACCGCTTTCTTTGTTTACTATGTCAATGACGTCACGTCGGAATTCATTGTGGCGGCTACCGTTTCGCATGTTCCGAACAGATAGAAAAAGTCTTTTTTGAAAAATGAATTATAAAATTTATTTCGTCTTTTTGTAAATTAAAGCCAACATTATTCGATTGCTTATTGCGAAAACTACTATTATTTGTACATTCTTAGTATTTTTCTTACATAGGGTGAAATTCCCTTTTTGCCGAATGAAGAATTTCTCGAATACAATATCCCTAATGGACAGTTCCCCGAACATACAATTTCCCGCACGGCCAATTTTTTTTCAGGGCAAACAATCAAACGATACATAAATTGAATAACTTTAAGTTTGAATAATTAATATTTGCATTCAGGGATCATCACAGTGTAACGGGCCGAAAATTAGCTGACTTTAGCGACTTTTCGTCGATGGTTAAAATACGCTAATCAGTCTGATTTTTTAATGTAAAATCAAAGCACTCGTGAAGAACAGAAAATACATTGAATATTGAAGAAGAGGAGTCCTCACGGTGTACACCGTTGTGGCCGTAAATCTTATCTGAAACAAAATTTGAACAAAGATTATAAATCAGTATGAAAGCATAATCAGTTAAAAAGAAGAAAAAAATTGACAAAATGGCGGCGGTTTGAAAAAAAGTATCAAATTTAGCCTGTTTTTCGAGTTTTTCGTTAAAACAAATATACAGATTTAAAAAAAGCTTCCATAGTAAGATCAAGAGTGGATGGCTTGAAAACTCTTCCTTTGGGAGTGTCCACCGTTTTGAGAAACGACATTTCGAGAAAATTGGGATTAAAGTTTCCATTGCGGAATTTTCATATAAATTGTCTACTTACGATCAATCGGCGATGCCACGTCCATGTGTATAACTGTCTCTACTATCGGATTTTTCGGATTGTGCCAAAGAATCGATTATTTGAAAACGTTACACTGTGATGATCTCTTAATATTGCATCATTAATGGAGGAAAATACTTCGTGTAACACATTTTGTACATTCGTCAATCGTAAGATTTATTTCGCTGTGTCATTTTGCATTGTTAATCTTGCGTTTTTTTTTCAGTTCGGGAAAATTCGATCCGAAAAAATCGTGACGAAAATATTTGTTGGGAAATGTTTCATTCGAGAAATTGTTCATTTTAGAATTTTTTCATTCGGTCAATTGTATTGGGGAAATTGTCATTCGGGCGATTGTTTTTTGAGAATTTTTCCGCCAAGCCGAAAATCGATCTCGGCGTTTGTCGCCTTTCGGATTTTACGACGGAGTTTCGGTTGCAGGTTCAAGCCAGTCCGAAGAAATTGTACGTGAGCAGAAGCGCGGCATCCTGTGCGTGGAAGAGGCACGAGGAGTGCGGCGGGGAATTCGGCCAAAACGTCGTTTGGTACGGATGCGAAAAGGCCGTGGATCTCGAGGACGAGGAGCGACGGAACGTGCCGATGTTCGAGCCCGATCCACCCGGTGGCCTGTCCGCGTGCGCACCTACCACCGGATGGTCCAATATCGTTGTTCCCGGTAAGCTTAGCCGACATTTTCATCGCAAATCTTTATCTCACGATCCTTCAACCAATAATACGAAAGCCCTCGGTCATTTGATGCTTCTTGAGATGAAAACTTGATGTGATCGCTGCTGGCCGACATTCGTAGAAAAAAAAAAGGATGAGAATATTTGTGAAAAATACTGCTCCGATGAAGTATCGAGTATCGTAAAAGTGCTAGGGTACAAAGGGGAAGGTCGATGATAAAGTTTGTTGGTACAAAATGAAAAATGAAGACGTAAGGTAATCCTATCGCCAGGCTTCAATCCATAGGATTTTCATAATTTTTTTACGCGCTTCACTAAATGTATTAATAATCGTCTCTGTAAAATTTCAGGGTCGATTATCGACCTAATTACTGAGAAAAATATATTAAAATTGCGTGTTTTTGTGAAGGAATTCCGAGACGACGTACAAAAACCTAATTTCCGGGCGCTACAAAAGTGTATATAATAGTGGGAATCCGTCAGATTATTAAAAACAATCAGATTTACATACTTAACAGTTGTGGTAATCGAATGCTCTCAGAAAAAATTACGCTTATTGACCTAATTTTTACGTAATATCAAGTTTAATTTGATCTTCCGGTATTGGATTTGTTACCACTTGCTACGATAAAGAGACGTGACAGCGAGGCAACAGCTGACTGTAGTCCTAACCTCATCTCACTCATTCGAATTTCCACGCATATTTCATCTTTAAGGAGGTACGGTGATGACCACGCTAGTAAACTAAGAGTCTATTTTTCGCCATAATACCGCTACGTTTTAGACATATGTGTGTGGCCTATATTTCGAGAAATATTTTTTAAGTATTGAATTTCAAGCTACTTATTATTTTTATAATATGAAAACAAACGTAATAATCTACTACTGGACTTCAGTAGTACGCCATATCGTCGACGTTTAGCATCGTTGCATTTTCGATAGCTGTCATCGGTCCCACGCGCTCGGCTTATTATTTTTGGTAGCCGGTAAACATGGAGAATGAAAATAAGTACTGTAGAAGTTTATCAAGAGAGTAACAGGATTGTACCTGAAGTCTAGTTTAGAGACAAAGGTAGATTCTGTCGGACAAGAATTAGAGAGTGAAAAGATGATATTGCGAATGCAAATGAAAAACGTCGCGTTGACGTTAACCTCAATATCCAATGTCCAATCTGTCCGAAGTCAAAACATATTTCATCAATTGTTATGTTATTTTTCTCTTTCCTAATTTTCACAATATTTGCAGATATAAAAACGAACGTTCATTTTATATGACGGTTTTTCCATGCTGAATTTACATATAAATGCGTTGTATGCATGTCGCCAGAAAGATTGAGATGCCTTAGCTATACATAAAAGAACTTTGAGTAAATATCGACGAAAGGCCTTTTACAATCGATTAAAAAACGTACGGCTTCACACAACCATATTTTTAATTCGCGTTGAAAATATCCGATAGAAGAATCAAATTTGCGCGGGTATCCGGCGTTGCCACACTTCGAGCAAGATGGCTGCGGTTACGTCACGAGACGTCTCTCTCGCCGAATACTTCGGTTTTTCGCGACTTTATTTCTAAATTTATTGCTTATTTCTGCGGTGAGCTTTCCAATTCAAGTTGCCTTATTGATCACAACGAACCAACGAACGCAACCGTCAGTTTTTTTTACGCGTGTCTTGGCTCCAAGTAGCACAAAAAAATCGATATATGAGAGAACAGGCACATTTTGTCGTCTACGTGTGACTAATTGACCAACTTTAACAATTAATAACTCGGAAACTGTACGGTAAATCTCGCGGAAACTCCGCATATGCATGGACAAAGCTCTCTACAATGTTATTTAAAAAAATCGGGCTTTTATCTTGGACTCGCTCCAATCACCGTACCTCCTTAACCGACATATTTCGCCGACACAAATTTTCCACACTTTTTACCAGTCGTGGCCCGAATACAATGCTTTATATTTCTCGCACCTGACGTTGTTTTGACAGATCGACGTTGAAAAGCATGGAGATTAAACTCGCCTGGTTGAGTAAAACGAGACGGAGATAGAACCAATGTTGCCAAATATCAAACCTAGAAATACTGCGCGATTCGTTGGAATAACAATTTTTTCATTTTTTAAAATTAAATGTGAACATTCATTAAACAGTTTACACATGGAAAATTTTAGTTATTACAAATTATTTTTTTTGCATATGTTAAAAATATAAATTGTACAAGTCTCAACTATGATCAGTGGTATGATTAGTGTGAAGCGATAGGATTACCTTAACAAATATTGTGGCCTTTACAGCCGGATTTGAACAGACCGGACAAGTCCGGTTTTCTTCGCCAGCTCCGCAAAAATAAATGATTTAAATAATTTTTTTTAATATATCACGTTTTTAAGGCACATTTTTGGAAAGTGAAAAATTTGCCGAAAAAATCGTCAGATAATTGTCAATAACAAATGAACTATGCAATTTAAAAAAAAATCCTACGTACTTCCATGGACAATGTATTTTTCAAAATATATTCAACATTTCAAGTGAATCGGTTGAAAATAATCTGGGTTATGTTTCCGGCCAACGTAAAAAAATTTTGTTGCAGTTTTGAGATAAACGGTGTACAGCCGCCATTTTGCAATTGATTGCTTAACAAAAATTATTGTATACAGTCACTGATATGTATGATAAACACCCTATTTTGTCATCTCGTATTATTTTGTAGTTTTTCTGAAAAAAATCCCAAAAAGCCTATTTTTTCGGCCTCTAGAGTGGCCCAACCTTAAAGCAGACTATGAAGTATAATTTCTCCTAGCCCCATACAGATTTATGTAATCCCATGCAGATTCCTAATCCCACACAGATTTTCCTGAAAATTTGTGATTGTGAATTTTTTACAGCTATGAAAATACTTGTAAGATTTAAAACAAAATACGTGAGGCGCATGCAATAGATAATCGATGCATGAATAGTTCACTTAAGTCACTAACAATTTTATTGCACTGCAAATGATTACTGTTGTGTGAGTTTTCTCAACGTCAGCAACTTCCCACACTTCTTACTATTATCGATTGCATGCGCCCGACGTTTTTCGTTTTAAATCTTACAATTATTTGCGCAGCTATTAAAAATACACAATCACACATTTTCAGGACAATCTGTATGGGGCTAGGAGAAATTATTTTATATTTTTGATTCCGTTTCGAAAACGTGGTATATTTTTAAAAAATATTTAAATAATGTTACTTTTTCTCTTTCACTAAACAATATTTTATTTCTTTATTTGTTTTTTTACCATTTTTCCGCTCTTTTTCTCTTTCCCTCTTATACACTTAATTCTTCAATCTGAAATCTGCTGCAAACTGTTATATATTGTATACATTATTCAAATATGGACAATATCTATTTGTATATTATATTATTGACATTATTATATATTTTTAAAAAATATTTATAATAATAATAATAATCGAGTTTTATTTGAACAACTTGCTTCACAAGTTTTTTACAAAAAGTTTCCAATTTGCTTATACACATTTTTCTTACATCTACCTTAATTCTATCATATGCATTCCGTTTTTTTTTTGGGCCGTCCATATATTACGTCATCGATTTTGGCTGATTTTTAACCCCCCCCCCAAAATCATCCTATCCTTCCTATCGTCATAATCCAATCATCGTTACCGTCATCCAACGATCAGACCCCCCCCCCTATTTTAAAATGACGTAATTTATGGACCGCCCCTTTTCTTAATTTACACCTCATCTCCATCGTTTTCAGTTCCCCCTTCCTCCTTGCGCATTTTTTTTACATACTTCCTCTATTTCTCTGAAATACTGCCATATTCCTGTATTTATCTTTCCACTCAATATGTTTATAATTTCCCCCTTTATTGCCACCTTATCCACTCCTTGCACCCACTCCTCAGCTTCCTTTTTCGCTTTCGTCGTTACAAGTTTCCATCTTTTTTCACATATTAGCAGGTGCTCCATTGTTCCATTTTCTTTCTTGCCAATTCTACATCTCCAGTCATCTTTTCCCTTCTTTCCCACCCTCCATATATTTCCGCATCTTAGTCTTGCCCACATTTCTTTATTTCTTTATTCACATCCTCTTTCGCCCAATACTTCCATGGCCTTTCCTCATTTTCCACGATATATTTGTAGTTGCCACTATATGACTATTTTCTTATTCTTTCCTCCTCGGCCAAAATTTTCTTTTTTCGGCATTCTAAACCTTCTTTCATCTTTTTATCTATTCTATCCTCTTCCCTTCTTTCTCTTATCGTTGTTGCTACCTCCTCTATCCCCATAGCCTTTCTCCAAGTTCTTTCTCCACTTTGACCGCATTCCATTATCAAATGCCCATACCTCCTCCATCAAACAGATTTTTGGCCATCTCGAATCTTCCATCCTTAGAACTTCTCCTATGTACTTAAACACTCTTTCTCTTATAAAATAGGCCATTGTTGGCACACCCAGCTCCTTTCTCTAAATATAGTTCGGGGTTGGTTTGTTTACTCCTACCGCCATTTTACAGTATCGTCTCTGTATTCTTTTAAACACCCCCTAATTTCCCCTATTCCTCAAATCTCTACTCCGTGCATGGCTCCTGCTTTTACTATTGTTTCTAATAAGTAGAGTCTCTCTTCTATCATATGTCTTCCCGCTCTCTTCCATATCCCCCATAGTCGCTGCTTTTTCTGGTTTCCCGGCCAGCCTTTTACCGTGTGACCAAATTGAATTTTTGCTTGTAAACCAAAACTCTAAATATTTAAACTCCTCCACTATCTGGATTTTTTCTCCTTTAAGGCGGGATATACGTTTAGACAGGGACAAAAATAAGCAATATTGAGGGATTTTTCAAATTAAGAAGTAATTATTCTACAATTATGAAACTTTAGGTATACTTTAATAGTCTATTTACGGATACAGAACAATTTTTAAAAACTTTGATTTGCAAAAAAGTTCAAACTTTTTTTGAGTTAGAACATGTATGGTTTCTATGTGACAGTAATTAAAATGAATACAATGCAAATTTAAGAAAGTGGCACGCATTTGCAAAAAAATCAACATTTCATGCAACATTTCTGTAAAATGTGCATGAAAAAAGTAGTTTTTTTTTCGATTTTTCAAAAAACAGTTCTCGTCAAGTAGAAGGTACCAATATTATCAATATTTCTACCAAGATTCAACTTAATCGACTTATTTCGCTTTGAATCTTGAGGAAAATATTCTACATGTATAATTCTATCGTTTAAAGAAGAAAAAAAAGAAATCAATTTTTCGATCGTTGTAAATGTACATCCCGCCTTAATCCCCCATTCTTCCTACCTTTCCCCCGTTCCTCAAAATCATTATCTTTGTTTTTTTCGCAGTTATTTCCATGTTATTATTGTCTGCCCATCTTTTCAAGTCCTTTAATATGCTGCTTAAACCTTCCACTCTATCCGCTATCGCTGCTACATCATCAGCATATTTTTAAATTTTCACATTTATCTTGTCTGTCTCTTTGTTTTATTATACAGTTTTGCGCTATGGTTAAAGTTCCAAGTCTCTAGCTCATCCGGAAGTTAGTTCAAAATCGATTGCAAAATTTGTGCCGAACAGACAAACAAACAAATACACGGACAAGAAAGCGAGTTGATAAAAACGTGGTAAAAAGACGTCAATTATCATAAAGATATTTGCTTTTTGCAGACAAGCAGACTTTGGTGACCGACGCCGGGAAACTTTTCGTCCTGGACAGTCTCCTCAAGAGGCTCAAGGAGCAGGGCCATCGGGTTCTCATTTATTCCCAAATGACGAAGATGATCGACTTGCTAGAGGTAATTAAATTTCGCACCAGTCTCTCTAGTTATAAAATTGAAGTTTGCCATCGTTCGTAGCAATGGAGTTTTTCCGTTTTTAATTCCTTGCATTTCTTTTTCTTATTTTTCGCTGCGCAAATTTTCTCAACGATCTTTTTTTTGCTATGCATCTTTGAAGACCTACGATTGAAAAGGGCGAGAAAGATAATAATTATTTAATTATTTCTTATAATAATAAGAAATATTTAAAAGAATTTTCGTTGCATTCCAACGATGCAAACTTCGACGTCATTTCTCGTTTTCTACGTTTTTGGGTTCAATTGTTACGCGTGCGTGTTCTTTCAGGAGTACATGTATCACAGGAAGCACACGTTTATGCGCCTGGACGGCTCGTCGAAGATATCGGATCGTCGCGACATGGTGGCCGATTTTCAGAAACGGTAAGGACAAGAAAAAAAATGAGAGAAAGGGAGTCAGAGCTCGCAAGTTTCTCGTTTCCCGCAAATTCCTTTTTTTTTTTGCATTTAGGGGTTAGGCTACTGTGACGAGCCGAAAGTCAGGATTATTTTTAAAGAAATTAATTTTGGAGGATGAGTAAGATGATGGATAAATCGTTTAGAAATTGATTTGCACGTACATTAAGGGGGTCATCCCATGTGAAAGCTATTTTTTTTTTGGTTTTTTAAAATGAATCATTAACCCTTTCTTGATACACTTACATTTAGCGACGCCTCTGACACGCTGGGTAAATTTGACCTGGATAGTACTTCATCCACCTTCCCTTAAGGCGAGAGCCTGAATTAATAGATTAAAAAAAGCGGTTTTTCGGTAATTTTTTAGAAGGGAAAAAAACAAGACAGCTCAGTAAACATTGAGGTATCTTTTCACGTATATTTGAAATGTATAAAAAAAAATGTTCAACATGAAACAATAAATGACTGCAGATTTATCAGCCTATTTCATGTGCGCCTTGCCAGTGCAGTCCTCAATCGGCGGGAAAGATGCAGCTCGTAATTCTTGACTGGACCAAATAAACCAATAAAATGCTTAATTTTCATATATTTTTCTTCTGGGTGAATTAAGAAAAATCGTGAAATTATAACTTTTCTCAGGGTTGAAAAAAAATCTGTTTAAAAAAACACTTTAATGTGCTATAAAAATTATTTAAAAATACTTTTTCAACGACTTTTTTAATTCACTTAGAAGAGATTTCCATACTGAAGAAAATAAACTTTGGTTTGATTCAATAGGTCGTTTGGTTTTTTTTGCTATGACGCCCGCCAATTTGGACAAATCGTGAAAATGTAAACTGGAAAAAACGCGCTTCAAAGTTTTCAATAGGAGGAAATATGAATATCAAACATCAATCGCTTCCCTGCTTTTAGCCTTGTATCATCGAAAATATTTACAATTGGCCTCTGTAACTTTGTAAAAATATTTTTTGATAGTTTATCTGTCGATTTGAGCAATAAAAAAAACGATTTTCCGGACCTTCTAATTCAGGCCCCCGCCTTAAGAGGAGGGTAGGGGTTTCAGCGTGAAAAAAAAACACTTTTTTGCGAATTTCTTTCATCTATATGGATAGAGTAAGTTTATTGAAACTTTTTGTACATTGTTAAGTGTCATTTCAAGAACATTCCGTGAAATTTGTACGCGAAAATATCCACAAACAAGCCGGTGACAAAGCTTCTCCAAGAACGCCTTTGGAAAAACACGATTTGCGGTGTTCACTGTATCTCAGCTAGAGTTTATCTGAAATCAAGCACCATTAAAATTTAGTCAAAGTATCATCAAATCCTCCTCCCAACGGTTTTTGATCATTTTTTTTTTTTTTTTTCATTTCTAAATTTTTGGTGGTCATGTAAAGTGAAAAGTGCTATTTTTCACGAAAAATTGGGGGATTTTGGGGGTGGAAAACCCCCTCAATGTAAAAAAAAATCTCATACTAACCGTTGGGGGGAGGTAGTTTATATGTAGAAAGTGTGTACCAAGTTTGAAATAAATCGGTCATGTAGTTTTCAAATGGCAGTGAACACGGACTTTGAAAAAGTGGTTTCGAGAAAAACGCAGCACCGGCTTGTTTGTGGATATTTTCGCGTACAAATTTCACGGAATGTTCTTCAAATGACACTTCACAATGCACAAAAGTTTCAATAAATTTGCTCTATCCATGTAGATGAAAGAAAATCGCAAAAAAGTGTTTTTCTTTTCACGCTGAAACCCCTACTCTCCCCTTAACAATCCTTTGGTCGGTTTTTATGGATACACTTTAAACATTTCGTAATTCGACTGCATAATTCGGCAAGTATGAAATTGAATTGTTGTAAACAATTATTGTAATCTTTCAATTTTGGGAAAATGGGCATTTTATTTCAAATTCGTCCGGGTGAAAATGAGTGTGTTAAAGAACGGTTAAACACACACTATCTTTGAATTTTTACCACACATTTATCAACATTTTTACAGTCCCGCGGAATTTTATCAATAAAAAATAACGAGTTGAATCGACTTTACACCGTTCGGAAGACATTCATGTGTAAAAAAAAGTTGGTTCACGGCCGCCATGATTCCAGACGATTTGAGATAAAAAAATCAAACGGCATTTTAATTTGTGGACCTGAGGCTGTCGCCGGAACTAGAGTACAGTAAAAAATCTAAAATTGAATTTTTGGCACGATTTTAAAAGTTAAGTTCTAAATTTCGTAATTTTTTTCCGACTCGTTCAGCTAAACTATAGCCGAAACTATAGCAGATATTAGAAATATTCTAATTCGGGTGAGAGCTATAGATGTACTGACTATAGCATAAAAAATTGAGCGAAAGGCGTTCAATAGTTTTCGAGATATTATGGGAGCCGATTTGAAAAATAGAGTTTTCAGAAAAACGCGTTTAAAAGTTCAAATACGATTTACGCAAAGAAAATGTTGACTCACCATTGGTCTGCTATACCGGGCCCATATAACACGCACACTTTTTTTCCGATTTGTGCAAAACAAAAGTTTTTCGATTTTCCGTTAATTTCATTTTTAAATATCAATAATTAAAGAAGTTATAAACAATCTCGCGGTAGACTTGGTGGTTGACCTGAGACAAAAAACGAGTTTTTTTTTCAAGATAGATAAAATTGGCTGAGACTCGACCAAGCTTTTTTGATTGTCGTTTTTCAATTGTCGAAAAACATTTTGGAATTTTTTTTTACGATTTTTTTTAGGGAAAAAGCCATTATTAGTATGTTCTTAATTTCTGAGTATTCCCTTGCGGGTTTTTACACAGTTTCTTCCTCTGTATATTGGTATCTTTTTACATGTTTGCTTCGTTTTTTTGTCAACATTTATCTTTCGTCCTTTTTCGCTTTTATGCTTCCTTTCTTACCATGCATTCGAAGGCTCTCACATACTCGCACAATTCTTTGATCAGTTTCCCTTTCATTTCTTGATTATTTTTTCCTTTTAGTGCTTTCCTCACTCATTTTTGTCTTTTATATCCCCACATTCAAGTATGTTTCAAACTTTTTTCTTCCTTCCTGCAACACCGGCTTAGAGTATCTGAGAATCCTTTTTTACCTCCTTTTCCTACACTTTCGCATTTTAAACTGGCCTATGTTTGTTTAGTTCTTGCCTCTATGCCCTTGTCTTCCCAGTATCGTAAAATGGGGTACTGGAATTCATTAAAACATCTTCGTTTCGAAGCAACGGCAATAAATTAATGAGACAAATCGTCGACTATCAAGCAAAACTAGCGTTAGGAAGAAATTTTGGAAAATAAATGTAAACAAATTTAGTTACTCCAAAATAACAAAATACAACTTTTTCACTCCTTAGACTTGATATTCCAAACCTCATAGTTTTCAAGTTACGCCGCACGATGCCGGCTTTTCGGAAACCTGCCGTTTTTTTTTTCAAGAAAACAACTAAATTACTCTGCAAAAAAAATCACAAATTGTTTGTCAAAAACGAAACTATAGCTAACGGTTTCCTTTTCAAAGATCTTATCACAAAATGGTGAGATTACTAGTTTTTCTAAGTCCAGCACGCGATTCCGCGAAGTGCGAAAATCGTGAAAGACCGGCATTTTCAAAAAGACGTACCGGGTACAAAAAGAATCGCAAAAATAAAAACAAAGGACGAAAATAAAGCTGGTTTTGTCCTCTTCAAAACGACGTTTGGTAAATTGGTTTTTGATTTTTTTTCGCCGAGATATTCGATTTTTTCTCCGGATAGAAAAGTTACAGGGTGCTTTATACTTTTGGCCAAACTTTGAAACAAAGTCAAATATATGCATAAGTACATGCATAAATTGAACAAATTAAATTTGTTTGCAGAATACATTTATTTCACATCCGTCTCTGAATTACTAGAACTCGGGGAAAAAAACACGCTTTGAATTCCTAGAGCACGCGCCGATTAGCTCGCTGCAGCGTATACTGTTGCCATTCCGTTACAGATGGTTGGGCTCGAGTTCGGTGTGGAATAAAATTACCACTTTTCATAATTCGATATCTCCGAAACTAAACGGTCAAAATTTGTCATTTTTTTTAAATCAATCCCACAACAGCACTCCGTACACGTGTGTTTTTATTTTGAAATCCTAAGATCCGTTTAGAACCTATATCGAGAAATGCGAGCAAACTCCTATCGGTTTACTTGTTAGGTATAAAGATCGAGTACAAAAATACCCATATTCAATTGCAATTATCTCATGAACTAAACGGTGAATGGAATTGAATTTTTGGGCATCAGTCCATGAAGGTCATATCTACACCATACTTAGATTTCAGCAAATTCATAAGATTTGACCAAAACTACAGAACTACCTTAATATTAGGAGCCCTAGATATAGCATTGCCACGTAGAAATGATATAAGATTTGAACTTGCTGCTTCTATCCATACTTCTATTCCTATGCCCCCTTTTTCCGCCTCCATGCTCCATATGTTACCCGTGCAGAAATTTTGGCAGCGATACAGCTGGATTCTGACTTGTATCCCGGGCTCCCAGTCGGTATCTAGTCCGATATCGGATCAAATTCGAAGACTAAATGTAAGATCCGTAAACTGGATTCCATTAGGGATCCAGAACCGGATCCTTTAATGAATAAATAGATTCCCCATGGAATCATTGAGGAATCTGGGAAGGATCACGGGTGAATACAGGCTGAAATAAAATGTCAAAAATGGAATTATGACATGTTAAATTTATTATAAAAATAAATAACATTTATAAAGTTTTGGTGCATTAAACTATCAGGAAAAAAAAATTTGTCCAAAGATTCAAATGGCAGATCGCGCTCATCGCGAGATTTTAATGTGAATTAAAAAAAATTCACATCAAAATCTGTGAATGCAAATGTATTGACAAGAAATTATAAATACAAAAAAATTCACAAAATTAGTTGTGAATTTTTTCGTATTTAAGACAAATTAAAATCAAATTCAAAATGATTAGATTAAAATTTGCGCCAAAAGTGAGTTCGTACGTATTTTGAGAGAAAACATTGCCTCGAGGCAAAGAAATTTTTGCACATAACTTTTTGTGGTTTACACTTGTGGTGTAAATTTTAATAAAACTGTCGTGAATTCGATTTTTATTTTCTTCAACTTGAGGAAATTCACAACTCATTTTGTGATTTTTTTCATATTTATAATGTAATATTTGAAACTCACAACTTTTTTTGCAAAAATTTCTTTATCTCGACGAAATGTTTTCTCTCGAAATACGTAAGAACTCACGGTTGGTGTAAATTTTAATCTAATCATTGTGAATTTGATTATAATTTGTCTTAAATACATGTTTATACCCACCGACATGTCGGTGGGTATAAACAGAGACTTATTCCCCAAAACCGGTATCCCGGTTAGAATCCAACTTGCATCAGTATCGGAATATGTACGACGATGATGGCATAATTTTGAAAATTTTGGCATCACGTGTATTTTCGGAATTACTATGTAATTCCTATCTATAGATAGGAATTTTATAGATAGGAATCTATAGACGGAAATTCCTATCTATAGATAGGAATTCCATAGTAATACAGAAAATACACGTGACGCCAAAATTTTCAAAATAATGCCATCGTCGTCGTACATATGCCGATATTTATGCAAGTTGGATTCTAACCGGGATACCGGTTTTGGGGAATCCATGACAAATCCTGATCGGGATTTGATCGGACATAGGGTATCCCGGTCAAAATTTCTGCATGGGTAGGTGTTTTGTCATTCATTCCCATTGCTATTTCAACATATTCACCCTGTAGTTGTTCTATTCGCTCCCACCTCTTCCATCCCCACATCTCCACTCCGTACAACATTCCACTCTCTGCTACTGCCTGCTCGAACCAGAGCTTCCTTCTAGGGATGCAACGGTACTTGTTTTAGCCGATACGATACCGATACCGATAATTGTATCAACATATCGGCGATACCGAGACCGATACCGATACAATCCACAAGAGAACTTGATATAATAAAAATTGTTCGTTTTGTACACTAAACAATGATCTAAACATTGAAAAGGTACTCAAGTAAGAAGATGAAAATGTTAAAAATGATTTACCTACCTTACAAGAGTGAAAAGAGTGTCAAAATCAGACAAAAATATAATTATACTCTTTTATTTATTATTAATTCGAAGTTTAGTACTTAAAGTAACCTAAACTTGAAATTGCACTAATTAAACTTGAAATTGAACTAAACTGTAAAGGCACAGCTTTCTACAGGGTTTTAAGGGGCCAGTCCACTTTGGAGCTACGAAAAAAGGCTATTTTCGCGATTTTTTTTAAAGGATTTTATCAAACATATGAATATAAAAGTTGTTGGGCTTGATAAATAAAGTCTTGAAATACATAAAAAAAATAATAATTCATTTTCATTAATTTTTAAGTACAGAAACTTAAATTAAATTTTAAATTCTTGAGGCGTTACGTTTAACATAACGGCTCAAAAATAGGTGGGCAGGTAGCTCCATCACAACTCGGCAACGGCTTGTCTGAAACAAAAAAATTAAAGTCCATTAGATTCAGTATGACACCAGCTACAAAATGACCCTCAGATATAGAGTTTTATCAAAAAATAAACAAATGTCAGATGAAAAACGAAAAAAGTAAAAAATAACCCGTTTTCTGTCGCCAAAAAAGAGTAAAAATAAAAATTTTAAAACCATCGAGGGTCATCTTGTTGCGAATTATGTTTACAATATGTGGTTCGAGTTTCAAGAGAATCGGTTTATTACTTTTAGAGATACGATGGAACTAGATTTTGAAAACGTTTTTTCGAGAAAAACGCGTTTGTAGTTTATACTATGAAAAATTCTTACTAAACTCAATCGGTAATTCCTGCATCGTACAAAATCCCTTCTGATTGCTCATCATCATCGATTTCTTCAAGTCTTGCTTGCTTTCGATTTTTCGAAATTTTCAAAGTGGACTGACCTTTAACGCGAGTAGCTTTTAGCTGTGACGTACATAGTCAACAATAAAACTTGACCTTAGGGAGGTTTTTGTTAAGAAAGCAGAACGTATTAAGGTTATTTGCTCACAATCGGGTGCGCAAATCATTTTGTATAAGGCCAGCAGTTGAAAAAAGTCGTTCCGAAGCAACCAAGGTCAATTGATAGGATAGTTTTTTTTTGCACTGGTGGCGCCGATCGTGCCGCGCGAAATCCATCGCGACGAAGCGGGCGATATTTAAATCGGCGATGAACATATCGGCGATGCCGATATATCGGTATCGTTACATCCCTACTTCCTTCTTAGACTACCCATTTTTGCCCTTTTGCATGTACCTCATACTGTGTTTATCCCTTTTTCGTATTTTATTCGTATTGTACTCCCCCACTGTTTCCATTCCTACTCCTTTGTGCAATGACAACAATGCTGTTGATAGCTTGCGAAAAATTTTTTACGAAGAAAACCGTCGGTCAGGACTAACCTACTGTTACACTGATCAAGTGTGCCAAATTTCAAGTCAATCCGTTTCTTAGATGTCGAGAAACCGTGTACACCGTTTTGAAAAACATCGTTTCGAGGAAAAACGCATTCAAAGGTTGACTAGCAGTTCTATCGTTGTAATCATAAAGGTTTACCTTAAATCTACAATTCCTGCACCATATGTTGGACCTTCCACTTCAATTTAAGTTGCCTAGAGTGACGAACAACTTTTGGAAGCTTTCACAGTAGCCTAATTAGAGCACGCAATATCGGAAGGTTTTCAATTCCGGAATTGAGTTCCGAGACTAGAGACCTAATTACGGAATTCCGGAACTGGTTCCGGAACTCGCGATTATATAACTGTTTTTGGTTTCTAGGAAAAGAAAAAAGGTTTGTATTGCAAAGCAAACAAGATTTGTTAAATCAGTATTTTAACTCTAATCCTAATCCCTTGAACTTGGGTCGTTTGTGGCCATGCCAAATCTTTCAACGTTGAGCATGCCTCTGAATTGTGATGAAAATGTTTATTGAAAAAGGGATTTTCGGGGCTGGCAACAATTCTATCGTATAGTTTGAAATCCACAGAATACTTACCAATGTTTTCAGATTTTTCCTTACAGAATAACATAGTTAAATAAGCGACGCACGCTAATGACCCATGTTAAAGGTTTACGGGTGCTAAAAACAACGACATGGGGGCAGGGTTAATCAGTTATAATTAAAGATGTTTTGTGATCTCCCATATAATTCTAATTGGATATTTTAAACAGTAAAATTAACACACTAAAATGAAACTTCCAATGCGAATTAAAAACATACGATAATTATAAATCCACACACGCTCTGGTCTTCAAGTTTTCATTGTGAAATGAGATAAACTCAGCAGAATAAACAACATCAGATCATTCATATTTGGCGATAAACTGAGATCAAATCAACAACTTATACGATAATTATTTTTTTGATGGGACTCGCTTGATTGATGGGAACCACCAGAGATGTGAGCTAAGGATGTGTGCGAAGCCCACCAATAGGATCGCTTTATTTTCTTCTGGGTGTGCTAAGCTATGAAAATGAAGCGATCATATTGATTGGTTTCATACACATCCTTAGTTCACATCTCTAGTGCAGGGTTGTTACGCATATGAACAACAGGGGAAACCGGGAAAACGCAGGGAATTTCTTTCCTCCTGGAATAATCAGGGAAAAGTCAGGGAGTTTTGAAAAATCTCTGGCATTCTCTCAGAATTTACTTTTTGCCAGAATTACAAAAAATAAAACCGACTTGAAAAAAAAACTGAACTCTATAAAAATAAACATTTTTCTATATTTTAAATCTTTATATTATTTTTCATTATATAAAAAAGTTATGTTAGTGCCAAACATTGAAAATTAAAAAAACTGAAAACTAATTTACCGTAAAGCTCTATACATTTGCATTCGATCAGTCGATATACAACCACATCATTATTATTATAGATAAGTGTTTTTATTTATTTTTTATTTATTGTCATCGACATAAACAATTCTGTTTATAATAAAGAACACGTTCTGTATTTACTTTTATGTATTTTCTTCACTTTACAATGTTTAAATTATTTTTCGAATTTCAGTTTTTGATAAATTTTATTTCAATTATTAACATTTCCATATACACTACTCCGAAAATTAAAGGAACAGAAAATTTATTCAATTCTTTAAGTGGTTTTTTTTGAATATTCATGTTTCTATTTTCGAGATCTTTCGGCTAACGTCTTTTGCGAGCTACGGTTATTGCGCTATAATCATAAGAAATAGCGGAGGAAAACATTTGTACAAATTTGTTGGTTTTTTTCAAGGGTTCATGGGCTCGGGAAATGTTTCTTCAGTTAAATCAATGTATAGGTCAGTTAGCTTGTTTATTCAGCTTCAATTTGTTTTTTTGTCTGTCTACGTCAATTTTTGCTGAGATATCCGACTTCGAATGAAAAAAGATTCTTTTGTCTTCGATCATCGATATCTCAGCAACCAATGATCGCACAGAGAGTTAAACGGCAGCTTTAAAGACCTGAATAAATTTCCTACAAGACCCTTCCGATCATTTTTGAGAAATTTTTCTTTTTCACCCTTAGCATTAATTTGAAAAAAGTACAAAAAAGTAACTTTTTATGATTTTTCAGTTTCAGTTTCACTACTTTACAAATATTGATAGAAAGACTAATGTTGCCAGGATTTTTTCAGCTTAAGGGGTAAGGCCACTGTAACGGCCCAAAAAAAAAGGTTTTTTCACTAATTTTTTGCTCCCGAGATTGAAGGTATTTGAAAAAAAACTTTTAATGGTGTTATCGGGCATACATTAAACTTTATTATAAAATTTTTTTACAGTAAAAAAAAACAAAATGGCGGTTCCACAGCTATCTTCCCGGGACATGTTTTGCTTCCAGGGCTCCGCGGCACGCAGCACCACTGGTGCACTTTTGAATCTAAAACAAAAAAAAACCATTAATCTAGAGGGCTATAGCTAGAGAATGTCGATCGGATTTTAAAAAGTATCAATTTTTCTGGATTTGGCGTGCGTTTGAAAAAAAAAATTGATTTTTGACGAAAAAAACGGCAAGTTTTTTGTTAATAAAAAATCAATAAATAAAGTTCTTGAAAATTCCGATCGACATTCTCAAGATAATGTAAATGTTCACATCTGGTTAAAATTTCAAGTAAAAAAAATGAAAATTGTTCGAGTTATGCTGCGTGCCATTTTGAAAAACCATGTTTCGAGAAAAACGCGTTTAAAGTTTTGCGAATAGTTTTTTATTGGAAAAAATTTAAAAAAGAAGTTAAAAGGATTTAAACTATTTTTAAACTAGAGGGTTTAAACTATTTTTTAAGCCAATAAAAAAAAATCGATTTTTCAAAAAATTTACAGTGGCCTTACCCCTTAATGTACTCCCAATAGAATAAAAAGACCAATTTTCTTCCACTTTTTTCACGACTTTGCACTAGTTGCTTGTTAAATTTAAGGGGTATGCATAACTTTGAAGTTAAAAAAAGAACAGATCGATCTCCAATATTTTTGTCTCAGGTATTGGGATGATAAGATCGATCTTTCGCACACAGATAGCACATAGTCTCGACATGTAACCGTTTTTTTTTTATTGCAAAATATATATAATGAACGTAATCATTGTTATTTAATCTCAGGGCGGTAGCCTCCGCACGGCTCGGTCGCGTACATGATTCCGATAAGTTGATCCATCTAAAGTCAAAAGTGCAAAAATATACTTCTAGTATACTCGTAAAGCGACAGACTGACCGGATACATTTTTGAAATTTAAAAAATACCATTAATTGCACTGTTTTTAAAGAAAAGGCCGATTTTCGACAAAAAATAACGACTTTAAACGTTTATTATTAACAAACGGACGAACATATGAAAAAAATCATCCGGTCAGTCGATTGAATATGTTATAAAATATTTCCAATGCAAATTTGAAGTAAATCGGATGATTAGATTTTGAGTTATGAAGTACACCAAATTGCAAAGTATACTTTCGAAATAAACGCAAGAGAAGAAAACGTACTAAGTCCACTTTTTCCGTATATCATTTTCGTATAAATGTGTACGTGTGCTCAATATCTTCGGTAGTTCTTTGTGGTTTCGGGAACGTGCAATACGAATAGGACATTTATTTTGTTCTAGCATCGTTTTTTTCCCGTTATAAACAATTTAATCGTTATAATGACGATTGTGACGAAAAAAACTGCATCTTCTAGATAAAAGTATGAGATAAAAAATGTTTCTTTTTTAATGGACAATAAAAAAATGTCTCATTTTTTTCGCCAGCTCTATTAGTAATAGAGATATGAGTAAGGAACATGTTTTTGAAAAAGACGGAACGATGAGTGAATGGAATGAAAAGATAAGTGAGAGGCGATGCGATTTATTTTAGTCGCTTATATCTCCATTACTAATGGAGCTAGTAAAAAAATTAAATATCTTTTACAAAAAATTTCTATCTATGATATGCATTCTTTCGTCCCAATTGTTCGAAAAATTTGATCGTAAGAAAGTGTCTTGGTGTATGGACTACTTGCTTGAGATACAATCACAATTATTTTTCTTACCTTCAAACTGAAATTCCTACACGATATAACAACCAAACAGCCTGATTGGACAAAGTCATATCAATGGTCTTAAAAACAATACAACGCACCGCGCAGCGCTAGATCCGTAACGTTACGGGACCTTCTGACCTGTTCCACTAAAGTCGTCATAACTCGGTCAATTTGTGGATTTTTTACAAAATCTTTGAACCAAAACAAAGTCAAGACTTACGCAATAAGAAAATAAAATAAACCAAAAATTGATTTTTTGTAATTGCAAGGCTACGCATATCGCCTAAGAAAAAGAAAAACCGAAAAACCGGAAGAAAAAAAAAGTTTACATTTTGTTGGTTGTTCTAACCCCTTAAAAAAAAATCGCCGACTCGCACGTAGAAAGTACGAGCACGATTATGCACTACGTTTTGGCATCAATGTGTATCATTGATGCGAGAATATTAATTCGGCGGAAAATCTCACCGTCCGAACGTGCGCTCTATTTTTTTTGCCTCTCTGTGGACGTGTGTGCGCGCTGAGCACGAATCAACGGAGCGCGAAGGGATGGCATGACGTTCGGCGAGTCAACCCGGGTGTGACGGACTCTAGGCAATTAATTGGCGAAATTGTTCCTCTGCATAACCAAACGCCCCCCTCCCCCCCCGCGCTTCACGAACGTTGTTCCATCGTAGCTAAGGAGTCTTCATTCGCGGCAATTAAAATTCACGGTGGTGAATATAGACCGTGAATTCCTCGAGTCTTGATCGTTTTTCAATATCGTTGATCCGCCGTCCGTATTTTATTGCCGGGAAATCATTTCCCCGTGCTCAAATGCGGGGCAAGAAAATTTTCGTACTCTCGAAAATTGAAACGTTATGGGCTCACATACACCTGAGACGGCTAAAAGTAAGGTTATGTTTGGACATTTTTTTTTGTATATAAAACTAAATTTCATTCAACAACTATGATATACATTTTATAGTATGACATTTTATCTACATTGTGTGAAAATTTGGTTAAAAAATTTCAAACGGTAAAAAAGTTACAGCTGTTTTCCTGGGACGTGTTTTTGTTGACAGCGTTTGCGGTACCAGAGGGGCTTCTGCCATTTTTTATCTAAAAAAAATATATTTGTTTCTTAACCCTTTGAAGCATACATTTTTCCTTACGTGTAATCAGCTCAAAACTTTGTCCCCGGGGGTTTTCGGGGTCGCTGATTACAAATCTGCACTCAAAATTTGAAAATTCAAGATGGCGGATACATTATGGCGGACTACAAATGCAAAAATTGTTTGTTTGGGTTATAATAATATATAAAATTATTTATTTATTATAATTAGTATATAAATATATTTGTATAATATATTATAATAATATATAATATAAAAAATATATAAAATAAAAAAGCAAAAAATAAAGGAATATGGAGTTAGAAACTCGCTACGTCCTCACCGTTAGCTCCGGGTAATGCTAAAAGCGTTATTCTATTAGAAATTCAGTATAACAGAATCAACATATTGAGCAGCTCCGATGTTTTAGTAATTCCAGTAAAATCTCCGATTTTGGTCCACCATATTGGATTCGCCATTTTGAATTTCTGGATTGTGGGCTCGAATTCGTAATCAGCGACCCAAAAAACGTCACTTATTGACGTAATTTTTATGTAATATCGAGTTTAATTTGAACTTCCGGTATTGGATTTATTACCACTTGCTACGATAAAGAGACGCGAGAACAAGGCAACAGCTGACTGTAGTCCTAACCTCATCTCACTCATTCGAATTTCCACACATATTTCATTTTTAACCGACATATTTCGCCGACACAAATTTTCCACGCTTTTTACCAGTCGTGGCCCGAATACAATGCTTTATATTTCCCGCACCTGACATTGTTTTGACAGATCGACGTTGAAAAGCATGGAGGTTGAACTTGCCTGGTTGAGTAAAAAGAGACGGAGATAGAACCAATATTGCCAAATATCAAACCTAGAAATACTGCGCGAAACGTTGGAATAACTATTTTTTCATTTTTCTAATTAAATGTGATCATTCAATAAACAGTTTACACATGGAAAATGTTAGTTATTACAAATTGTTTGTTTTTGCATATGCTAAACATATAAATTGCACAAGTCTCAAGTATGAACAGTGGTATGACTGGTGTGAAGCGATAGGACTACCTTAAAGTTTGCTCGAGCCGTTAGTCGTTGCTCACCCGGTCAGTTACAAAACGCTATAACTTCGTCAATACTGCGAATTTCCTTATGAAATTTTCAGGGTAGACACTCAAAGGATAGTCCTTTCAAATGAGCACCTTGTTGAAAAATCGATCTTTTCGATCTACCCAGGTGTATGTAAGCCCTTAAGGGGTAACAGCATTGTATAATTTTCAATAAAATTGGTTCTTTTTTCTCAAAATTGGCTCAGGAGATGCTTTAAACCATTTAGAACAAAGGGAAAAAAGGTTGGTACCTGTAAAAAAGCCCCGCTGGCCTGTGTGGTTCTGTGGTGGCAGCGGCTGGCGCGTGTGTGAGACGTCGACCGTTTTTCTCGAAACACAATTTTTAAAATCGGCACGCAACTCCAACAATTTTCATTATTTTCGCTCCAAATGTTGAGCACATCTTTAAAATAACATTCCTAAGAGAATTACGTACGGGATTTTCCATGAGTTGATTGTAACATTATTTATTAACAAATGATTGTTGTTTTTCTGACGAAAATTGAGTTTTTACTTTAAATACTTGCCAATAACCAAAAATTAATATTTACAAAATCCCCTACGTATTTCTCTAGCTATATTCGTATAAATCAATAGAATTTTTATACTTTATTCCACATCCAAATTTGCGTCAGTTATCCGCGTACCGCAGAGCGTCTCGAATTCAACATGCCTCGCGAGAATGGCTCCAGCGTCATCATTTTGTATAATTTTTTAATACAAATATTTTTTTTGTCCTCTTGAAGATATGACTAATATCCTTGAATATTATTATCCCCTTACTTGTCTTTCCATCCAAGAAAAATTGCGAAAAATCGCTTAATTTTAAACGTTTACAGCCGAAACGAAGGCCTAACTTTGACGATTTATTTTTGGAGTATAATAAAAGGAATGGGAATTCTTTCTAGAGGGATTATTCAACATATATTAAAGTATAGACATTTTTTTTCATTATTATTTTTGTACAAAATGGCGGCGAGAGAGCCAATTTTTGAAATGAGATTTAAAAAAACACCTTCAGCAGCGGACAAATTAAGGGGCAACACCACTCTAGCGGCCGAAAAGAAGGCCTAACTTTGACAATTTTTTTACGAGTGTAATAAAAAGAATGGGAATTCTTTTTAGAGGAATTATTCAACATATGAGGCATTCTACGTCACTTCCGCCAGTAAAAAAAATCCACAAATAATTTCGAAAAATCGAGCTACTTTATTGAGAAATATTCACCGAGTGTCGACATTTTTTGAAAATTTCTGACGTTTCTCGTTGATTACCATTTTTAAATATTTTTCCATTCAAATGGCTGTATCTTTCGCAGTATTTGACGTATTTACATTCGCAAAAAACGAAAATGTGCGTCTTTTTATAGCCTTCCAGAAAAAAATTAATTTAGATTTTATTGAGCAAGTCGACCGTCCGTTTCAGGGCAAAATATGCAAAGATATTTTTTTTCTCAAGGAAAGACACTCATTATTTTATTTTTAAGAATTTTCCCGAATTGTGAGTACGAAACACGGATTTTTGGTATTTTTTGTTTTATGGGATTCCTAAACACCGTAAAGTAACAGCTATTTGTATTTAATTTTTTTTTTTTTTATTAATATTCGATTGCAGAGTGTGGAGCACTCGCTGTATGTTTACCAGGTTTTTGAAATACATGTGACATATATGTCATATGTATTGGATCCTTGGAGTGCTCCACACTCTTCAATCGAATATTAATAAAGAAATTTAAAAAATAAAAATAGCTGTTACTTCACCGTGTTTAGGAATCCCATAATATAAAAAATACCAAAAATCCGTTTTTCGTATTCACAATTCGGAGAAATTTAAAAGAATAAAATAACGAGTCCAAAGAATAAAATAACGAGCCCAAATCCTTGAGAAAAAAATATTTTTGTATATTTTGCCCTGAAACGGACGTTCGACTTGCTCAATAAAATCTAAATTAATTTTTTTCTGGAAGGCTATAAAAAGACGCACATTTTCGTTTTTTTTTTTGATAAATGTAAATACGTCAAATCCTGCCAAAGATACAGCCATTTGAATGGACAAATGTTAAAAAATGGTAATCAACAAGAAAAAAAACGTTAGATTTTTTTTGTAATTTTGACATGGTGAATATTTTCCAATAAATTAACTTGATTTTTCAAAATTATTTGTGGTTTTCTTTACTGGCTGAAGTGACGTGGAATGCCTCATATATTAAAGTAAAGACATTTTTTTTCATTACTTTTTTTATACAAAATGGCAGCGAGAGAGCCAATTTTTGGAATCAGATTTTTAAAAAACACCTCCAGCAGCGGACAAATTTCTCGTGAAATATACGATCTGGAACAGAAAAACAAAAAATGTTTAAATCTATAGACTATTGGCTATAGAAGTACGTAGGGACTTTTTATTTAATCAGATTTTGTAAAAGTAGTGCACTTTTGACAATAAAAATTCGATTTTTTTGCTAAAAAATCAGCAGTAAATGATTTCTAAAATAAAAAGTTTACATTGAATCGCAAAAACGCCTAGGCACATCTATAAAGGAGGTAATTGTGAAGCTACTGTCAACATTTCAAACTGATGAGTAATGTGTTCGCTAAGATTGAAAAAAGTGGTTTCGAGAAAAACGCATTTGAAGTTTAAACCGTGCTCAGCGGGCGCTCCGAGACGCTGCGCAAAAATCGTTGGCAGAGCCTTTATATTTTTTTTTTACCATAAAACCAAGTGCATATGGTTTCAGCAATACAAAAACAGTTATTCCGAAATCTTAAAGTGGTGCTACCCCTTAATTTGCATGGGTCATTTTTTTGAATTATTAAAAATCATCGTTCAATTTCCAAAGTTAATCCCCTTCATGCGCGCCTCTTCGGAAATTAAACGATTCTTTATTATAATTGAAAAAAAAAGAAACGACGTATGGAAATTAACGTTTGTATTTTCGTGGTTGGGGAAATTAATTTTAATAAAATCCGCCGGATGTGGCGAGCCTCACGAGATCCCCGAAATAAATAAGAGGAATGAGAAAACGAAAGGAAAAAAAAACGAATGCGAAGGGGACGGTACCTTTTTGAACGGGAATAATTAAGGTTTCCTTCGACTTGCGAGGAGCCCCGACTTTTTTTCGGTTGAGCTGTCGCACGCGAGATTATAATTAATGCGAATTGCCGAATAACGAAATTTGCCGAATCTCAACGATATACATAGTATCTATACATCGCCGCAATTGTGAGAACGTCCGAAAAAAAACGCACGCTCGCCCAATTCGCAAATTAATTAGCACGCGTTCAATTGTAATTCGTTCATTTGTTATTTCAGAGCCGACATATTCGTCTTTCTGCTGAGTACAAGAGCCGGTGGCCTGGGCATAAATCTCACAGCCGCGGATACGGTGCGTCGCAATTCTGCCTTTTTTTACAAGCTTTTATTTAACTTGACTTTCTGCGAGATGCGAAACGGAAAATCGACATTTCAGCCAATTCAGAGCCAGCTCTGAAATTTTGCTAACACGAATAAAAAAAGTGACAATGCATGATTCAACTTTTAAAAAAAATCAATTTTTCATGTAAAATTAGCGATATCTAATCCATATAAAATCTCACTAACACATACAAAAAATTCGTAGCCGACTGTGTTCGTATGTGAAAAGTTTATATGCAGCCATTAGTCGTAAGTTCAATCCCAATTATAGTCTGTTATTTTTTACAAGCATTCCATGTTCCTAACGTACAAACTCGTAAACTAGTAAACTACTAGTAACAACTAACTAGTAAAATCAATTAAACATTAAAAAGTAAAAAATAATTTATATGTAAAAAAAATATTTAAAAAAACAAGCTTTTCTTTAATGTACTAAAAAGTAGAAGATAATTTATTTTACCAAGTCACGTATTTGTGACTATAAATAAAAGCTTGAGGCGCTCAAAATTTAGACATATAATCTTTAATTTACATCAATCCGTTAACATATGGACTGTATTTAATTTACTGTAAAACAAATTTAGATTTCATAAATAAAAATTCTGCAACTACGTATATACGAGTGATAACAATTTCTCTAATTAGTATTGTGCCAAATTAAATACGGTTAATGGAACTGAATTGATCAAATTTGTTGAACATTTAAAAAGTTAAGCGCCTCAAGCTTTTATTTAAAGTCACATATAGGCGACTTGTTAAAAAAAATTATTATCTACTTTTCAGTACATCGAATAAAAGCTTGTTTTTTTTTCAATTTTTTTTTACGCACCAATTTTTATGGTTTAGTTTCTTTTCCCTTCTCCCAAACTTACTCCTCGATCTCTCGAATCGACGAAAGTAAAAAGTTTTCTTTTTTCTTCGGCGCTAATAGCGTAATAAAACGATTTCCGGTGAAAGAAGAATATTGAAAGTATGAGAGAAAAAGGTTTCTAAATGTTTTTTTTTCTGGCAATTGTATTTTTTGTCTCTACATAAGCAACGACGAAAAATTCGATTTCTTTTTTTTTTCCTATTTTTACAAGCTTTTATTTAACTTGCTTCGTTCGTATGTCTTTCCAGTTAAACATTTGTAATCCATTTTTCAAGCACTTGCTGGGATCCGGTTGAGCTGAAATTTGGCATACCTATGTAACTTTGGTGACAATGCAATAATATGGTACTCTGGAGCTTGTCTGATGATGGAGGGGGAGGTGGGAAAAGCATCTCCTTTATAGCATATATTAGGACAGTCGAGTTTGTGCTCATTTGTTTTGTTATCATGAGCACTTTTCATTACACATGATAACGAGAGTCTGATAATGGTGGTGGGAGGTGGGGACTGAAATTTTCTGCTGGCAAATGTTAGGACAATCGAGTTTGGGCTCATTAAGGGGCTATACCAGTGTAAACACTGAAAATTTGGGTGATTTTCGGGAAGTTTTTCGAAGAAAAGTACTCAATTAAATGTTTCGGAAAATTCAGAATATATTTGGCTATATTTGACTGACCTATATTACATAATTTTATCGTAGAAAAATATTGAGATCCAAGCGACTTATGCGCTGCTTTCGGAGGCGCAAAAAAAAGTTCCTCCACTGCTGACATGATTCCGGCCGATTGAGTAGCTGAAACCGAAAAAGGAAAAAATTTCGTTTAACTGGAAGGTATTTCCTGTACAATGACGTAGGATTTACGAAAAATATCAAAATCTAACAAAATCGTGTAGTTATGAAAAAAAGTCTGTTTTCTTGTCTATAAAATGGTCGTTTTTTTCAATGTCAAATCGTCAATTTTCATCCAATCAAAAATATCCTACGTCATTGCAGAGTAAATATATTCAAGAGTACTCAGTTCAAATTTCAAGTCAATCGGATAATTGCTCTTTGAGTTACAATGTCAGCAAATTTGAAAAATCTCATTTCAAGAAAAACGGGTTTAACGGCGGGGTAAAGTTAATTTGGCGAAAAAAGGCATGTTTTTAAGATTTTTTTTTCGCGTAACGAGTAGTGTTCCTTTATTGAAAAATTTACATATAATAAAGTAACATTTGAACAACATTTTCCTAAATTTGCATTGCAAAATATTCAAAATTGAGCGAGTTAAAATTAAACCCCGGAGGCGCCTCGAAAAAAAGTTGGTTTGCGGTGTGCACCATAACTCGCAACAGAATCATTTGAAACAAAAAATCAAAATGCATTTGTTAAAGGAGATGTTTCTCGAGGTAATGACGAGAGGATTTTTTTTTTCGATTTTTCGTTTTTTCGTAGCACTTGGGAGCCAAAAACCCGATTTTCGCTAAAAAAATCGGCTAATTTGTTGTTGAAAAATTAGTAATTATTAAAAAAAACAAGAAAGCTCTCGACAATACCTGGTGAATTATGTGAAGAAGTACTGTGCAAAATTTCAAAGCGATTGGTCCAGTAGATTTTGAGTTATCGTGCACACGGACTTCAAATATGACAAGTCTCAGAAAAATGGTTTGAAAAACGCACAAGAGAAGAGAACGGCATGGAGCAATAGACGCTCAAATACTCATAACCTCGTCAATTTTACTCCGATCGACTTGAAATTTTAACACAATATTCTTGATATATTATGCATTCATTTAAAAAATGAAAAACTAATTTAATACTTTACCCCGCCCTTAAAGATTTAACTATCGATTTTTGCAAGATAAAATGATATGAATGATAATGATATTCTTGAAAGTATAAACTGTCAAAAATGGCAAAAAAAATCGATTTTTTGAAAGTGTCACACTGGTATAGGCTTTCTTGATATATAACTTTCTTGATTTGAGCACTATTATAAAGTTTCTCGCGAAACCTTTATAACCTAAGGCAAGATTTTTAATTAGGCTGATGTCTGAATGGCATGGAGATCTGGCATGGCAATTAAATAAACAAATTCTAATACTAAAAAGTATGAAATAATATTGACGTAAAAAAACTTTTCAAAAACAAACTTTTATTTAACAAGTACTGTACTAAAAGGTAAAAAATAATGTTCACCAAAATTAAAAATCAAAACAGTATAACTACAAAAAAGTCCCTTTCTTGGTCACTCATCATAGGTGCAAGTACTCAAAAAGTACATGAACGTTGAAATTTTGTCAATATGAAACATAAATTTTAAAAGCTTGAGGCCTCAAACGTCATAAATACTAATACTACTTGAAATTTCTTAAAAAAGCCTCAAGCTTCTCAAATGTATATTTCATATTTTAAAAATATCTACGTTTATGTACCTTTTAAGTACTTGCACCTATGATGGCTGACCAAAGAAGGGACATTTTTCTAGTTATACTGGTTTGATTTCCAATTTTACTGAATATTATTTTTTTACTTTTTAGTACAGTACCTTTTAAATAAAAGTTTTTTTTTACGTTTATTTTAAACGTAAACGTCCGTATGATTTTTCTTTTTTTCCGAAGATTTATTTTTGAACGGAAAAAATCGCAAAATATCAGAAACGTCAAAATTGCACCGGGTCGTGCGATAGTGTATCGGAATACGAGTAGACCGGAAGAGGAATCGAGAGGGGCTTGTTCAGCCCCCCCCCCCCTCACTCTTTCGCCTTCACAAAATATCGTTCGCAGTCATGTATATTTGTTCGTTCTTTATACAAGATCTCTTTTATCGATTCAACAAATTTGATTTATTCGGTGACGCGTCGTACCTACTGCCCGAGAAGCGTGTTTCGTGTCGAGAAAAATACACCCCCCCCCTCCCCTGCTCTTTTTATTTATCCTCGTCTTGTGTCCTCGATTGGTTGACATAAAAATTGATCGCAAACCTCATCCCAATTTGTGCCTCGCTCTACACTAAGCTAAACGAATATTACGATAAGAGAAAAATCAACAAAAATCTCCCTTTGTCACTACGGTGTTGGGTTTCGTTGCAATGCACCGAAAATTGTTTTTTTTTCCTCCTTTTCTTTCCATTATTATCGAAAATGGTTTCTTGTCTTTTTATGCGTTTGGGAAAAAATTTTCGAAGACAATTGACCGGATGACAATCTCTCCAATACAACTTCCCGAAAGAATCATTTCCCGAATGAACAATTTTTCGAACACAGTTTATCAAACCGACAATTTCTCTTACACAATTTGCCGAATGAACAATTTCTTGAATATAATATCCCGAATGGACAATATCCGGAATTTGTTTTTTTTTGTATGGGTTTGTTTGGGTTGTTTGGTTTTCCTAATTTGTTTTTTTTATGCGTTTTTTTGGTTTTCCGAATTTGTTGTTTTTTTGTTTGGGTTTGTTTGGTTTCCCGAATTTGTTGGTTTTTGCTTTGGGTTCTTTGTCTTCCCGAACTTTCTAAATTGCTTAGTTTTTTGTTCGAGTTGATTGGGTTTCTCGCATTTCCGAATTTATTGGTTTTTTGTTTGGGTTTGTTTGGGTTGTTCATTCGGGAAATTGATCATTCGAAGAACTGGTCATTCGGAATATTGTATTCGAGAAATTGTTCATTTTGGAAATTGTTTATTCCATAAATGTTTTTCGGGGAATTGTATTTGAGAAATTGTTGATGCGGGCAATTGTTATCGAGAAATTGTATTTGGGAAATTGTCATTTGGGCAATTGTTTTTCAAGAAACTTTCCGCAAAGCATTTAACGTTGTAGATTTTTTAATAAGCGCCATGAAAAACGTTTGACTCATTTTTGTAGCCTAAATCCGCGAAAATAAAATCTGACGATAAAAAAAATCCATTTTCGTTGCGGTCCAACGATGCAAACTTTAACGGCATCTGTCACTAGACTTTTCGCAGTTTATCAAACGTATCCTATTCGTTATTATTATTCCATGGTAACAATGACGTGTCAGTACAAAAATCATTGATATTAAGGGCTTAGGCTACTATGGCGACACCAAAATCAGGGTTGATTAAAAAAATTCATTCCGAAGACAAAAGTGAGATTATTGAAAAATCGTTTGGACATTTATTTGTATGTACATTAACAATGTTTTGTACCAAATTTCATGAAAAAATATTAATAATTAAAGAAGTTACAAATAATTGCGTGAAGGACCTTCGAACGCGAGGGTCTCAACGGTGTACTTGATTTTGGCCGACCGGTTGATCTGAAACAAAAAAACCAGGTTTTTTTCTCTTAAAATAGATAATATTGGCTAAGACTTGACCAATTTTTTTTTTCTTATAGTATTTCAACAATCGAAAAAAAATGTTGAATTTTTTTTTCGGTTTTTTTTCGAGGATTGGCATCATTATTGTTAATAACCAATGGAAAAAAAATATTAAGAAGAAAAACGCCGTTCAAGTCTAAACTACTGTTACGCTGACAAGGAACATCATTTAAGTGTCCGCCTTCGATTTTGTCGAAACTCATATACACTACGCCAAAAAATTGAAGGAACAGAGAATTTCTTTAATTTTTTTAGTATTTTTTGGAGCGCTGTATCTATGTGATAAATGGTCGTATTGAGATGAAAAAAAAGCATTTTGAAGCTTCAAGTTTCTATTTCCGAGATCTTTTGGTAAAAAAGTTTGTGCGCTACAGTTATCGCGCAATCATAAGAAATAGCGGGGAAGCAAATTTTACAAATCTTTTTTTTTTTTTTACGGCTCTACGAGCTCGGGATTTTTTTTCAGTTAAATCAATGTATAAGTCAGTTAGCTTGTTAATTCAGCTTGAATTTGTTTTTTTGTCTCTCTACGTCAATTTTTTGCTGAGATATCCAACTTTGAATGAAAAAAGAACATTTTGTCTTTGATCATCGATATCTCAGCAACCAATGATCGCTTAGGGAATTCAAGAGCAGCTTTGAAAACTTGAATAAATTCCCTACAAGACCCTTTCGTTTAGAAAGAAGTTGTCTGTTCCTTTAATTTTTGGAGTAGTGTATGTGATAAAGCATTGAATACTATTGGACACGTATTTTTTTTTCAATCTGCGGACAAACGCTTTTAATGGGGGAAATGACGGCGCCTTGAAGAAAGGAGTGTCACCCCTAAATTTTATTGTTTTTATTTATTCTATAGTGGATTTTTTTATCGTTTTACGTTAGAAGAATTTTGATTTTTGTTTCATTCAGATCGGTGGACTGCTTGTGAGTGAAACTGGAAAACCACCCCTCGACTCGCCTGTCTTTGAGGGGTGGTTTCCCCCCTCAAAACCGTTTTTCCGCAGATAAAAAAGATCCGTGTCTAATAGTTTTCAATGCTTTATGACATATGTGAGTTCCAACGAAATCGACGGCACACACTTAAGGCGGGAGCCTGAATTAAAAAGTAAAAAAAGTGTTTTACAAGTGTGGTCCAAACAATTTTTTTCGTGAATTTTTCTAGAGGTCTAAAAAGGGGTTTTTTTTCGGGAATTTTTTTAGAAGGCAATAAACAAGTGAGCCCAGTAAAATTTAAGGTATCTTTTCATGTATATTTTAAATGTGTAAAAAAAATGTTTCAACATGAAACAATAAATGACTGCAGATGTATCAGCCTATTCCATGTGCGTCTTGCCACTGCAGTCCCCAATCGGCGGGAAAGATGCAGCTCGTAATTTTTTACTGAACCAAATAAACCAATAAAATGTTCAATTGTCATATATTTTTTCTTCTGGCTGAATTAAGAAAAACCTGAAAAAACCGTGAAATTATAACTTTTATCAGGTTTAAAAAAAATTGTGTTAAAAAAACACCTTAACGTGCTATAAAAATGATTTAAAAATACTTTTTCAACGACTTTTTAAATTCTCTTTGAAGAGTTGTTTATTTTCCTACTGATGAAAATAAACTTTGGTTTGATTTAATAGGTCGTTTAGTTTTTTTGCTATCACGCCCGCCAATTTGGTGAAGGTGTGAAAATGAAAACTGGAGAAAACGTGCTGCAAATTTTTCAATAGGAGGAAATATTAATATCAAATATCAATCCCTTCTCTGTTGTATGCCTTGTATCGTCGAAGATATTTACCATTAGCCTCCCTGACTTTGTAAATATATTCTTGGATAGTTTATCTATCGATTTAAGCAATAAAAAAAACGATCTTTCGAACCTTCTAATCCAAGCTCCCGCTTTAAGGAATCATCACAGTGGAACGGGTTGAAAAATAGCTGATGTTTTTTTATGCTTAAAACACGCTAATCAGACTATTTTTTATCTTAAATCAAAGCACTCATGAAAAACAGAAAAACAATTTTTTAATTGCTTATTTTTATTTTTTTTTACATTTTTTAACGGTTGAAAATGTCTTTGAAAAAAATGTTTCCGGTTGTAGCCGTAAATATTACCTGAAACAAAATTTATAAAAAACATTATTATGCAGTAGGAAAGCCGCTATCTTGCTATTGAGGTTTTTTAAAAATCAAAATTGGCAGAATGGCGGCCGTTTGATAAGAAAACATCAAATTTAGAATATTTTGTCGATAGTTTTTCGTTAAAAAAAAATTACGATGGCGTGAAGAATGTTATGTAAAAATTTGAGACGGATAGCTTAAAAACTGTTCCTTTGAGAGTGCACACTGTTTTGAAGAACGACATTTCGAGAAAAACGCGCTCAAAATTTCGGGTGCGGAATTTTCATGTAAATTGTCTACTTACGATCAATTAGAAAAATCGTATTTTTTGAAAATTTTATACTGTGCTGATGCCTTAAGTGTTCCGTGTGAGTAAGTTTACCAAATTTCGGGTCAATCCGATGCCGATCCGATGACGAGAAATCGTGTACACCGTTTTGAAAAAAAACATGGTTTCGAGAAAATAGCGTTTAAAGTTTGACTAGTAGTTTCATCGTTGTAATCATAAGTATACCTTCAATCGGCGATTCCTGCACTATACGTTGGACCTTTCGCTTCAATTTGAGTTGGCTCACGCGACGTGCAAGAGTTCTTCATTTTCACAATAGCCTAACCCCTTAAAAAACAATATATATTTAAATTAACATTTCGCGAATCTTTTTTATTTTTCATGTCGTCAGGTAATATTCTACGATAGCGATTGGAATCCTACGGTCGATCAGCAAGCGATGGATCGAGCTCACAGGCTTGGACAGACGAAGCAGGTCACCGTTTATCGTTTAATTTGCAAGGGGACAATCGAGGAGAGAATTTTACAGAGGGCGCGAGAAAAGAGCGAGGTAATTTATTCATAAAGTACCAATAAAAATTACAATAAGAGCGAAGTCATCTAAAATTAATATCTATAATTTTTGCTATGATAATAATAACAGACTGCGAGGAAATTAATTTTTTATGACGTATATCATTTTGATACAGAAATAACATTTTCCAAGGAAGCCCCACACCTTGCCATTAAAAATGTGCAGTACAATGGGAATCATATAAATTAACACAATGCAAAAATATTTGAATACATTTTTTTTAATCACGTTTTTTAAACGGACTAAAAAGTATAAAATAAGTTTTTTCTTGCCCATGCAGATTCCTAATTCCACATAGATTGTCCTGAAAATTTGTAATTGTGAATTTTTAATAGCTGTGAAAATACTTGTAATATTTAAGGTTGTTATGGGGTTTAGCCGTCGGGGGTGCATTACGAAGGGAGCGCCCTATGCGCGGAGCCGATTGACTCTTACCAACTGTTAGCTTTCAAATAATCGTCATATCAAACGTGCGTTTTCGAACTATTTTTCTACATCTATTTGTAAAAATATGCATTTTTGAACATTTGGTAAGTACATTAAGGGGAGATATACACCCAGGAGCCGGAAAAAGGTCGTTTATGTGAATTTTTTCAAGGAAAACTATTTGAAATTTCGGATTGGGGTTTTAATGATCTATAAGTATATACATTCGAAAATATGTTTAATTTTCTTTATTTACAAATATCAAAAATATACAAGGATATTGTATGGTCCATCGAACGTCGTAAAAAAATCTGCGTATACGGTACTCACTGGCGTTTCTTCAAAAATCATCTGAAAAAAAAACCAAAAAGATTATTAAATTAGATACTATAATCTAGTACTTGTCATAGCCGATTTTGAAAATATCGATTTATGACAAAATGGCGGACGTTTTAACATAAATAGTGATTTTTGGGCCAAAAATTACTTATTATTTTGCATATAAAACAAAAACTAAGTAACGGAAAAAAAATCCTATGACAAGTACTAAATAATGGTGTATAGAATAACCACAAAAAACCTCAAGGCAATCGGTTAATTGGTTTTCGAGAAATTTTGGGTACCGATTTGAAAAACGTGGTTTTGAGAAAAACGCGTTTGAAAATTTGGGAATGAATAAATCATGAAATTTGTCAACTTACATGGAATAATCGATACCAGGCCCATAGTGTAGGTGTTCTACGGTCGATGAAATGTTCATAGCTTCTAAATCCTCGACCTCGACCATCTAGGTGTATATCTGCCCTTCAGTGTTTTCGTTACTTTGTATAATTATTTTCTATAACCTTTTCTCGCTCAATTAACGCGAAACGAATTGGCAACGTCTCAAATCGTGGTATATCATAATGCCCAGGTCGGCAGAAGTGTTGCGGAGTTTTAGAGACATGTGCGTCCCGTTCGTAACCTCAATATCGGCCGAAGGATCTGTCAAAAATGAATATCGGTCTGAGTACAGAAAATTCCGCTGGAAAGAAGAACTGTGTACTAAATGTCTCTATAATCTCGAAAAAATCAAAAACTTTAATAATTTTCCAATATTCAAAAAAAAAAATGTATGCATGGAAAAAAATCCGCGTTTTATTGTCTTTGCCTAGAAATGTCTAGAAATGTATCATTTCTCAACATAGTTATCAAACTAATATTAAGCAATTATTACTAATTAAAAGAATAAGTACCAATAATATTCGTTGTTAATTATCCTGACCGAGTAGTTTGAGGTTCCCGGGCATAATCACCGAATACCGATAAGATAGGTAGCATTTGTGCCGTCTACGACGTTGCCATGATTGCACAGTCGATTATTTTGTGTGCTTGATTTTCGCACAAATTCGCTATCAAAAACATTAATAATTTTATAACGGTACTGTGAATCCTCATTTTCACAGTACCAAGGGTTAGTCCGATAATTAGTCGAACCGTACCTATTTTTTCAGCTCCGTGGTAACATTCACTTAGCAGATATTAATAATTCACTGAAAAATGATCGGGAGTTTTCCATAAGCGTAATGTAATTCGCCCACCAAAAACGTCGAGTTGCCGATTTTTTTTTCTAAAAAACGGTACTGTGGATCGTATTTAAACTGCACAGGATGATCAGCAAAGAGGTTATAAAGGTCCAGAAAAAAATTAGGCTCGGTGGTAACATATTGACTTAACCCCATAACAACCCTAAAACGCAAAAAGTGGGGCGCATGCAATAGATAATAGTGAGGGGTGTAGGGAGTAGCTGTCGTTGAGAAGACTCACAGAACAGTTCATATCATTTGCAGTGCAATAAAATTGTTAGTGACTTAGGTGAACTATTCATGCATCAATTATCTATTGCATGCGCCTCACGCTTTTCGTTTTAAATCTTACAAGTATTTTTATAGCTATTTAAAATTCAAAATCACAATTTTTTACGACAATCTGTATGGGGTTATAAATCTGTATGGGGCTACGAGAAATTATTTCATACTTTTGAGTCCGTTTAAAAAACGTCGTTAAAAAAAGACATACTTCAATAATTTTATTTTCTGCTTTTTAGCCTTGTGAGTGAGGACTTTTGCAATCGATTTTAAACATCTTGCTGAGATCATGAAAGAGACATGTTGCAAACTTCAGGTTTATGAAAACCTGAAATTTGAAAACCCTAGTCACTAATGCACTATTTACTATTAATATTTCTCTATTTATTTATCTTTTTTGAAGAAAGCAAATTATGTTCCATTGTCGTTCATTTCTGAGCTATGTTTAAAGTGTCAAGTCTCTAGCTCATCCGCGAGTTAGTTTAAAATCGATTGCAAAATTTATACCGAACAGACAAACAAACATACTAAGACGAAAGCGAGTTAAAAAAAACATGGCAATAAAAAACAAAGCACGCAAATGATAAGGACAAAAAAAAACAAAAAATGCCTTTGTCTCTTTAAAGATTCAACGTATGGTGATAAGCGGTGGAAACTTCAAACCCGACACCCTCAAGCCCAAGGAAGTCGTCTCGTTGCTGCTGGACGACGAGGAGATCGAGGCGAAATGTGAGTCGAGACAAACGAATCGCTTAACAAAGACGAAAATCTAATGAAACGTTCGTTAAGGCGTTTTCTCACTTTAAGGAGCTATACCAGTGTGAACGCTGAAAACTTGGGTGATTTTCGGGAATTATTTGGCAGAAAAGTACTCAATTAAAGATTTCGGAAAATTAAGAATATATTTGGCTATATTTGATCTATATTACATAATTTTTTCATAGAAAAATATTGAGATCCAAGCGACTTATGCGCTGCCTTCGGAGGCGCCAAAAAAAAATTTCCTCCACTGCTGACATGATTCCGGCCAATTGAGTAGCTAAAACGGAAAAAGGAAAAAATGTCGTTAAACTGGAAGGTATTTCCTGTACAATGACGTAGGATTTTCGAAAAATATCAAAGTCTAACGAAATGATGTAGTTATGAAAAAAATCTGCTTTCTTTCCTATAAAATGATCGTTTTTTTTTCAATGTAAAATCGTCAATTTTTATCCAATCAAAAATATCCTTCCTCATTGTTAAGTAAATATATTCAAGTACTCAGTTCAAATTTCAAGTCAATCGGATAATTGCTCTTTGACTTACAATGTCAGTAAATTTGAAAAAACTAATTTCGAGAAAAACGCGTTTAAAGATTTAACTATCGATTGAAACACCCACGAGCGGTTTCTCTTTAGAAAGCTATCGTTCAGGGCGTAATAGAGAAACGGCTTTGAAATTTTTACATGATATTCTTGAAAGTATAAACTGTCGAAAAATGGGGAAAAATCGATTTTTTGAAATTGTCATACTGGTATAGCCCCTTAAACGGTAAAAAGGGCTATTTTCATGAATTTTTTTGATTGGTTTATATTATATTTAGATATTGATATAAAAGTTGTCACACTTAATAAATAGACTTTCAAAATACATTTAACGAACTGTATTCATTGAAGTCACTATTTATAGACGAAAATGGTAGTTGAAAAAATGCCCTAAAAAAATTGTAGGTCTGCGCTGTTGATGAAAGCTCGGAGCTGGATAATCTGAAACAAAAAATCAAATGGTTTTAGATTCAGTATGTTGATGGCTATAGCGCATATCATACGATTTGTGATAAATGCAAAAATAACAACATAGCGGTCATTTTTCGAAAAAACGTGTTTTTCACCGTTTTTGCCAAAAAAATAGTAAATATCAAAAATAAAAAAAATCCTTGATATGCGAAATAGTTATAGTTGTAAAGAATAATGGTTGAAATTTCATAAGGATCGGTTCAGTAGTTTCGAAGATTTTATCAACACGCCGTCGAAAAACGTGGTTTCGAGAAAAACGCGTTTAAAGTTTTCAACGAGCAGATAAACTTCACTCAGGTAGTAAAGGAAAGGTCAACAAAAATACAGTTAGACACCTCCGATCTTCATAAAATTTTAGTATGATACTTTTGGATATGAATACTTTCGAAAAATGTACTAACAAAAATCGATTTTTTGAAAATTGTAAAGTGAGAAGACGCCTTAAATTGCGAAAACAATCGCAAGTTTTCACCGACAATCGTCTCATGCTTCTCATAAGGTGAAAGGGTGCAGCGAAAAAAAAAACAAAAGAAAAAGCATTCACGTTTACAAAAAGTTGGCGTGTGTTGAATGTGGAATGTTCGAATGCTCGCGTACCTGGGCCCGAAGTCCCGGGTCTGTGTACATTGAGCAATTATGCTCGTTAGCTTATGCTAATGGCCTAACGACGAATAATAATAATCATCCACATAGACATATTGGACCGTGGATACGTGAAATTCTCCGAGTGTAGTCGTACGTCTTCGTATATTTTAGACAGTCAACGGAGCGAGGAGAGAAAGCAGCACGTCGAGGATTCTCGTAGCGATCATCAGCAGGGTATGCATCAGAAGGAGAGGGACCGGAAGAGGAAGCTAACCGCGCTTCCGGTCAAGGTAAAACCTCGCGCCCTTAAGCACATGCTCGCCTCCAATCAGTCGCTTCGATTCCTCCCTAATTATTCGCTCCTTCCTCTTCACTCTTTCCGTCTTCATCCTTCCCTCCCCGTTCCTCGTCTACCGCCACTTTCTTTTCTCACCAGGTCACCACTCGCCGGAATTCTTATCAAAAGATCCCGACGTTCTCGACGTGAAGTTAGCATCTCACAAATAAACTGCAGATAAAGTGGCATCCCGTACAGTTCTACCGTTTTTTTATAAGTTTTAATAATCGTTTCGTCGATTTTACTAACGAAACTGCACTTAGAAAAACTTATATATAAACAACTTTTTTCTAAACGAGCTTTTTATTCGATGTATTGAAAAGTAGAAAGTAATTTTTTTTACCAAGTCACCTACAGTTGCATGCAAAAGTGTCCAGCCAAAGATAATTTTATGATTAAGTAACGTTTAAAGGATGTAAAATGGATACACCAATATATCATCTTAAAGTTCTTTTATTATGCAATCAAAATATGTAATTCAAAAATTGTTCATAAGGATTAACAATTATCTGTAAGAAAAATAACACGCTTTGCTGCTTCATAAATGCCCGGACAAATTCCAAGCCGATACAATTCGCTTCGCTTTGTTTACGTTATCAGTCGCGAAATCGTGGAAACATTGAGAGCTCTGATCCTTTTGCATTGTACGATCAGTAACACACAGTCAAGATGCCGAAACGCACGTCTTTAGATATACGTAAAGTGGTTATCAAGTTGCACAACGAAGGAAAAGTTTCACGTGAAATAGCTAAAATTTTGACGATTGGGAAATCGACTCTTAACGATATAATAAATAAATTTAAGACTACAGGTACTCTGGAAGATAAATACTGACCTGGGATACCTAGGAAAACAACTAATCGTGTCGATAAACTGATCAAAAGAAAGGCTGTCGCAGACGTAAAAAAGAATACTGCAATCATCGCAGGTGAATTACGCGAAGAAAATAGGACTGACATTAGCCAAAGTACTGTTTCACGTAGACTGACAGAAGTGGGACTTTTTGGACGTGTTGGAGTTCAAAAACCGCTCATCAGTAAAAAAAAAGGCCAGATTAGAATTCGCGACAAATTACCAGAGCTGGACTGTTGAAGATTGGAAAAACGTGCTGTTCTCAGACGAAACTAAAATTAATTTGTGTGGAAATGATGGGAGAACGTACGTTCGATGACCAAAAGGAACTAGAAATGATTCGCGATATCAAACACCAACTGAGAAACACGGTGGAGGTAGCATTATGCTATGGGGTGCATTCTCTTGGAATGGCGTCGGTCCAATCTTTAAAATTGAAGGCACTATGAACTCTGCTATGTATAGAGGTATTATATTAAAAGAAATGCTGCCTTATGCTCGTCAGAATATGCCACGAGGATGGATTTTTCAGCAAGATAATGATCCAAAACATCGATCACAGCTCCATCAGCAGGTTTTTAGCAAGAAAAATATTCGAGTTTTAGAGTGGCCGATTCAATCTCCGGTCTTGAATCCCATAGAACATTTATGGCAAGAGTTAAAACTAAGAGTAGGAACTAAACATTGTGCCAATAAAGCTGCTTTGTGGGGAACAATTCAAGAGTGGAAAAATATCTCTCAAGATAGAATCATCAAACTTATTGAACCGATTTTTCAGCAAGATAATGATCCAAAACATCGATCACACCTCCATCAGCAGGTTTTTAGCAAGAAAAATATTCGAGTTTTAGAGTGGCCGATTCAATCTCTGGTCTTGAATCCCATAGAACATTTATGGCAAGACTTAAAACTAAGAGTAGGAACTAAACATTGTGCCAATAAAGCTGCTTTGTGGGGAACAGTTCAAGAGTGGAAAAATATCTCTCAAGATGGAATCATCAAACTTAGCCTCACCGATGTGCTGCCGTTATAGTTTGGAAGGGCATGGCCACCAAGTATTGATGAAAATCATGCATTTATTATCGTTTTCAATTTTTTTTCTTGAGTTACTATATTTTTTCTTTGTATATAGTGCGTAATTCATACTTGGCCGGATACTTATGAAAAAGCGAAAATTGTTATTTTCGTTATAAATAATTATGCATAGTTATATAAAAAATTTCAATAACGCGTTTTGATTGCATAATAAAAGCACTTTACGATGATATGTTTGTGTTTCCATTTTGCATCTTTTAAATGTGACTCCATCATAAAATTAACTTTGGCCGGACACTTTTGTATGCAACTGTATATGTGGCTATAAGTAAAAGCTTGGGGTGCTCAACTTTTGAAATGTTTAATAAATTTTATCAATTTAGTTTTATTAACCGTGTTTAGTTTGGCACAATAGTAATTAGAGGCATTATTATCACACGTTTACACTCAGTTTCAGGATTTTTATTTAAGGCCTTATATACACTTGTACGCGGGCAAAGGGACGTGATTTCTTTTTTTTTCGACGGGATAATAAATGTTTATTGAAAAACTGTGAATAACATCGATCAGTACATATTTTCATGTACTGGTACAATTTTTTTTATTAAAAAATATTTCAAAATGGCGGAACTCCAGCTGTCTTCTAGGAGCGCCGTCTTTTGAGCATCAGTTGCGGTGGACATGATAACATTAATAGAAAAAGATGTCATTAGTAAATTACATTGTTTCGGCCTGGACGAAGGATTGGTAAAAAAAAATATTTAAAAAAATGACGTTAATTTTAACAAAAAAATCATTTTTGTTTAAATTTTCGGTTTTTTGTTACAAAATTATTTTTTTTTAACCGAATTTAAAATCCTTCGTTCAAGCCCTAGCTATTATCATAATAAATAAGTTGTATAAATTTGGTATGGATCGGATAGATCGTTTTTTAGTAATCGTGTGGACCGCAAAGGTGTTACTCAATGAAGACGATTCTGAGATAATCGCGTTTACGATTCAAGTATGTTTCTTTTACATTTAAAGTTAATTTATTCATACTAACATGGAGTCGTCGATTCCAGGGCCATACAGTTATCCTTCTGCATCCTTTGCAGCTTCTAAAACATTGATTTGATACTGCCTACGAGCCATTCTTCCTTCTCTTGTGGCTGCTTGCGCTTGCTGCTCGGCAAGCGTAACACGCGACTTGCGCGGTCGTGCGGTTGAAATACCTATAACTGCGAATCTAATGCTCCGATCTTTATGAAATTTGGTGAGGATATTCTTGAGATATTGTAATTAAAAGATATGCAATCAAACTTTTTTCCACTTTTCCGGCCATTACAAGTGTATATAAGGCCTTAAGAAATCGAAGGTTGTTCTACAGTAAATTGAATACAGTTGATATGTTGACGGATTTATGTAAATTAAAGATTACATGTCAACATTTTGAGCGCCCCAAGCTTTTATTTGTAAACGCATATAGGCAACTTGGTAACAAAACATTATTTTCTACTTTTTAGTACACTAAATAAAAGCTTGTTTAAAAAAGAAAATTCACACATAAATTATTTTCTACTTTTTAGTCTTCAATGGATTTTACTAGAGCTCTGAATTTTTTCAAAGAGGAATTAATCCTCCCAAACGAACCGGTGTTATTATTGGTTTATTGTCAGAAGAAATCCTGGAGATCTGTGGAAGGTGGCATCTATCATAGATGTTGGCTCACCACCTATCGGACCTTACCTTTTAACTTAATTTACCCATCGGACACTTTTAACGATTGTGCGATCCAAGAGGACTTAGAGCCAATGCATATGTTCTCATGGGCTTTCCATGTATTATCACCTCTTAGATGCATGTTTGCAAAATTTCGGAGCGCTAGGTAGTCGGGAAATGGATGAAATGTCGACTTTCCGTTTTGCATCTCACAGACAGCAGTTTTTCGTTTTTTTTTAAAAGTTGAATCATGCATTGTGAACTCTTAGATGCATGTTTGCAAAATTTCAGAGCTCTAAGTAGTGGGGAAATATAGATATATCGAGTAGTGGGTGAAATATCGATTTTCCGTTTTGCATCTCACAGAAAGTTCGTATTTTTTTTTTTTTTTTTTTCAGTTAAATCGTGCATTGCCGCCTCTTAAATGCGTGTGTGCAAAATTTCAGAGCTGTTCAAAGGCTTGCATTTCGAAGGCTTGTAAAAATGAGATGCTAACTTCGCAAAATATATCATAGCTTCTCATCGAATTTCGCTAATTTGACCATGCCAGAGTTGAAATTACGGCGTTATATACAGTCAGGAGGCAGAAAGATGGATTTTTAAAGATTTTTTCTTGAACGACCTTTAAATATATCAACGTAAAAATCTGTACACATATTATGGTAACTTTTAACTGTATTTTAACATTGTTTATTTGTAAAAATAATTACTTTGAAAGCTGCTATAGCTGATCTCCGGGAGCACCTCTAAAAAAAGGCTGCTTGCGGTGAGCGCGATATCTCTGGACTGGATCATCTAAAATAAAAACACCAAAAATATTTCGTTAATAGAATGGATTATCTTGTAATTGATCAAAGCCGTCATTTGGCTTCTCAAAAAAAATCCATTTTTGCCAAAATTGTAGGCCTTAAATTGTTTATAAAATGGAAAATATTTATCGGTGACAAAAAACCTTCGATTAATTACTGAAAAATGTACTTGATAAGATTGTGTTAAAATTTGAGACTGATCGGTTCAGCCATTTCCGAGAAATCTCGGCCACCGACTTTAAAAATACAGTTTTGAGAAAAACGCGTTTAAAGTTTTAAAGGCGCTTTCGAACGCTCTGACACATAATTACAAATGTGTGTGTAACTTCGAGAATATTCGCCGGATTAACAAGAAATTTTCTGAGTGTGTACTTAAGGGGGGATTGTCTTTTTTTCCGCAAAATTTACCGCTTTTTGAGAATTTTTTTGTGAAGAAAGTATACAACGGAAAACTTGTGAAACTTGGCATATAGTTTTATTGATCTGTTTACTACATACAAATTTTTTTTTAACAATTTCATCAAATATCCGCCTCTCACCCCCCTCGTCGCGCGATGGTCCTTTTTTGATGGTGTGCACGATTACAGCCTTCACGTTCATCCTGCAACAAAAACCCCAAAAGCATTTTACTTTAGACGCATATAGCTATCGTTCGATGAAGGGGAAAAAAAAATTGACGATTTGGTGACGTTTTGAACTTGAAGTATCGATTTTTCGAAAAAAATTGATCGATTTTTTGTTATAAATAAAAAACTATTAAACGTATTGTTCTTTTGGTTCATCAAACGATAAAAGGATGTCAGCTGAGCATTCTGTCCAAATTTGAAGGCAATCGGTTGAATAGTTTTTGAGAAATCGTGCACACCATCAAAAAGGGACCATCGCGCGTCAAGGGGGGTGGGAGGCGGATTTTTTGATGAAATTGTTTAAAAATTTTTTTTGTATGTAGTAAACAGATCAATAAAACTATATGCCAAGTTTCACAAGTTTTCCGTTGTATACTTTCTTCACAAAAAAATTCCCAAAAAGCGGTAAATTTTGCGAAAAAAAAGACAATCCCCCCTTAAATATATGTAGATTACGAGAAAAAAAAATCGATTTTTCGAAAATTTGAACTGTATATAACCTTTTAAGGAAGTTCCACATTCTGAACCTATTCTCTAAATAGTTATACCGGTTGAATCTATTTCGAATCGCTAACAATTGTTATAAACAAAATATCCGTAGAGGAGTGAGATGCTGTAGTATTACTGCGAGTTCTGGGTCGTACGAAGCTTTTGAACGATAACTAGAGGTTTGTCACGCAAGCTCCGAAATATTTCTGGTCTTTTGAATATCCTCAATAATGATAAATCATTGTTATAAACAAAATATCCGTACAGGAGTGAGATGCCGTGGTATAACTGCGAGTTTTGGATCGCATAAAGCTTTTGAACGATGACTATGGTACTGCAGTTTGCAACGTTGGGATGCAACGAAAATATATTTCTTTCGTATTCCCGTATTTTTTTTGAGCACATTAAGGCTACGAAAGTCGCTGAAACATTTTTGAGAATCCTTAAAACGTATAATAAAAAGTTGCAAAATAAAATATTTTCAAAAATATTAAAAATAGAGAAAAACAAAAAAGAAACATGTTCGTTGCATTCTAACGATGCAAACTTCAACACCATACGATACCTAGAGGGCCATTGCACAAGGTCCAAAGGAGTTCCGGTTTACGAACATCCTCAATAATTATGACTCAATGTTACAAAAAACAAATATTCGTACAGGAGTGAAATGCTGTAATCGTATTTTTCCCCCTTTATTTATACTTTTCCTTTCTCGCGCTTCGTTTTTACGTCCAGTCGGATGCCAAAAAAGTATGCTTGGAGGAGAACAGCGACGTCGCGGAGAGGCTCCTCGAGGCACCGCCGCAAATTGCCGCAGCCCCAGCGTCGGGGAACGCGACAACTGTACATAGCAATAAACAAGTGACTTTCGCACCAAGCCCCACGATCCAACAAGCATACGAGGGAAACGAGGATTATGGGAGCGGGCTCGCCAGTCCTGTCAAATCGGAGGTTCGATTGAAAAATATTACACAATAATAATAATAATAGCAATATTTAAGAAGTAAAAATAATTATATTGATAATTGCTATTATCAATATAATCATAGTTATGGTGATAACTAGCTTTTGCACGCGGTTTCGTCCGCGCTGTACCGGTTGAAATCGTTTTTCTGACTACCTGGTCTACAGTTTTTAATAGTTCGCTTTGCTTATTTTCTTTTTTAATTTCATTTTATATACAGCGTGTCCCTCTTCTCTCTGCCACTCGAAATAACTGGGTAATTATCGACGTCACAAAAAAATGTTCCAGAGAAAAGTTGTACGATGTGCAGGGGGCCAACAAATGCGACCAAGTTTTTTTATTTCGGTGGAGGTGCTGACGCACAGTAAAGGTCACCTCCACTTTTTTTAATGGTATGGTACAATTTCATTCAACCATCTTGTGGAGCACCTCAAGCCGCATAAAAACATTCGGGGGTCGAAGTCGTTCAAGGTCATTCAAGGTTACCTATTTAGATTCATATAATCGATACTGACCTTGAATGACCTTGAACGACTTTGACCTCCGAATGTTTTTTATGCGGCTTGAGGTGCTCCACAAGATGGTTGAACAAAGTTGTACCATTTCATTTTAAAAAGTGGAGGTGACCTTTACTGTGCGTAAGCACCTCCAACGAAATAAAAAAAATTGGTCGCATTTGTTGGCCCCCTTCACACCGTACAACTTTGCTTTGGAACATTTTTTTGTGACATCCATAAATACCGAGATATTTCGAGTGGCAGAGATAAGAGGGACACCCTGTATATATTGGGATGTTGAATAAATTCTCGCTGTTTTATCGTGAACATGAATGCTTAATTTTTTTAAATCATTCCTAATGCTTTCAAGCGTTTCGAAACAGTTTTGTGATCAACTCCTTATGATTCTGCAACTTCAGCTAGCATCTGACATGAGTCTTCATGAAGACTCATGTCCTTCAATTCAACACATCAAAATCATTATTTTTGAAGCGTTTGAACCAATCTCTGCATGTTGTTTCCGGCAGAGCATGGTCGTCGAAAGTCTCAGCAATTCTGTGTGCTTCAGCTGCAATTATTTTTATTTATAAATCAGTGCGGCAAAATTCCCCGCAAAGACTTTTTTTGGGCACGAAATTTAACATGTTTAACACTATGAAAAAGAAGTTGTTTACACTTCGGCGAATCGACATGCGCTGAATTTCAAGCTTGCTTAAAGTATTTCTTTAATGATGCGTTGCCATCTTAAACTCCACACACGCAGTTCCGGTAATGCCATCTGTTTGAAAACAGCGAAAACTTATTTAACGTTCTAATAATAATAATGTATGGTGAATTAAGGCAGGGAGGCCAAAAATCGAGGTAGAAGCGAGAAAGAGGGCAAGTGGCCACATAAGAAACATGCTAAAAATGGATAGCAAGAGATGGCCAAGAATTTGTCCAAGTGAAGAAATAAGGAACTATGTTACGTCCCCGTGAACTTATCGAATGTTAGAGAGGACGCAATACGGTGTTGTCTTCGCTTTCGGGTCAAGACAATTAAGTCCTTTTCCCAGGGACGGAAGTCATGTCTTTGAAATGAGAAGAATGACGGTTGGATAATGCGTTGATCTTGAAGAAGATCGAATAATACGAGAGTTTTGCATAAATGCTCTATTTATTTGCGGAGGATTCGTCGTTTGTTCCTTTCGTTCCAATGGTCGTCTAATAATCGTGGTTATAATTTATTTTATCGGCGGTAGTGTTTTGAGATTCGGATTATGGTTTTTACAATTTCTTTACGATTATAATGTTTACAGAGTGATTACATGAAGATTAAATAGTTATAATATTAATACGTATGTCGAACGGTCTATAGTGTCCACACAATGGTTACACGAGATTAAATAGTTGCAACATTTACACACGATTAAATAGTTGAAATGGTTGCAATGTTCAAGATGAGAGTATAGGTCTTTGAAGGCAATTGCTTACAGCGGTTGTGGTTTAGATTTAGGTTGTACTCGATAGTTTAATAGATGTTGCAGAGTCTTGAGGTTGAAAGATACCGTGGTGATACAAGTGTTTAGATTTGGTAACCTAACACTTCGCGATGTGCTGAGACTTCTTTTGAGGAGAGTCTTTGACCGATATTGGAAAACACCACCGGACAATACGTGCAGTGAACCTTGCTGAATTTCAACTGGTAGACTTCGGTGACGGTATCTTTAGCCGTAAGGTTGAAACTGAGACTGCGACTTCGACTGCTGGGCTGGTACCACTTCGATGAGCTAATTTCGTTCCCTAGTTAACTTAGCTGAGTTCCGTTTACGAGGTGCCTCGAGTTTTTATGGCAAGCGTGTCTTTTCGGTGCTGCTTGTTCTTATATAGAACATTCGTGTGCCTCCTGTACGCTTGGGCACGTACTGTAGGCGACAGTGTTTCGCGGGGTGGTTCGGTCAATCGATAGGGTGACTGAGGTTGCTTTCCTAATAGCGTGATGGTCCAGGGATAATTTGTCGTGGGTTTGGGGTGGCTCGTCTCGCATGTACCCGAGTGGAAAACATAACTCATCAACGCCTAGCCACACGCTAGTAAAGTGATGTTTCGAATCGCCATTAGCTAGCCTAGTTGGGTAGTCTTAGAGATTGACTACCCAACCTTGTAACGCTTTCGTCCGCTAGTGACTGAATACAAAAAATTAGATGGTGACTAGATAGAAAGAAATATCTCACGGCTGTATTATATTTCTGACCGTGACCTAGTTTTTTCACCTAGCGACTGGGAACAAAAAATTAGATAGCGATTAGATTTTTAAAAAAATGCGGCTATATATTTATTTTTTCGTGATTTTTTGCACATTATTTACATCATTGGACCCTTTTACGATATTCTTCGTTGTTCATTAATTAGGGTTATGATATTTGCGCTGTAAATATATCAATGGTTCAATTTTAAATTATCTCAGATAAACGCTTACGCCGTAACGTGGTTTCGATCCCGGGACCTCTGGGTGATGAGTTGTGACGTTGTCCACTGAGCCAGTTCTACTTGTTTAATTTCTGAAGTTTCTTATTGTCTACATATGTTACACTACACAATGTCAGATTATTGAAAAATGGGTGGATTAACAAATGTAAATAAGATTATCGGATCAATGACTCAATTGCGTTCGCATTGAGAGCGATAATCGCATAGAATTACATAACCTTAAATTGTATTTGTCCGATCATTTATTCCGGCTAGTGCGGCCGCAGTTGGGAAGTGTTGGCTAGGTCATCACGAGATGCCGACTTGAGGATTTTATTCATTCGCAACGTCATCTGTAACTCAAGTTGCTTAACCAACCATGAGCCTATCGCTCGATAATATTACACGTAGACACATAACCACACTTTGTCATTTGTGACCAAGATCGGCTGGGCAGTGACTAGACAAGGGCTGGATAACAAAACATTCACAATATTACTAGCTCATAGCGAGCTAACCCTTAGTCAGTTCGTATGAGCTCAATTGGGCGAGCCAATTACTAGTTTGTAACTCAGACAGGCTAGAACAATTTCTATTCGGGTAGGCATTGCGCCGGTGGTGAAAATCGTAGTGGCCTGGTAATTCTTGGAGTGCAGACTTTCGTCACTACGAGAAGGGGTTTCGTTTCCCTGTTCGATATTCTTATATCTTCCAAATTCATTGGAATTCTGAAGTGGGTGCGATGAAGCGAGTCATGACGTAACAACTAGGCAAATGGAAACCCTTCTAAGTGGGGTAGAGAAATGGAGGATGCGCTTACAAAAGTAGGAAATGGAGAGTCGATGATAAGAATAGGAATAGGTGGAGATTTGAGCCGACTAGAGACTAAGCCTAGGACTGGATGTGAAATACTAAATGCTTAATGGATTAAGGGGAACTGGTGCAGAATAGAAACCTCGAGATACTGTATAGAATATAAATATCGTATTAGCGATATAAGGATGCGAAAATATTGGGAATAGAAAAGAACAAAAGGCAACGATGAAGAACAATGAGCCAGAATGAGGTGTCGCAACGTGCGGAGAGAGAGGGAAATGAAGGGTTCAAAGAAGATTCGTGTAGACTGTGCGGGGAGGGAAAAGGGAATTTAGAGCATATAAGGCAATGTGAAAAATTGAGGACAAAGATAAGTAGATATATGAGGAAGAACGTGGATAAACTATAGAAACAACAAAGCAGATAGGGTGGAATGAGCTGCTGAATGGAAACATTAAGGAGTAAGGCCACTGTAACGGCCCAAAAAAAAAGGTTTTTTCACTAATTTTTTGCTCCCGAAATTGAAGGTATTTGAAAAAAAAACTTTTAATGGTGTTATCGGGCATACATTAAACTTTATTATAAAATTCTTTTACAGTAAAAAAAAACAAAATGGCGGTTCCACAGCTATCTTCCCGGGACATGTTTTGCTTCCAGGGCTCCGCGGCACGCAGCACCACTGGTGCACTTTTGAATCTAGAACAAAAAAAAAACCATTAATCTAGAGGGCTATAGCTAGAGAATGTCGATCGGATTTTAAAAAGTATCAATGTTTGTGGATTTGGCGTGCGTTTGAAAAAAAAATTGATTTTTGACGAAAAAAACGGCAAGTTTTTTGTTAATAAAAAATCAATAAATAAAGTTCTTGAAAATTCCGATCGACATTCTCAAGATAATGTAAATGTTCACATCTGGTTAAAATTTCAAGTAAAAAAAATGAAAATTGTTCGAGTTATGCTGCGTGCCATTTTGAAAACATGTCCCGGGAAGATAGCTGTGGAACCGCCATTTTGTTTTTTTTACTGTAAAAAAATTTTATAATAAAGTTTAATGTATGCCCGATAACACCATTAAAAGTTTTTTTTTTCAAATACCTTCAATTTCGGGAGCAAAAAATTAGTGAAAAAAACCTTTTTTTTGGGCCGTTACAGTGGCCTTACTCCTTAAGCTATTCCTTTTGCGGAGGGCCGTATTTTGTCCGGGCATAAGGGGGGCTCTTCTGAATCATTGGTAAACTACAGTAGCGCTTAATAAAAATAAGTCCCAACCAATTATTACATCCAGAAATAAACTGGAATTTGAAATTTTGCGCAAATTTAGTAGACGGTTTTAAATTTTATCTGAAAAGTCGCGGCTTAGAAAATTCAGCTGCTAGTCACATTTTTCTAAGTTTAATCATTAATGTTTTCTTTATACATTCGATGACCCCCTGTTTTTATGGTCGTTACCGAAATTTTTAGATTTTTTACACGGGTAAGCAGTTTATATAAGACATCTAGAGTTATTTAGTGTATAAATTATCGGATAGAAATGCGGCCAGCGTGTCATCTGCATCAAGCGCCGTATAAAGGACACGAGTTTTAAAGTCGTCATTTTTCGTTGACAGTTCGGTAACTCGGCTTGAAATTTAACCAGTACACTAAGATGTATTTTTACTTGATTATAAACGAATATCAGTTAATCGTTAAATTTTTGGCTTCGTGAAAAAAAAACCTTAAGCATGTGCTATGTAAATACCTGAGAAAGTTCGAGGAAAAGGTGCGGAATAGACAAAACAAGTAAAAACGTTAAAAAAAACTTTTAAAAATGAAGCTATTGACAAAGGTACTGTACTAAAAAGTAAAAAAAATATGTTCCTTCAAATTGAAAATCAGAACAGTATAACTACAAAAAAGTCCCTTCCTTGGTCACTCATTATAGGTGCGAGTACTTCAAAGGTACATAAACGTAGATATTTTTTAACTGGGAAATATACATTTTAAAAGCTTAAGGTTTTTTCAGAAATTTTTAAGTAGTATTAGTACTTATGACGTTTGACGCCTCAAGCTTCTAAAATTTATATTTTATATTTAAAAAATATCTACGTTTATGTACCTTTTAAGTACTTGCACTTATGATGAGTGACTAAGGAAGGGACTTTTTGTAGTTGTACTGTTTTGATTTTCAATTTTACTGAACATTATTTTTTACCTTTTAGTACAGTACCTTTTAAATAAAAGCTTGTTTTTGAAAAGTTGTTTTTACGTTTATTTTATTTTATACTTTTTAGTATTAGAATTTGTTTATTTATTTGTCTTGCCAGAACCCCATGCCATTCAGACATCGGCGTAATCAAAAACCTTGCCTTCGGTTGTAAAGGTTTCGCGAGAAACTTTAGTAATCGGACCAGCTCCATGGTACCATATTATTGCATTGTCACAAAAGTTACATAGGTATGCCAAATGTCAGCTCAATCGGATACCAGCAAGTGCTTGAAAATTTGATGACAAATTTCGAACCGGAAAGGGTATAGATGATAATTTAGTATGGAAATGAAGTAATAGGGAAAAAGAAACAATCCATAGGATTTTCAGAACTTTTTTTGAGCTTCACTATTAATTACACTATTAAGTTAATTAATTACACTATTAAGTACATTAATAATCGTCTCTGTGAAATTTCAGGGTCGGTTATCGACCTAATTAGAGAGAAGAAAAATATTAAAATTGCGTATTTTTGTGAAGGAATTCCAAGAGGACATACAAAAACACAATTTCCGGTCGCTACAAAAGTGTATACCAGGTGTGTAAGTATGAAACCGGAATTTTTGTACAGAAAAAACACGTTTATTGTTACCGTAGGTACATCCGCCAGTTGTTGTTGTGTTTGAGCGTCGTCTTCGTCCAACAAGGCTTGCAGGTCGGCGTCTTCAAACTTTTTCGGTGGTCTTCCACGTTTTTCGTTCCTCACGTCAAAATCGCCACTTTTGAACCGTTTGAACCACTCGAAACACTGTGTTTTACCGAGAGCATGCTCACCAAACGCCTCCACAAGCATTCGATGCGATTCGGCTGCGGTTTTCTTCAGATGAAAACAGAAAAGTAGTGCTGTCGGCAAATCGTAATTTGTTGGCACAAAACTCGACATGTTGATCTCTAATAAACTAATGCTACTGAATGAAACTCGTGTTATTGTGAGTTGGAAATCTTTGTCGGATATCAATACAATAACAAGACACCGCTGACGTGATGTGTCGGTAACTGCATCGACATCTAGCGCCACCTATGGGCAAATTCCGGTTTCATACTTACACACCTGGTATAATAGTGGGAATCCGTCAAATACTTGAGGCCTTATATACGCGATTTCGCCGATTTTCGAAAGGTACTTTTCTAGACGCGGTTAAAAAAAATTGACACATATTTTGACAACATTTTTTCACAGCTCATTTATGCACATGGTTAAGTATATGTAAAAAAACAAATCAGAAATATTAACAAATGGCGGAGATATAATACAATAAAGCAATGTATTTTTTTTTTGCGCGCGCGTTGACGGTGAAAGTTCTCGGCATCGATGTGGGTGTCTGAAAAAAATGAACATATTGATAAATGCATAATGAATGTATCTTCAGTGTGAACCAACAATATTTTTTTTTTAAATTATTACAATAAAAAATCGGAACTTAAAATTTGTTTACTCAATTTTCTGTCAGTATTTTATTTTTTATATTTTTTTGTGTCATGGAAATTTTTGTTTCTGTGGTTCACACGATAGGTGATTATACTAAAAACATGTTGTAAAAATGTCAAAGCGATCTGAACCTTCGTTCAAGAGTTAGAACTTTCACAAGGTTCAAAAAAGTGAATCGTGGAAAAACGGCTTTGCAGTTGGCGGTCGGGCGCGCCGAGCGGTATCTATTATCTAGCTCTAAATGTTGTAACTTTCGCAATTTTTGGAATTTTTTTAATTCTTTAAAGCTTAAAATATTCCTAACCGTTCAGGCTAATGGAATAAAAAATAATTCAAAAATGAAATTTTTTGAAATTTTTCGCGTATATAAGGCCTTAAAAATAATCAGATTTACATACGTAATACTTGTAGTAAATCTAATGCTCTCAGAAAAAAATTACGCTTATTGACCTAATTTTTGGGTAACATCAAGTTCAATTTGAACTTCCGGTAATGGATTTATTACCACTTGCTACGATAAAGAGACGTGACAGCAAGGCAACAGCTGACTGTAGTCCTAACCTCATCTCACTCATTCGAATTTCCACACATATTTCATTTTTAGACGACATATTTCGCCGACACAAATTTTCCACGCCTTTTACCAGTCGTGGCCCGAATGCAATGCTTTATATTTCCCGCACCTGACATTGACGTTGAAAAGCGTGGAGGTTAAAATCGCTTGGTTGAGTAAAAAAAGACGGAGATAGAACCGTTGCTGCCAAATATCAAACCTAGAAATACTGCGCGAATCGTTGGAGTAACTATTTTTTCATTTTTCTAATTAAATGTGAACATCCATTAAATAGTTAACACATGGAAAATGTTAGTTATTACAAATAGTTTTTTTGCATATGAGGCATTCCACGTCACTTCAGCCAGTAAAAAAAGTGCACAAATAATTTTGAAAAATCGAGTTACTTTATTGAAAAATATTTATCGAGTGTCGACATTTTTTTAAAATTTCTGACGGTTTTTCTCGTTGATTACCATTTTTAAATATTTTTTCATTCAAATGGCTGTTTCTTTGGCAGAACTTGACGTATTTACATTCGTAAAAAACGAAAATGTGTGTCTTTATTTAGCCTTCCAGAAAAAAAAAATTTAGATTTTATTGAGCAAGTCGAACGTCCGTTTCAGGGCAAAATATGCAAAAATATTTTTGTTCTCAAGGAAAGACCCTCGATATTTTATTTTTAAGAATTTTTCCGAATTGTGAATACGAAAAACAGATTTTTGGTATTTTTTATATTATGGGATTCCTAAACACAGTGAAGTAACAGCTATTTTTATTTTTAAAAATTGTTTATGAATGTTCGATTGAAGAGTGTGGAGCACTCGCTGTATGTTTACCAGGTTGTTGAAATACATATGACATATATCTCATATGTATTGGAGCCTTGGAGTGCTCCACACTCTTCAATCGAATATTAATTTAAAAATTTTAAAAATAAAAATAGCTGTGACTTCACGGTGTTTAGGAATCCCATAATATAAAAAATATCAGAAATCCGTTTATCGTATTCACAATTCGGGGAAATTTAAAAAAATAAAACAACGAGTGTCTTTCCTTGAGAATTTTTTTTTTTTTGCATATTTTGCCCTGAAACGGACGTTCGACTTGCTCAATAAAATCTAAATTATTTTTTTTCTGCATAGCTATAAAAAGACGCACATTTTCGTTTTTTACGCATGTAAATACGTCAAATCCTGCCAAAGATACAGCCATTTGATTGGGAAAATGTTAAAAAGTGGTAATCAACGAGAAAAAACGTCGGAAATTTTAAAAAAATGTCGACTCTCGGTGTATATTTTTCAATAAAGTAACTCGATTTTTCAAAATTATGTGTGGAATTTTTCAGTGGCTGAAGTGACGTGAATGCCTCATATGTAAAAAATATAAATTGTACAAGTCTCAGGTATGATCAGTGGTATGACTAGTGTGAAGCAATATGATTACCTTAAGAGTAGTATAGGAGAGAATTATGTAACCGCTGTAATTGATGTAATATTCTTAAGCCCGAGAGGCAATAATGGCTAAACAATCTATCTGCTCATAATAGTAAATAAATAAATAATAATGACGATAATGAAAATCATAATTAAGGAGTCCTCGCGTGTCGCTCAGTATTATAGTTCCGGTCAAGATAAAAAATAGTAATAACAAATAAAAAAACAAAAATAAAAACATTGCGGTAGAAAGTACAAAAAAAATATTATACAAAAGAAAAATATTACAATAATAAAAAATAAAAATAAATCTCACGATATCAAATAAAAGCACCGACCGATTTTTTCTTCACATCTACGACCCAATATTACAAAATTTAAATTATTCAAGCCTCTTATATCGCCTGTGATTGGTATCTCCCAAACGATCCTGAATGGGTGAAATTTCGTAATAAAGAGAACGGCATTTGTTTATTTCAGGACGAAACGAGTAACGAGGGCCTTGTCGTGGACGTGGACGGTCCCGTGACCGGGACGACGAGTACCGAGGCGAGTCAAAACTCGCGGCTCGTCTGTCATCCGCAGTTCGGCGAGCCACCGAAGGTCGCGCGTCTCGGGCACCATTTCACGTTTGGGGTTGGCGGCGGTGTACGCATGAGGCCGAGTATACGCGGCACGAGCAAACGGGGCAGACCGCGGGGCTCGAGGCGCGGCGGCGTGGTCGGCGGCAAAGGCCGCGGTATCGCCGCCAATCCCGCCCTCAAGAATTCTCTCTCACCGGGACCGCAATCGCCGAACTCGACACCCTCGCCGGGCTCCTCCTCGTCCGGGGATCAAACTGCACAGCAGGGTGAGTAAAAAATAACGACGAAAAATACAATTATTTGTCCGTCAGCTTTTTCGCGTTATTCGTTTTTTATTTTTTTTTTATTTCCCATGTGCGTATATTGATTTTTTTTGACAAAGAAAATTGAAAAAAAAAACTCGATAAAGCGGCGAATTTTTTGTGTTAATTTATTTTGGGAAGCAAGTTCTCGACCTTTATTGTTCTAAGGGGTTAGGCCAATCTAGAGGCCGAAAAAATACGCTTTACGTGCACTTTTTTTTCAGAAAAACTACAAAAAAAAATCGAGATCACAAAAAAGGGGGTTTATCATACATATCAGTGACCGTATACAATAATTTTTTTTACGCGATTAATTTCCAACGGCGGCTGTGCAGCGTTTATCTAATACCACCTAGTGGTGGAAAATAAAACTTTTTTTTCGTTGGTAACCTTTTCTCCAAATATAGTAGGCTTACAAGAGAGGAGAACTGCGTATAGCGGCGTTGCATAAAACGGCCAAAAACCACTTTAAACCTGTTTTTCAGCTATAAACTAATATGCATCATATTTTTCAAGGTTTGAGGGACTTTTTAAAAAGTGTTTACAAAAAAAAACGATTTTCCGAGAATTTCACAATGGTGTCCTCCCTTAAACTACACGCACGCAGTTCTGGTAACGCCATTGGTTGGAGAACAGCGAGAACTTATTCAACGTCCTAATGATAATAATGATGACCAGTACTATTATTATTAACGTCATTTTTATCATCGAGGAATTATTATAACATTATTGAATTGCTGTTATAATAGTTATGGAATTATTTTTATGATAATGGCGATTAGTAGTGGCAGTATTTTGTTCCGTGTATACCCTTTTTAAAAGTCTTTACAACACATGCCCCTCCCTTTCCATTTACATCAATTGTTCTGCATTGGTTTTCTTACGTCTTAGACAATTTGAGAAACTAGCAGCCAGGATTAGTTGCTAGTTTCTCAAATTGTCTGATGTAATCGTATAGTTGCTTTGCTGATTGCATTTTCAGTTGCGTTTCTATTTCCCGGGAAATTTCGAACTCCCTTCTATTTTCCAACCATTGCTCCAGTTTATTTGATATTTCTTGGCTTCGTTGTTCCTTAACTTTCGTACACTCGCAAATATGTCGGAAATGTTCAATGTTTTTCTGAAAAAAAATACATTTTGGGCGATAAAATAAGGATACTTGACTACAAAAAACGACTCTACAAAAAATATGCATATTTGCCGAAATACAACGATCCGAAAATCATCCGGGTTTCGATCGATCCCACATGCAGTCAGGGGTTCGTAGCGAAAGTGTCCAGTCGAAAGGTTAATAGTAATTTTTATAACGTTATTTAATTAGTATTATAATTCTAAATATGTACTGAATAATACTAAATAATTACTGTTATAATAACGAGTATTATAATACTTATTAAATAATAATAATAATAATAATAATAATAATAATAATAATAATAATAATTCGACTCAACAGCGCGATTTTTTGACTGGGCGGCAGCCGAGGTGATGTCGGAACCCTCGAGTGCCGTCCAGCGTTATTGTTCCGGTCTAGATTAAGACCGAGCCTAACCCCCGGGGGTAGGTGAATGTTTCCCAGTGCAAACTGAGGAAGTGCGTTGCCCGGAGCAATAAAGTCTATTAAAAAAAAAAAAATAATAATAATAATAATAATCATCATCATCATCATCACAATGACGATGACTATTATTATAATAGCAATTATTGCGTTATTCAATAACTATTATTATAATTAATTAATTACTTCCACGACAATAACGATTATTATGATAGTAGTGGAATAACAATCAACATTATAATAACATATTATTGTTATTATTATTACTGGTATTAACCTTGACACACTTTTATCTGGCCATAATTTTGACACACTGGGACAATTTGACCTGGATACTAGTTCGTTCACCTGCCCTTAAGGCGGGATATACATTTAGACGGGAAAAAATTTAAAAAATATGATTAATTCGAAAAAAAATAGAAGGAAAAATGGGCCCACGATGAGACTAGTCTCGAAAATCATAAAATCGGTCACTCTATTTTAGAGAATTTTTTGAAAGAATGAAAATAGGCAATCCGTTTAAAAAAAATAGTTTTAACTTTAGAAGCAAAAAAAAACATTGACATTAATAATTGATAATTTTTTTCATGTTTTTTAATGAGAGTATGGTTCAAAATGAAAAAAATATATATAGTCCTATTTGTCGATATCTCAATTAATTCAGGAGTTATCAGCGTTTAAACGTTTCCAAAACTTCTGAAGTCAACATTTTTTTGGAAAATTATAAGTCCTAAAAGAGAAGAGATAAAAATCTAAAAATTGGTGTGGATATTCCTTTCATGGGGTACAATTTTACAACAACACAAAATTAGGAAAACCAAAAATGGTCGGGTTCACGGGCTAGCTGATATGGCCCGGAATATCCCATAAGTATACATAATAATTTTAAAAAGTGCATTCATCATCGAAGTGGCGAAGCTGTGGCAGAGTGTTACAGCAAGGTTGCCGCGGGAGTTACGCATCGGTGTGCAGTCTAGCTTACCGTAGACTTTGATTTGCACGAAAATTTAAAAAAAATTCATTTACAACATATGTAGTTTCAATTTGACAGGAATTAAAATTAAGAAAATTCAACTTTAAGAGAATGGCACGTATTTATTTTCATAAATCACTATTTCACCCAAAATTCGGATTAAAAAAGTCCTTATTCGGATAATTTTTCAAAAATAATTCCCGTCAAGTAGAAGGTAGCAATATTATCAATATTTCTATCAAGTTTCAACTCAATCGGCTTAATAGTTTTTGTCTAATCCTCCACGCCAATTTCGAAAATGCAGCTATGAGGAAAAGGAGTTTGAAGTTTTTCCAATTTCGCTTTGTAACTTCAGGAAAATATTCTAAAGATATAAATCTATCGTTTAAAAAAGAAAAAAAAAGAAATCGATTTTTTGATCGTTGTAAATGTATAATCCTTCAGTCGGTTTCTATTGAAAAAAACCCGGGATACACTTGAAAAAATTCTTAATATGCCTGCATAATTACATTTCGGAAAGTAGAATATTGAATTGCTGTAAAGAATTATTGAAAATTTTCAATTTTGGGAAAGTGAGCATTTTATTTCAAATTCGTCCGGATCAAAATGACCCAGTGGGTCAACGTAGGGTTAATAGTATTATTATCTATCGTTTTATCGTCAATAATGCAATAGATAACAGTGCAAAATACTCAACATATGATTCATAAAAAACGGGGATGTAGATTTTTTTCTAGTGAATAATTAGGGAAAGTTGAGACGAGAACGAGGATTGAAGAATTCACGTGTGAGAAGAACATGTCTCATTAAGGCAGCAGCCTGAATTAGAAAGTCCAAAAAGCGTTTTTTCGGGAATTTTTTTTAGAAGGAAAAAAATAAGTGAGCCCAGTAAAAATTGAGGTATCTTTTCATCTAATTTTGAAATATATAAAAAAAAATGTTCAACACGAAACAATAAATGACCGCAGATTTATCAGCCTATTCCATGCGCGTATTGTCATTGCACTCCTCAATCGTCGGGAAAGATGGAGCTCGTAATTCTTGACTGAACCGAATAAACCAATAAAATTTTCAATTGTCATATTTTTTTCTTCTGGGTGAATTAAGAAAAAGCTGAAAAAATCGTGAAATTATAAATTTGCTCAGGTTAAAAAAAACCACTATAACGTGCTATAAAAAGTATGTAAAAAGACTTTTTCAACGACTTTTTCAATTCACTTAGAAAACATTTTCATACTGAAGAAAATAAACTGTGGTTTGATTAAATAGGTCCTTTAGCTTTTTTTGGAATCCTGCCCGGCAATTTGGAAAAATCGTGAAAATGAAAACTAGAGAAATCGCGCTTCAAAGCTTTCAATAGGAGGAAATATTAATATCAAATATCAATCGCTTCTCTGCTTTTGGCCTTGTATCTTCGAAAATATTTACAATTGGCCTCTGTAACTTTGTAAATATATTCTTGGATACTTTATCCATCGATTTAAGCAATTAAAGAAAAACGATTTTCCGGTCTTTCTAATTCAGGCTCTCGCCTTAACGCACCACACCACGGTCTGTGCGCGGTACGAGGATGTATTTTTCGTAATTATTTTCAAGCAAACGATGAATGGATTTTTTTTATTGATACTCATAGTCAATATATACATATAGAAGACTGTATACAAATTTTTGTACTCGAATCTAAAGTATAGTTTGCGGTGTACGCCGCTTCCAAGAGGACACTTCGACGAAATTGCTGCTCGGCGGTTGACAGCGATTAAGCCACACGGTTCATCTGAAAAAAAAAAAAATATATTTAGGAACTAGGCATATAGGTTTACAGCATCACGTAGAGGAATTTCGATATCTAAAAAAATGGCGGACCAGCAAATTTTGTTTCCGATTTTAATGGAACATTTTCATCGTCCATAAAAGAAAAATAGAAGGGGCCCTTTATAAAAAAAAATCCCTACGTGGTGCCATAGAGACTGGATTTTCGAACAGTTTAAGACTTGGCGCATGCAAATCGGATGAATAGTTTTTTTAATGTGTTGTCAACCAGGTTGAAAAACGTAGTTTCAAGAAAAACGCGTTCAATGTCGCACATCTGCCGCTTGGCGCGGTCGTGCGCTTTGAACGGTTTCACGGAAAATGCTGTATCTACGATAATGTTACAAATCTCTTTAAAAAAAATTGATGAGAATCTTAACAAATGTATCTTTTAGAAAATGAAAAAAATGACAATTTTTTTTGTTTACCGTGGTGTAGTGCCTTAAGGGGTTAGGCCACAGTAACGGGTATAAAATCATGTGCGAATTTAACAATTTTTTTCGTATGAAAAAGTGATTCACTCGTACAATTAATTACACATCTATTTAGTATGAATATCAAGCTGTTAGAATATATATATATATATACACACAATTTTTGACCTAGAACAAGAAACAAAAATTCTCGTCAACCTACATTAGAATACCTAGAGAAGTACGTACGGAATTTAAAAAATATTGTTTTATCCAAAAGTTGTAGGTATTTGAACTTAAGAAATGAATTTTCAGTGAAAAATTTCGTTATAACTGCTCATAAACTGCGCATAAAATGAAAAGTTTTCGATTAATCGAAATTAGGAACATAACTATTAAGGCGTCTGGCCACCTTGGCTGATCGAAAAATGGGTATCATTAAAAAAAAAAATAATAAACTCGAAAGTATGGACCGGAATATTTTAATTTTTTTACACAACGTCAGAAAGGCCTTTAAGAATAAAGTTAATAAATTTCCGTTCAAAATATTTTAAAATGGCGCCGTTATGCACATTGCCGCGGAGACCCTACGTACGATACGCGCGATCGTTGTCCCAGCTGTTAGCCGGTCATGTCACAGAAAAAAAATCAGCTCATTCGTGAGTAGTGTCGCTACAATGCAGCGTAGCGGCTTTTTTTCGACCATTAAAAAAATTATGGTGAGCCGAAGAAAAAATGTGTATTTTTCACCGAAATTTTTCGAGCAAAAACAATAATAAAACAAAAACTAATCAAGTTATCGCAAAAATCCTACGTGACATTTTGGATAATGTATCTAAAAGTATTGTGTAAAAATTTGAAAGTAATCGGACCGATAGTTTACGATATTTCGTACCAGTTCAAAAAATGTAGTTTCGAGATAACGCAGGACAGCTGCGTGAGCTAAACCGTGCGAGTTGTAAACACGGATCGAACCGCACGGTCGACCGCCCGCAGCGGCTCAACCTTCCTGCCGAAAAATAACTGTAACCTGGTCAATTTTGCGTTTTTCAATACGTACTATGGCTTCAATTGTTCTTAACATTTCAGGGTTTAAGGTAAATGTCCCAATTATTGAATAGCTAAGGATCTGGGGGATTGAATTCGGTGAGAAAAAAATATAAAATCAAGAGAAAACCATCGCTTTCAGGTTCAAATGATACTTTGATATTTTTACTTCGAAAAATCACCCTTTAAATTATTTTTAAATGATTTCAAATGAAAAAAAAAGAATAACCATGTGAAGAATGCAAATGTCCCAATTATTGAACACTGGAAGTGCGTATGACCCTAATATAGAACAGGCATGTGCCAGTTATTGAACACTCTCGAGAATTCTTTTTCCGTTATAAAAATATCATTTGGATACAATATTAAGAAATAAAAGCAAAATCAAACACTTAAATAATCTTTTGTTAATCATGTAAAAATACAAAAATATATATTCAGTCTCTTTTGACAGGTTTTTGGTTCATTCGCATTTGGTTTATTTTTGCTTTTCAACTCGAACTTTATTTTATTTTTATTTTCAGCTTCCTCGTTTTCATGTTCTGTTTTTGTTTGATTTTGTCGCAGCTTGGCTCCCTGAAATATCGGAGAGGAAAAAATATTGAACAGTACATGCGTATTTTTAGGTTACATTTAGGTTATATTCTCTTTTTACTTTCCTTTTTATGTTTATTGCACGAAAATACAAATAAAAAATATATTTGACGATCTTAGAGTTATTATTAAAAGAATAAAGGTACGTTTATTCAGGAACTTACAGTTTTTGTTTGAATAAATCCGATTTACAGGATCTGTCACACGTTAACTGTCTCGATGTTTTGATCGGTTTTATGACGCCAACTTGGAAATTTCGAGTGTTCAATAATTGGAACACACTGCATTTTCTATGTCCCAATGATCGAACACCGTATTTTTTTAACAAATAATTAAATAAAGTTTTTTCATAAAAATAGTTATTTGTAAGAAATTGTCTGAGGAACCTGAAACGCTGTTACTTCTTGAGATGCGACAGTTTTTGAATTTTGTATGCTCTTACGGATGAAGCGGCGCATCTTAGCAAAAACGATAAGCAGTTACCACGAGACGTCAAATCGGGTCACCGTTGCTGAATAAATATTTTTTTTCTCTATTAATTAAAGCTTTTTTTGCACAAGTAAGGTAACATTTCGATAGCTAAAAGTTCCATATATGTAATGAAATTTTATAAATAAGTAAATGCATGCAGGTGTATGAGAAATAATAAAAATACAAGATAGTGTTCAATAATTGGCACATTTACCTTACTAAAAAAAAAATTTAATAAAAAAAATTACATGGTGGCCAGAATCCTTAAATTTGAAGTAAATCGAGTGCAAATTGTTGAAATTATTTGTCACGCCAATTGGAAAAAAGCTGTTACGAGAAAAACGCGTTTAAAGTTTTAGGTACTTTATGGCCGTGCCAGAGGTGGGCTTACGTTGTACGCTCAAAGTTGGTGAAAAAAAATGTTCTTGCTATAAATCGAAGAGTACGAGGGTGGGGTGAAAAGTTTCCGGCCTGACCAAGAGATGGTGCCACTAGGTCTAGTTTTGGAGCGGCGTCCTACAGTACCATTCCTACCAAGCTTGTATGTACAGTTTCAGCCGAATCGCTACGTTAGTTTGCGTTTGAGAGCACATTGCGCGAGACGCTTCCGTTGTTTTCGTAAAAATGGAAAAATTGGAAAAACGTGCTGTCATCAAATACTTCCATTTGAAAGGTTTTACACCAAAACAAATAAAAGAAGAGATGGATTCAGCACTAGGAGACTCCTCCCCATCATATTCAACTATTAAGCAGTGGGTTTCTGAATTTAAAATGGGTCATGTGAGCACCTCTGACGAGCCTCGCTCAGGACGGCCCGTTGAAGTCACAACTTCAGAGATGATTGAAAAAATCCATAAAATAGTGTTGGAAGACCGCAGGTTGAAAGTGCATGAGATAGCTGAGACCTGTGGGATGTCAGCTGAACGTGTGCGAAATATTTTGCACAACCATTTGAACATGGAAAAGCTGTGTGGAAGGTAGGTGCCGCGTTGGCTAACGCTCGACCAAAAATTGCTTCGAAAAACTATTTCTACCGACAATTTGGCGCTGTATAGGCGTAATCCAAACGAATTTTTCCGTCGATTCATAACTGTTGATGAGACATGGGTCCACCACTACACTCCTGAAAATAAAGAACAGTCAAAACAGTGGGTTGGAAAAGGGGAACCAACCCCAAAGAAGGCAAAAACAATTTTATCGGCAAACAGGGTTATGGCTACTGTTTTTTGGGATGCGAGAGGAATTATATACATTGATTACCTTGAAAAGGGTAAGACTATCACTGGTCAATACTACGCAGAGTTATTGCAACGTTTGAAGCACGAGGTGCAAATTAAACGACCTCATTTGGCGAAGAAAAAAGTTTTGTTTCATCATGATAACGCACCAGCGCATTCGTCGATTGTTGCCATGTCCAAAATCCACGAATTGAAGTTTGAATTGATGCCGCATCCTCCCTACTCTCCAGACTTAGTCCCCAGCGACTATTACCTGTTTCCTAACCTCAAAAAATGGCTTGGCGGAAAAAGATTTAAGAGCAACGAAGAAGTTATCGAAGCTGTAAATCAGTATTTTGAAGAGCTTGACGAATCTACGTTTAAAACTGGTATAACTAAATTAGAACACCGTTATGAGAAATGTATCAGTGTTGATGGAGATTATGTTGAAAAATAAAGCAAAAAAATTTTTAAACATCGTTTTTCTTGGTCAGGCCGGAAACTTTTCACCCCACCCTCGTAACTTATTCTTATGATGATAAAGCACCGTTTTAGCGAGAAAAAAATCGATTTTTTGAAAATTCTACTGTGGCCTTACCCCTTAACACGATACGCTCGTCCGTGTTCGAGGTGAATCTCGTACCCTTCGTTATCCGCGAGTCGAGTCGCGGCCTGCCCGCGGATTCGGTCGTACCCACCTGTGTGTGTGTTCGTGCGTATCGCATTCGCCGGCGCCCGTACACGAGCCCCTCCAGCTGACGGTCGCTACGATTCAACTCCCAATGCGTACACGTGCGCGCGTACGAGCGCATTTCTCGTCGCGTAACGCGTGTACAGGTGTATAGGGGAGAAGGAGAAATCTTTCGCGGGGCAGAGGCCGAGAATTAATATTTCCCGTAATTTCTTACTCGGCCGGAAACGGGGGGCAAGAAAACGGGGAACGACGAAATGTCTTTTTCGTCTCGTAACGAGCGTCACTTTTTTTCGTCGTCCACGTGTTTTTTTTTCCCTAGAGAGAGATTATTGAATGGAAAAAGAAACATCGCAAAAGTGGCAAAAAATACCGAACGTGAAAAATCTCTTTTTGAAAACAAGCTTTTGTTTATAAACCCTTGGACTGAAAAGTAAAAAAATAATATTTAGTGTACAAAGTTGAGGAGGTTGATCAGCTATAGCGAAATAGTAAGAATTCGCCGAAATTTATTGAGGATATTTGCGAACAGGTGTTACGACTCCGTGTAAAATTTCAAGTACTTCGTCTGCGGGATTGTTGAGCAATTAATTATTGAAGTTAGGCTCTTATACACGGGCGACATAACCAAAGCTTCTTAAAAACTCTAATACGACTGTCGCAACGTAATGAAAATAGTAAGAATTGAATGGAAATAGGCGGAAAAAATTCTTGAGATTTTTTAGTGAATAATTTCACTGAAGAGTACAGCGTTTTGTCTGTCTCGTTATCGAGATATTCGTGAAATAAAACTGGAAATTTCAGCTGATTCGCGTAAAACGATAAAGCGCCCTACGGCACGTGGCAACGCTGCTGTCAAGTCGGCCATTTTGAAAAGGCGCCAAAATTTGAAACGCACAAACTATCGCTTCCTTGCTATAAATTTCTTACCGCGGGTTCATAAAGAGTATTTAAATATTTTGAATCATTCTTTGCAGAAGCTGCAGTGCATGTGTTTCGACATAACCTTCAAATCAATTACGCGTCGTTCCTCGACTGCGCATTCATTTTCCGGCTCAACAACTTTTTTTCCGCCGCTTTCCAGGTTGTACTTGCTCCAACCGTCGATTGTACTGCTTGTCAGTTTGCATTTTTTCCTTCCATCTTTTCATTTTTGCCGAACAAAAAAACGGAATTCGCGAAGGATGTTTGACAGCTAAGCGCTCACGATGTGGCGTTCGTATCTGAGCTCAGTGATACCATTTGCTGAAAACTAAATTGCGCGTTTGCCACATTTCAACTTGGTTAATAACTTATTCGCGATATAAGTAAACAAAAAATATTAATAACATTTCTAAACAGTCAATTATATGCATTTATTATTATATGTATTATATATATTTATTAACTGAAATTTATTTATTTTATTAGATTTTTTTTCGATGGTCAAAATACGCTAGTCAGTCTGATATTTTAATGTTCAATCGAAGCCCTCACGAAGAACCGAAAATACATTCTTAAATGTTTATTTTTATTTAAAATAAAAATATTGACGGTTGAAAATGTGTTCGAAAAAAGGAGTCCTCACGGTATACACGGTTGTGGCCGTAAATATGATCTGAAACAAAATTTGGAAAAAGATTATTAATCAGAATGAGAGCCGCTATCACGCTATGGAGGTTTTTTTCAAAAATCAAAATTGACAATATGACGGTGGTTTAAAATAAAGTATCGGATTAGGCTATTTTTTCGACAGTTTTTCGTTACAAAAAATATGTAGATTAAAAAAAAAGCTTTCATAGCAAGATAAAGATAGCGTGAAGAGTGTTGTATCAAAATTTGAGACGGATAGTTTGAAAATTCTTCCTTTGAGAGTGTACACAGTTTTGAAAAACGATTTTTTCTGAGAAAGGCTGTAACAACCGGAATAATACGAATTTCGCCTAAAAAAATTGAACAGCATGTTTATAACCGTCTATACTATCGGATAATGCAAAAAAAATCGAACTTTTGAAAATGTTACACTGTGATGATCCCTTAAATAGTAAAGCTGCAAAAGAACCCTATCCTTGGTCACTGATCAAAGGCTCGGCAGTACATACTTAATAAAACTTACATAATCATCAAACTTTTGAAAATTTAATTATTTTCTTAAATGCTTAAGGCTTTACTTCAAGTGTAAAGACGTTTCATGCCTCAAGCTTTTAAGAAAATATTTAAACTTTTCAAAAGTTCTATGTTTTTGTAAGTTTTATTAAGTATGTACTGCCGCCTGCGCCTTTGATCAGTGACCAAGGATAGGGTTCTTCTGTAGCTTTACTTATTAACTTCATACACAATACATTATTCTTTACTTTTTAGTTCGATCCTTTATAAATAAAATCTTGTTTTTAAAAAGATTTTTTAGTGTTAGTTTGTTTTATATTTTTGTAGTGTTAGAATTGTTGATTTCTTCGCCATGCCAGCCCCCATGCCATTCCGACATCGGCGTAATAAAAAACCTTGCCTTTGATTATAAAGGTTTCGCGAGAAACTTTATAATAGTGTAATTATAAATAGTGCTCATGATAACAAAACAAATGAGCACAAACGCGACTGCCCTAACATATGTCATTATGGAGTTCCAGTGTCCACCTCCCACCTCCATCATCAGACTCTCGTCATCATGTGTTATAAATTGTGCTCATGACAAAACAAATGAGCACACACTCGACCGTCCTAGTATACGCTATTAAGGTAGCTCCGCTGCGAAAATCTCAACCAAAAGTTTACATACCATGTTCATGTTTAAAAGATTGATAATTAGTTTAATTAGTAATAAATAAAATTAAAAACTACGCAATATTGACTAGGTACTGGTAGATAATACGATGGATATCATTTATTGTCGTAAAACATATTTTATATTGTGTTTTTGATCTACTATTGCCAGTGAACTTTTTGCCGGGACTGTCCAGGCTTTGCCCCAATTGTTTTTTTTCCAGGCTTTGCCAAGCTTTGCCAGGCTTTGCACCAAAATTGTGAGGGCTTCTCATGGTTATATCTTGCAAAACTAGATGGTGAATGATTCTCATTTTTTTTCACATTATTCGTGATATCTTACTCTAGCTTATCCTCGTTTTTTATCAATTTCTTAATTTTAGTTTTGGCGGTAGGATTAATGATGCTCTGTTTGCCCATCAAACGCATTTGTTACGTGTAAACCAAGCCAACTTTAAGTGTAAATATTTCAGGTTTGGGGTAGTCAAACTTATTCAAATTGCACAGATGTTTCGATAATGTATTAAATAACATATATGTCAAATTTCAACCATTTCTTAATTGAACTCTCCTGTGGAGGTACTACCTTAAGGCCTTAGGCCACAGTAACGAGTATAAAATCATGAGCGAATTTAACAAAAAAAATCGTGAAAAGTGATTCACTCATAAAATTAATTACACATCTATTTAGTATGAATATCAAGCTGTTAGAAAAAATATAAATTTTTTTTCGATGTACAAATTGGCCGACTACTAATATTTCCTTTTGTTATCTTTTTTTTAGGCGCTCCGCCGCGTGACGTTTAGCATCCACCATTTTTTAACTAGAACGAAAAACAAAAATTCGCGTCAATCTACATTAGAATACCTAGAGAAGTACGTACGGAATTTAAAAAATATTGTTTTATTCAAAAGTTGTAGGTATTTGAACTTAAGAAATGAATTACCAGTGAAAAATTTCGTCATAACTGCTCATAAACTGCTCATAAAATGAAAAGTTTTCGATTAATCAGAAATTCCGTACGTACTTCTCTGCGATATGCAATTAGGAACATAACGTTTAAATTTGAAGTAAATCGAGTGAAAATTGTTGAAGTTATTTGTCACGCCTGGGAAAAAAGTTCATGTCTGAGTCGATATGTTCATACATGTTTCAGATATTGTCATATATGTTTCAGATATTGTCATACATGTATCAGATATATTTATATCTGACATTTTACAGTATCATATATGATTAGGTCTGACCATATTCTACATCATATATGCATGTAGAAAATCATATCTGATCAAATACAGTATCTGGCCTGACCATATATGAACTCATATCTGTTTATATCTCGCTAAGTACCAAGGCGAGTTGGTACCGTAAATTCGTATCTAAACATACATGATGTGATATGTGAACGTAGCTGTTCGTATAAGATCATATCCGATAAAATACGGTACCAGACTCCGCTATATAGATCTCATATATGTTTTTATCTGGTCAGGTACCAAGGCGAGTTGGCAGCGTGAAACCATATCTGAACATATATGATGTGATATATGAGCAGGCACGTTCATATAAAATTTTATCCCATCGGATACGATACCAAACCTGGAAAATATACGAAGTCTTATACACTCATACCTTGTCATATATGCAGTTCAGTTGTTCACACATGAAAACATCTGAATATATGAAACGATATATGAGGATATTAGACGATATCCGATCAGATATGGCACCTCGCCTGACCGTATTATATGTGATCATGTGAGTTACTATAATATTATTAATTATTAACACGTCAAGTGATGACGTGTTAATAACCCCGTTCTATATATGTAAACATTTTAATATCTTCACGATTGCACTAACAAGATTTGATTTGTCTCAACAGGGTAAGTTTGCTCTGACATAGCCGGAGTCATACCTGGTCTGATGGTTCAGATAAACTATGATTCTATCATATGGACAGGTCTATTGTTCATAGATCTCCAGGTCTACTGGGATCCACGGTATTTAATTCTTGTACGGACAGACAGATCTGGTTCAACAAGATTAGATTTGCCTGACATGATCAGATCTGGCCCAATAAAATCAGATCTGGTCCAACAAGATCCGATCTTGCCTGGGGATTGGATCGGGTCAGACCTGCTGCGATATGGACGGGTCTGCTCTCAAAATTATCAAAATAGCTCTGATATGATCATACATGCTCAGATATAAGCATACATGATCTGTCATGACACTACACGAACAGATATTGACAATTTTCTTGTCTGATCATATCTGATTCAGATATATTCAGATATGAACGTTTTTTCCCGGGACGCCAATTGGAAAAAAGCTGTTTCGAGAAGTTTCGAGAAGTTTCGAGTAGTCGGCCATTTTGTACATCGAAAAGAAAATATATATTTTCTAACAGCTTGATATTTATACTAAATAGATGTATCATTAATTTTACGAGTGAAGCGCTTTTTCATAAGAAAAAAAATTGTTAAATTCGCACATGATTTTATACCCGTTACTGTGGCCTCCATAATCAGACCAGCTCCATGGCACCATATCATTGCATCGTCACTGAAGTCACACAGGTATGCCGGATTTCATTTCAAACGGAAGCCAGCGAGTGCTTGAAAAATGGATTACAAATTTCGAACCGGAAAGACATACGAACGAAGCAATTCCCATAAAACCTGGAATAAAAATGGACTGGACGAGGAAACATTGCGAGATTACGATAACGTGCAATCTTTTTTTGCAGCGTTTCGGAAAGTGATTGTCATCGCCTGCTGCGTCGAGATAAGACACTCAAAGAGCGGATTACAAAACAAAAAAGTAACGCCAGACGGGGAGAGAGTTTCGAGTGTAGAGTCAGCATCGTCGTTATCGCGACGAATCCTCAAAGAGCCATTTCCTCGTGGGACTCTGAGGGATTACGCTCACCGAATCAAAGCGAGGCGCATCGTCGACCGTTTCGCTTATCCCTCGAGGCTACTTCGCGGCGGACGGATTTTCGCGCGAACGATGCGGAAAAACTAAGAGAGAGAGAGAGAGCGAGAGAGGGGGGGGGGGTGAATCGATATAGAGCGCAGTAGCCATTAATCTCGGAGTCTCTTGGCTCCCTTTTCAACGCCCCCGAAAATCGCCCCCTTTGACCGACCCATCGACAACAACCCTCCCTCGATCCAGCGAATTTTTATTTCCTCCGAACGTGCAAGCTAGCGCAGTCCCACCGGGATCCTCGTCACTTGGCAACGTTCTCATGGGGCTCTTGCTGTGATAAAAAGCCCGGAGGTGGGGCAATATGGACCCCTGCGACAAAGTACCGAGACTCTTCGGGCTCCGTAGCGCCACGGAAGTTTTTCCTCAACTTTCAGCTCATTTCATTCACGCGATATGCGTCAAACTCGCCGATAGGGATCGAGTCGCGAGACGCGACCGCAAGATCGAGAATTTTATAGAGGGCGTAACGAGATCGTAAGATAAAAATCTTTCGGTGGGAAAATCTGATTGTACGTAGTAAGAAGTATTTCGGGGAATCTTCGCGCCATATCCGGGAGTCGAAAGTACAACGGAACGAGTGATAAATATCGGAATATTCGAATTAACTTTCACGAACGTAAAGACACTCGTGCTCGAGCCATTTTGGCCCCTGGATCGGTCTCGCTCCACGTGTTTCGTACGTTTTCTCCACTGGTACCGTAAATCCTCCGAGTCTCCGCGATATTCGTACACTGAGAGAAAAAATCATTGATCCAATATCATTGGTGTTATTGAATGAAATTTCGTTGATTCGATTGTAAAATTGATGGTGTAAATAGTCGGATTTATTCGTCCAAACAAAACGCTATTGACTTTAATAACATGATCAATATATTGTTGAAAGTATCTAAAAAATTATCGCGAACAAATTATATAGTTTTAAATGCATTTTTTGCAACGAGCAAAAAAGCGTTTCAATTCATAACACAAATATTTTTGATTCGAGTATACAAGAAAAATTGACTTTCGCTCGTTTGATTCAGATAAAATTTCTGAATCTGAGTAAATACGTTATTTTATTTTTTTCACCATATCCGATATTGATTGCTATGTACATTATTCGTTAAAATATTAATATTTTATTTTGATTCGAAAATATTAAGCAAATGCCTGAGTTGGTTAAAAAATTATGCGTAAATAAAATTTATTTCTTGCGTATTTGGTTGAAAAAATTCAACCAGATCATGGCCAATCGCCACCGAAATTATAGGTGTGAGGAAACCGTAGTTCTCGGAGTAACCGCTAGAAGCCGCACGCGCGCACGTTTCTCGTAAGCGTAGCGCGAATCGAAAATCTACTTAAGGGGTAAGGCCACTGTAACGGCCCAAAAAAAAGGTTTTTTCACTAATTTTTTGCTCCCGAAATTGAAGGTATTTGAAAAAAAACTTTTAATGGTGTTATCGGGCATACATTAAACTTTATTATAAAATTTTTTTACAGTAAAAAAAAAACAAAATGGCGGTTCCACAGCTATCTTCCCGGGACATGTTTTGCTTCCAGGGCTCCGCGGCACGCAGCACCACTGGTGCACTTTTGAATCTAGAACAAAAAAAAACCATTAATCTAGAGGGCTATAGCTAGAGAATGTCGATCGGATTTTAAAAAGTATCAATTTTTGTGGATTTGGCGTGCGTTTGAAAAAAAAAATTGATTTTTGACGAAAAAAACGGCAAGTTTTTTGTTAATAAAAAATCAATAAATAAAGTTCTTGAAAATTCCGATCGACATTCTCAAGATAATGTAAATGTTCACATCTGGTTAAAATTTCAAGTAAAAAAAATGAAAATTGTTCGAGTTATGCTGCGTGCCATTTTGAAAAACCATGTTTCGAGAAAAACGCATTTAAAGTTTTGCGAATAGTTTGTTTGGGTTTGTTTGGGTCGCACAGGACCTTTTTTTTCTTATTCTAGAGGGTTTAAACTATTTTTTAAGCCAATAAAAGAAAATCGATTTTTCAAAAAATTTACAGTGGCCTTACCCCTTAAACGCCGGAGAAACTCTAAAGAGTATCGCTTCTTGGCCTGTGGCTAAGATCAAAGTGTGGTATCTGTTCTTATCAGTTGAATATCTGACATTCTCTCCATGGATATTCCATTGGATATCTGATATTCTCTCCACTATTATCGTGGATGATCATTCTAATGCTCACTTTTTATTTAAGATTTAAAACAAATTGAAAAACTTACGCCCCATGGCATATTCGTTTCGATGCAGTAAAGAAATAATTAATTCTATTGATTATATTTTTGTACGAAATAAAAAACGTTGTAGCAACCGCTTAATTATTTCATCTATACATCTACGGATTGTATATAGAATGATTTCAATAGAGTATAATTTTATTGAAGGATAATGTAGATATTCAGAGAACAGAGGAGCTTTTTTAAATAAATTAATATGTAATTTAAATCAATCACATTTTCCAATATTTTATAGTATTGTAACAATCTCATATATCGGTGGCACTCCGAAAAAGCACATTTATTTGGATCAACCAATATATTTTTTTGGTTCATTCGGTTTTTTTTTCACGGTGTAGCTCGTGGCGAAACTACGCAGGAACGTATGATCGCCCCGGAGCGTTCAACCGTCAAAGTAAATTTCGCGATCGATTTCTTTCCTTGAGGTGGTCCATTTTACCCCCCATTTCGTTTTTCCCGCTAAACGCGGTCCAATGGGTCGATACCCGCGTACCACGGTGGACAGAATTGAGTACGCGACTTTACGTTTGTAGAACGAACCTTTTTTTTCTCGATTTGTCAAATTTTTGATAAAAATGTTTGGCCCTGCTGAATATTGGCATGTTGAGCTGCAGCGCAAAATCCCGTATGAATTTGTGCGATTTGACTACGCGGGTCCGGAGCTTGGAAGAGGCCAGTGGGGGAACGAAAGGAGAGAGACCGAACAAAAGCCTCTGGGTGACGTTTCCAATGTTATTTCTCTCTCTGTCTTTTTCTATCGAGGACGAAGCGAAAATTCCCTCGCGATTGCACATGTGCTTCGAGGAGCAAGTGCTCCACGAGAAGAGAACAGTTGCTTCGCAAAACCCCCCAGGGGGTCTTTCCCCTACTCTCGGCCTTTTCTTTCTCTCTTTTATTTTCGCGGCGACAGACTTTGACTCCGTCTCGTTGAAATTCGCCGGGTGTTTATTCGGTCCCCTTGCCCCCCCCCCCCCCCCCCCCGAGTAGTCGCTCTGCGGTTGGATTACGGGATGTGAGCTCGTAGAATTCTCCTGCTTTTTCCCCCCGTGACTCATCGACCTTTGTAATTGTCAAAAATCCTCAAAAAAATGGAAAAATGACTGGGGGCCTTAAAAAAACGAGGGAATTTTTCTACCCTTCTCCTTGGTGATAAAAAGAAACCGATTTTTTTACTCGAGACGCGAGAGGTAATTTTAAACGTTTAAATTTCTGACCATTGGGAACTCTTTTATTTTTTATTCTGCTCTTTCTATCGCTTTACGCCTGTTTTAACTTTTATTTTACTTGCTTCGTTCATACGTCTGTCTTTCCAGTTCAAAATTTGTAATCCATTTTTCAAGCACTTGCTGGCATCCGATTGAGCTGAAATTTGGCATACCTATGTAAGTTCGGTGATAATGCAATAATATGACACCATGGAGCCGGCCTGACGATGGAGGTGGGAGATGGGCAATGCAACTCCTTAGGGCGGGAGATACATTTACAACGATCAAAAAATCAATTGCTTTTTTTTCGTTAAACGATAGAACTATATACAGTGGCGTGCAAAAGTTTCGGGCCAACCTTTTTTTCTCAGTTATTCGATAAAGTATTTAATGCCTGAACCTCTCCATCATTTCAAATATTTGAGGGAGCTATGATATGCATAACAGCGTGGTATATTATTTTGTTTGTATAGTCTATGGTTTGTGTACAGCGTCGAACGCGTTCGGTCAGTGTACAAAAATATTGGGCCGCTGTCTCCCCTTCTCCAGCCGCAAGGTTCCTTTACGTTTTCTTCCGCGCTTTCTTTCGCGTTAGTTCGAAACATAAAGAACCATGAAAAAATCAGTTCTATTTCTGCCGCAATGGCGAAACACACAAACATTGAGGTCCGCGAAGTTGTGTTAAAACTATTTGAAAAGGGAAAGAGTTATCGTGATTTTGCAAATACTCTATTGGGAAAGGCACAGTAAACCGTATTATTGCGAAATATAAATCAACAAATTCGTTGTGTGATAAAAGTCGAAGCGGTAGACCACGAAAAACTTCAAAACGCGTGGACAAAACCATTAAAAGTAAGTACGTCATAGATCCGTGAAAAACTGCAGCAATAATTTCGCGAGAATGACGAAGTGAAAATCTTGCTGATATCAGTCGGAGTACGGTATCCCGACGTCTGATGGCTGTGGGATTGGTTGGGCGCGTCGGTGTAAAGAAACCACTCATTAGCACAAAGAATAAGAAGGCTAGATTGAATTTTGCCAAAAACTATCAACACTGGACAGTATCGAATTGGTGGAAAGTTTTTTTTTTCGACGAATCCAAATTTCAATTGTTCGGAAGCGATGGTCGCAAGTGCGTAAGACGTCCAGCAGGTACCAGATACGATGTACGATATCAAATTCCAACTGTAAAACAAGGTGGCGGAAATGTCAAAGTTTGGGGAGCATTTTCTAATAACGGTATTGATCCGCTAATAGAAATCCAAGGCAATATGGACGCTATAATGTATCGAAATATATTGCAAGACCATATGCTCCTATTTGCAAAGAAAAATATGCCGAATGGGTGGATATTTCAACACGACAATGATCCCAAACATGCTTCGCGTCTTGTGAAGAATTTCCTTGAAAGCCGAAAAGTGCGCCTTCTCGACTGGTCCTCGCAGTCACCGGATTTAAATCCGATTGAACATTTGTGGCAAGAGCGTAAGGTTCGCGTTGGAACGACGAATCACTCCAACAAGACGGAATTATGGGATCATTTGCAATATGAGTGGGAAAAGATGCCACAAGATCGCATCTCGCAATTAATTGCGTCTATACCCCGACGATGTGCTGCTGTAATCGCTGCTAAGGGCATGGCAACGAATTATTGACGCTAGAGAAAACTAAACCATGTTTTGTTATTTCTATAATCTTTTGTTTTTTGCTTTCATACGCAATAGTATACGAGGGTGGGGTGAAAAGTTTCCGGCCTGACCAAGAGATGGTGCCACTCGGTCTAGTTTTGGAGCGGCGTCCGTCAGTACCATTCCTACCGAGCTTGTATTTATAGTTTCAGCCCAATCGCTACGTTAGTTTGCGTTTGAGAGCACATTGCGCGAGACGCTTCCGCTGTTTTCGTAAAAATGGAAAAATTGGAAAAACGTGCTGTCATCAAATACTTCCATTTGAAAGGTTTTACACCAAAACAAATAAAAGAAGAGATGGATTCAGCACTAGGAGACTCCTCCCCATCATATTCAACTATTAAGCAGTGGGTTTCTGAATTTAAAATGGGTCGTGTGAGCACCTCTGACGAGCCTCGCTCAGGACGGCCCGTTGAAGTCACAACTTCAGAAATGATTGAAAAAATCCATAAAATAGTGTTGGAAGACCGCAGGTTGAAAGTGCATGAGATAGCTGAGACCTGTAGGATGTCAGATGAACGTGTGCGAAATATTTTGCACAACCATTTGAACATGGAAAAGCTGTGTGCAAGGTTGGTGCCGCGTTTGCTAACGCTCGACCAAAAACTGCTTCGAAAAACCATTTCTACCGACAATTTGGCGCTGTATAGGCGTAATCCAAACGAATTTTTGCGTCGATTCATAACTGTTGATGAGATATGAGTCCACCACTACACTCGTGAAAATAAAAAAACAGTCAAAACAGTGAGTTGGAAAAGGGGAACCAACCCCAAAGAAGGCAAAAACAATTTTCTCGGCAAACAAGGTTATGGCTACTGTTTGGGATGCGAGAGGAATTATATACATTGATTACCTTGAAAAGGGTAAGACTATCACTGGTCAATACTACGCAGAGTTATTGCAACGTTTGAAGCACGAGGTGCAAATTAAACGACCTCATTTGGCGAGGAAAAAAGTTTTGTTTCATCACGATAACGCACCAGCGCATTCGTCGATTGTTGCCATGTTCAAAATCTTCGAATTGAAGTTTGAATTGATGCCGCATCCTCCCTACTCCCCAGACTTAGCCCCCAGCGACTATTACCTGTTTCCTAACCTCAAAAAATGGCTTGGCGGCAAAAGATTTAAGAGCAACGAAGAAGTTATCGAAGCTGCAAATCAGTATTTCGAGGAGATTGACGAATCTACGTTTAAAACTGGTATAACTAAATTAGAACACCGTTATGAGAAATGTATCAGTGTTGATGGAGATTATGTTGAAAAATAAAGCAAGAAAAAATTTTTAAACATCGTTTTTCTTGGTCAGGCCGGAAACTTTTCACCCCACCCTCGTATGGCCCAATACTTTTGCACAGTCATTAAATAAAAACTATTGGATAATTAATTGTTGAAGAGTGATATTACTGTTTATACCACTTTTTTTTAAATATCAAGCATCTCAACGCCAATTATAAGTGTCATCACTCGTTTGTATTTTCCGTACCATCGTATTTCTATGCAATATCCACGAAAAATAGGGTGGCAGGAAACTTTTGCACGCTACTGTATGTAGAATATTTTCCCAAAGTTTCAAGGCGAAATTTCGAAAAACTTCAAACGTTAAAGTCCGTCAATGCTGTGCCTCACCGCTCGGATTCTCAGCAGGCGTGAACTTCTAACGCGTTTTTCTCAAAACTGCATTATCGAAATTGGCGTGCAGGATTATTCAACAACTTTTAAGCCGATTTAGTTGAAACTTGGTAGAAGTATTGATAATATTGGTATCTTCTACTTGACGAGAATTGTTTTTGAAAATTTGAAGAAAAAAAAACCACTTTGTAATCCACATTTTACAGAAATGTTGCGTGAAATGTTGATTTTTTTGTAAATGCGTCTCATTTTCTTAAATTTGTATTTTCTTCATTTTAATTACCGCCACATAGAAACTATACATGTTCTAACTGAAAAAATGTTTGAACTTTTTTGCAAATGAAAGTCTACGGGAAGTTAGACTGCACGCCGATTCGCAACTCCCGTGGCCACCTTGATGTGATATTCTGCCACAGCTCCGCCATTTTGATGATGAATTAATTTAGAAAAATTGTTTTGTATACTTAAATATACTATTACAGTATACCTGAAGTTTGATAATTGTAGAATAATTATTTCTTTTTTTGAAAAATCCCTCAATATTGCTTATTTTTTTCCTGTCTAAATGTATATCCCGCCTCAATAGCATATACTAGGGCAGTCGAGTTTGTGCTCATTTGTTTTGTTATCATGAGCACTTTTTATTGCATATGCTATCGAGAGTCTGATAATGGTGGTGGAAGGTGGGAACTGAAATTTCCTAATAGCAAATGGTAGGACAATCGAGTTTGGGCTAACTAACTTTGTTGACTTGAGCACTATTTATAATTACACTATTATAAAGTTTCTCGCAAAACCTTTATAACCGAAAGCAAAGTTTTTGGTTACGCCGACGTCTGAATAGCATGGGGGTCTGGCATGGTAAATAAATAAACAAATTCTAATTCTAAACAGTAGAAAATAAAATAAACGTAAAAAAACTTTTTTTTAAACAAGCTTTTATTTTATAGGTATTGTACTGAAAAGTAAAAAATAATCAGTAAAATTGAAAATCAATACAGTATAACTACAAAAAAGTCCCTTGCTTGCTGCCGAGTACTTAAAAGGTACATAAACGTAGATATTTAAAAAATATGAAATATACAATTTAAATTATGAAATATACCTTACCCCCACTTGTAGCACACAAAAAGGCATTTTTCATGAATTTTTTTAAAGAAAACTACAAAACTTTTGTAATCGATCAATATACCATCTTAAAGAACACATCTTGAAGAACTTTCAGTAATTTTTTTATTGAAAAATATTACATTGTTTAGTGGCAAATGGCCGTCAATGAAATAATGTTTTTATATACACGGTTTGCGGTGACCAACATTGCGGCGAAGTAGATCATCTGAAAAAAAAATGCGGATGGATTTAGTCAAATATAAGTATAAACTAGTCTTTAATCGAAGGATTTTAAAAAATATCCATTTTTCACAAAATGGCGGACAGTCAAAGTTAATGGTTCGATTTTAACGAAAAAAAATCGAACGATTAAAAACTACATTTTTATGTATTAAATAAGCCTGCAAAATTTCAAGAAGATCGGTTCATTAGTGTTCGAGTAATCTTGATCACCGACTTCAGAAATGCCATTTTGAGAAAAACGCGTTTAAAGTTTCAATTTGAGCTTACACGAAGAACGGATACTTATACTTCAAAAAAATGCAACAAAAAAAAATCGATTTTTTCAAAATTGCAAGTGGGGGTAACCCCTTAAAAGCTTGAGGCGTTAAAAGTCAAAAGTACTGTTACTACTTAAAAAATTCTAAAAAAAAGCCTCAAGCTTTTAAAAATGATGTCTTATTTTTCAAATATCTACGTTTATGTACCTTTGAAGTACTTGCACCTATAACGAGTCACCAAGAAAGGGACTTTTTGTAGTTATACTGTTCTGATTCTCAATTTTACTGAACTTTGTTTTTTACTTTTTAGTATAGTTCCTTTTAAATAAAAGTTCCTTTTTGAATAGTTTTTTTACGTTTGTTTTTTTACATACTCAACCGGAATCAAGGAAATCGTCGAGATTGTTACCCGACCGGTTTCTCGTTAAAATCGGTTGTCGAACGAGAACCGAGCACGAGGCGACGGACGAACGAATTGCAACTGCGAGCGTCGAGTAGGGCCTACAGGTGGTGACAACGAGCGAAGGACTGAAAATTCGACACAGAATGCAATTTTTGCCAATCAGCGCTGTCACGATCAAATTCGTCGAGCGATCGATTCGATCGCGAAAATTCACCACACAACACTGCGAGCCTGCCCGAGTTACGATATTCGAACTTGCAACAAAATGCTTTCCTATTATTTCGTTGTTTGGGCATTAAATTCGACATTTACCGCGGAGCGAAAAATCCGCTGGTGGAAATGTTTCATTGCAGAATTGCCCATTCAATTCGTTCGCCCTTAGTGCCATTGACCCTCGAACTCGACGTTTTTTCTTGCTTGCAGCACGAAAAATGGGATTGCCTCGGAGAATTTTTATTTTCACGCAGTATTTGTGGAGTTTCGATATTCATTGGAACGCAAAGATTTTCTGTGCAACGGAATTCGTTCCTATTAATCATTGTTTGAGCATTAAATTTGACATTTGGCACGGATCGAAGAATCCGCTGGTGGAAATGTTCCATTGGAAATGCTGATTCGATCGGTACGCTGTTAGTTCCATTAATGATGAAATTTAACATTTTTTTGCTCCCGTCACCTAAAATGGAATCGTGTCGAATTTTTGTTTTTATTATATATATATATATAATATATTAGGGTGGCACAAATTTGATCTCTAGTTTTTTACTTCTTCTCACCATCCAATTTTCTACTTTAAATAAAGAAAAAAAGCGCAAAAAAAAATTGTCGCGCAAGCTACGAGCCGTCAAAAAATTATTAAAGGTCGCTCAAGCCTTCCAAAAATGCAAGTTTTCATTAAAAAATCGATTTTTTTTTCATTCAAAAATTAAAAAAAAAGTCAAAAAAATATTTCAACAATTAAGCTCGCGGAAGCTCTAGCTGGCCAATGTATATGTAGTGGTCGCTCAAGAGCTTCGAAATTTCAAATTGTCGCGACTTTTTTATCTCTTCACACTCATTAATTTAACACTGTAAAATTTTCAAAACAATTAATCCTTTTATTCTTTAGAAACGGATTTTTTAAATTTACCTGGCACTTCTAACCCGATAAAACGGGGTCCCTTAATTTTATTTACAGACAAGAGCTTTGAAGAATTATTTTATGTGAACAAAGATTACAGTTCTTGGGTTTGTAGTGTGAGGTAAATTTGGAAAATATGTTTCTAAAGAAAAACGATTAATTATTTTGAAAATTTTACAAAGCGTCAAATTTATGAGTGAGTCGAGTAAAAAAAAATTGGCAAAAATTGGAAATATCGAAGCTCCTGAGCGACCACTAAATATTAATTGACCGGCTTTCGCGCGGTTAATTTAAAAATTCAAAAATGATATTATATTTATACGGTTTAATTAAAAAATTATAAACCGTAAAATTCATGGGTGAGAAGTGAACGAAAATACAAATAAATTTTTCAAAATGAAAATACGAATTTTTGAGAGGCTTGAGCGACCTCTAAATATTTTTTTGACCGCTCGCAGATTTCGTGACAATTTTTTTTGTTCCTTTAATGAAGATAATTGGTGCGAAAAAGGGATAAAAAGCTCAAATTTGTGTTTTTTGTTCCTTTAATGAAGATAATTGGTGAGAAAAAGGGATAAAAAGCTCAAATTTGTGTGTGTGTGTGTGTGTGTGTGTGCGTGTGCGTGCGTGCGCGCGCGCGCGCGCGTGTGTGTGTGTGTGTGTGTGTGTGTGTGTGTGTGTGTGTGTGTGTGTGTGTGTACACAAATACATACGTGTGTGTGTGCCTGAGTGTATTTCTGTGGGTAAAAAGGCCAGAGATCTCTCGAGCTTGTCGTCGGGTGCGAGCACCATAATAGCAGGTGCGTAGCGAAGAAGGCAGCTGCGATCGATGCTCTTCTTAGGTTTTTGGGAACTTTTGCTCGTACGCTTGCACCACCAACCTCGCTCTCTCACGTCAACATCCTTCTCTCTCTCTCTCTCTCTCTCTCTCTCTCTCTCTCTCTCTCTCGCTTGTTCTTTATGGGGAAGTGTACATTATGTCTGAATCCTTAAGGCTTGTGAAAGATAGTGAGAGAGCGAGGGAGAGAGAGAACCGGCTAGTTGCAGGCTCCTTCAGCTGTCAATCCATCCTCTACCTGTCCTAGAGCTCGTCCCGATAAAGATTGTTCACTCATATACGTATGTATACACTCGACAATTTTTTTTCGATGAATTTTTTTCTTTTCTTCGCTTTATTTGGCAATGTGCTTTTTCCTCGCACTTTTTTTAACTGGCACGCCTTTTTGGAAGTTTCGCGCATGTGATTGAAAACGAGGGCAATAATCAGCTCAAAAGTCTCGACGTGATTCACGCGAGGACAGAGAGTGCTCGTTGCATTTTAATTTAGCGCCCAGCGAAGAATCCGACAGGCGAAGGAGGCGGGAAAAACGCAGGCAGCCTCGAGAAATCCTGAAAATCGCAGCTGCGGATCATGGACAACGAGTCGTTTTTAACCCATTAACGCCCAAGAATCGCGATTTTTTCCTTCATTTTCAAGCCAGATTTTTATTATATAAAAAAATTCATAAAAAATGAAGAGGTACGTTCCCTAGTATTTTCGAGGGTGCTCTTTCAGAATCCGGGGTCAAAATCGGGTTTTGTCCATTAGGAAAAAAAATATGGCGGCTTTTAAACAAAAAAAACAGGAAAAATCGATGACACTTTTTTTTCAAAATTTTTTTTCACCTCGAAGCCGTTGTAAAGTCCGGTTTTTTTTTCAACCATGGGTGCATAGAATAGTGACGATTGAACAATCAATTTTTTAAATTCGTCGTTGTCAACATTTTCACCCCCAAAATGGCGCTTTTCACCCCCTGAGTGACACGAAAAATTTCACGCTCGGTGTCCCAAATGAAAAGTACTTGGATTTGGACGAAAATTGGTACTCGGAGGTTTTTGAGGTCGCTGATTACGATTCTGTTCTCAACATTCCGAAATTCAAAATGGCGGATCCAATATGGCGGACACAAATGCAAAAGTTCATTTGAATTGGATAAAACGTGGCACTCGGGGGTTTTCGAGGTCGCTGATTATGATTCTGCTCTCAAAATTCCGAAATTCAAAATGGCGGATGCAATGTGGCGGACACAAATGCAAAAGTTCATTTGAATTGGATAAAACGTGGCACTCGGGGGTTTTCGAGGTCGCTGATTATGATTCTGCACCCAAAGTTCCGAAATTAAAAATGGCGGATCCAATATGGCGGACAAAAATGCAAAAGTTCATTTGTATCGGATGGAATGTGGCACTCGGGGATTTGCGAGGTCGCTGATTATGATTCTGCTCTCAAAATTCCGAAATTAAAAATGGCGGATCTAATATGGCGGACACAAATGCAAAAGTTCATTTGAATTGGATAAAACGTGGCACTCGGGGGTTTTCGAGGTCGCTGATTATGATTCTGCTCTCAAAATTTGAAAGCCTTTGGGTATTCAAATACCTGAAAATACCAGGTATTTAAATACCCAAAGGCTTTCGAATTTTGAGAGCAGAAATATAATAAGCGACCTAGAAAACCCTCGAGTGCCACGTTTTATCCAATTCAAATGAACTTTTGCATTTGTGTCCGCCATATTGGATCCGCCATTTTTAATTTCGGAATTTTGAGAGCAGAATCATAATCAACGACCTCGAAAACCCCCGAGTGCCACATTTTATCCAATTCAAATGAACTTTTGCATTTGTGTCCGCCATATTGGATCCGCCATTTTGAATTTCGGAATTTTGAGAGCAAAATCATAATCAGCGACCTCGAAAACCCCCGATTGCCACGTTTTATCCAATTCAAATGAACTTTTGCATTTGTGTCCGCCATATTGGATCCGCCATTGTTAATTTCGGAATTTTGAGAGCAAAATCATAATCAGCGACCTCGAAAACCCCCGATTGCCACATTTTATCCAATTCAAATGAACTTTTGCATTTGTGTCCGCCATATTGGATCCGCCATTGTTAATTTCGGAATTTTGAGAGCAGAATCATAATCAGCGACCTCGAAAACCCCTGAGTGCCACGTTTTATCCAATTCAAATGAACTTTTGCATTTGTGTCCGCCATATTGGATCCGCCATTTTTAATTTCAGAATTTTGAGAGCAAAATCATAATCAGCGACCTCGAAAACCCCCGATTGCCACGTTTTATCCAATTCAAATGAACTTTTGCATTTGTGTCCGCCATATTGGATCCGCCATTTTTAATTTCGGAATTTTGAGAGCAGAATCATAATCAGCGACCTCGAAAACCCCCGAGTGCCACGTTTTATCCAATTCAAATGAACTTTTGCATTTGTGTCCGCCATATTGGATCGGCCATTTTGAATTTCGGAATTTCGAGAACATAATCGTAATCAGCGACCTCAAAAACCTCCGAGTACCAATTTTCGTCCAAATCCAACTACTTTTCATTTGGGACACCGGGCGTGAAATTTTTCGTGTCACTCAGGGGGTGAAAAGCGCCATTTTGAGGGTGAAAATGTTGACAACGACGAATTTAAAAAATTGATTGTTCAATCGTCACTATTCTATGCACCCATGGTTGAAAAAAAAACCAGACTTTTCAACGGCTTCGAGGTGAAAAAAAAATTTGAAAAAAAAGTGTCATCGATTTTTCCTGTTTTTTTTGGTTAAAAGCCGCCATATTTTTTTTCCTAATGGACAAAACCCGATTTTGACCCCAGATTCTGAAAGAGCACCCCCGAAAATACTAGGGAACGTATCTCTTCATTTTTTATGATTTTTTTTATATAATAAAAATCTGGCTTGAAATTGAAGGAAAAAATCGCGATTCTTGGGCGTTAATGGGTTAATTTTACAGGGCCGTTGGACGCCCGTTGTTTTTCCCTATTTGTAGCTTCGTATTTAGGGAATGATTTCAATATTTTTTTCCGATGGGAGCATCGGAACGACGAGGTCGGAATTTTACACACAGTTGATACGTAGTCTTGCCAAGGAAGAGTTGTTTTTTAAGGCCTTAGGCCACTCTAGAGGCCGAAAAAATAGCTTTTTGGGGATTTTTTTTCTTCAGAAAAACTACAAAATCCATCGAGATTACAAAAAAGGGTGTTCATCATACATATCAGTGGCTGTTCACAATAATTTTTTTGAAGCGATTAATTTCAAAATGGCGGCTGTGCAGCGTTTATCTCAAAACTGAATTTTTTAAGTTGGCCGGAAACATAACCCAGACAATTTTCAACCGATTCGCTTGAAATGTTGAATATATCTTGAATAATAAATTGTCTATGGAAGTACGTAGGATTTTTGTTTGATATTGCATAGTTCATTTGTTATTAACAATTATCTGACGATTTTTTAGGCAAATTATTGGAAAATGAAAAATTAAATTTCTCTGCAAAAAAATGGCACATTTTTTCTTAAACGAAACTAAAGCTAACACTTCCCTTTTCGAAAATCATTTCACTAAATAGCCAGATTTCTATTTTCCGAAGTCCAGCGATCCAGAAAATCGTCAAAAACCGCCATTTCCAAAATGACGAACCGGGCACAAAAAAGATCGAAAAAATAAAATTAAAAAAAGCAAATTGAAGCTGACTTTATTCTCTTCGAAACCCTGTTTGGTAAATTGGTTTCCGACTTTTTTTGGCCGAGATATGCGATTTTTTGTCCGGAAAGAAAAATTGCAGGGTGCCCCAAACTTTTGGCCAAGGGTGTATATACACATTTTCGTACTGTTCGCTATTAGGACCTTGGGGGCGTTAATTTTTTGTCGTGTCAGGGCATATCCATTTTATGAAAACCTACATATTATATAGCATTGAACCTTCAGCGTATGCTTGTAAGATTGGTGGTTGCGGTTAACCTATGTGCATAATTAAAGCACCTGCTAAAATATCAATAAGCAGTAATATACTTTTCGCAGTAACTATGGCTCTGAAATATTGTCCCCTCAGGGAAACAAAATATAATCAAAATGTGCTAGAAAACACCATACAATACTTTCAGCGTGGGAAAATAGAAAATAAAAAATTGCACTTTTAGAATAGTAATAAAACTTTCGCACGACCAGATGCTTTTCTCACATTTTCGGCATTATGAAAATGCCACGCTGTAGAAAAAGGGAATTTTCGAACGAATAAAAAACAACTTCAATCACTTGTTAGTAACAAATGGACGAACGTAAGAAAAAATCGTGTCGAAAATGTTATATACTCCGTCCGAATTTGAAGTGAATTTAATAAATTTGGCAAAGCAAAAATAATATACAAGGGTAATCGTTGCGTAGTATTTTTCGGAATTTCCGCAAATTTCAGTCGAGATCCTCAAGGCGTTATACGCAGTTCCAAGGCCAAACAAAGTCGTTTTTTCACGAATTTGTTCTGGAAAAAGATTGCATTTGAGCAAAACGAAAAGTATTAGGCAGTGTAGTGGCATCATTTAGCTTTAGATTGGCATTTTCTATTTTCTAAAATATTCATTAACATTGCTCCTGTGGGAAGTCTCCTGGAGGTCCCCGAAAAAAAAGTGTCCGGCGGTGAGCAAAGTATCTCCGGTTTGGATTATCTAAAATAAAAAAACCAAAAAGATTCTTTTAGGGGATAGATACATCCAGGTATTGATCGAAGGAATAGTCGAAATTCTAATTTTTGACAAAATGGTGGCTCCGGAAAGAAACAATTTCGATTTTCGACCAAATTTTTTTCGTTATATCGTTGAAAAAAATAAAATTGAGTATCGGAAATCTTATTCCTTCGATCAATACCTGAAGAATATATCTGACAAGGTTGTGTTAAAATTGCAGAACGATCGGTTGAGCCGTTTTTTTGGGAAATCGTGCTCACCGACTTTGAAAACACCGTTTTGAGAAAAACGCGTTTGAAGTTTCTCGGACGCTCGGAGACGCGCTCCGAGTGTCTTCACAAATATGTGTGTATTTCCGAGAATATTCGCTGGATTGATTTGAAATTTTCAGGGAACATACTCACGTATTTGTACATTCCGAAAATGCAATAAAAAAATGGAATTTTTGAAATTTCTAACTGCGTATAACCCGTTAAGCGAGCAATGTTAATTTTTTTGTCTTTTTTTTCGTATGTTAGCAGTATCGAGCGGAGTGAATTCAGGACCAGCTGACGGGGACGGTCCGAGTAGTGTCGGTCCCCTGGGCCCGTCGGGGGGCCTCGTCCCGGTCGCAGGACGAAGCGGCTCAGGACAGCACGCCTCGGTACGTCGGGGCCCAGGTCGGCCGCGCTTACGTCCCACGGGGCCGGGCAACCAGGGCTACAGGATCCCGGGCTCGCATCACCATCACCATCATCATCACATGAAGAAAATTCAGCGCTCGCTTCCGGTTCCCCTCAGGTCGCAACAATTATTATCGAGTAAAGCGTCCGTCGCTGCGACGTCCTCGAAGTCCGCGATTTTGGCGCCACCCGGACCCACGAGCCAAGCCTCGACCTCCCAAAATTTCGAGCCCAGGCCCTTCGGCTTTTATACCCAACAGCAGCAGCAACAACGCGGCCGGGACGACTCGCCAGGATCGGAGGGAGCGAGGCAGTCACACTAGAGAAAAACAAAACGAATTTATTTTATCGCGGAATAAAGAGAGAAAAAAGAAACATCGGGAATTAACCATTTCCAGCCCCTTCCCCCCATCTTTGTTCGTAATTTTTAGGCTCGAGGAAATACGAAGCCACTGGGCAAGACCCACCCGCTCCCGTTTCATTGTACACCCCTCGTCCTCCCTCGTGCGTTCCACTTGACTCACGCCCAGCCACGGGAATTCTATTTTTTATGGAATAAAAAAACATTTGCCAGAAGCGAAACATTGTCTCGGGGGTTTAAAAAACAATTCTATTTTTATTTTTAGTTCGAAATGTTTTTTTTTCGCATTCCGACCCATTCCTCTCCAATAGCGTTCATTGGATGTCGTCGAACAGGGTATTTCACCCTTTTTTGAAAGGTGTCTCAATTTTATCCTTTGGTGGTAATAAACTACACTTCGCACAAAAATTTAGGGAGCAAGAAAAAAATCCAAGTTTTTGGGGGATTTTCAACAGGCTGTAACTCATACAAAAATGGTCGTACAGCAAAAAAAAAAGCAAATTGTAGCTCTAAGTGTCTAGTTTTCGGATCAGAGTTTGAAAATTTTTTTTTGAAAATATTTTTCGAGTAATCATAAGAAAACCACCGAAAAAAAAATGTTCGAAATTTTTTTGGTTGTTTTTTTAATCTACGGACGTGGAAAAAAATGTTTCGACTTAACCTCTATATGGACCGGATAGCTTGTTTATTCAGCTTTAATTTGGTTTTTTAAAAATCTCGATACGAGCATTTCTCGCTGAGATATCGGTGTTTGAATGGAAAAAGATCATTTTGTCTTTGATTACCAATATCTCAGCAACCAATGATCGCACTGAAATTTTGAGGTTGGTTTCAAAAACTTGAATAAATTCTCTACAAGGATTGGCAATTGAATTTTGAAAAAAAAATTTTTTTTCAATCATTACATGAATTTGAAAAAGCGACCAAAAAAGGGCTTTTTGTGGTTTTTTGGAAAATCAAGCGCCCAATCAAAAATATTGCGGAAACCACTAATGTTAAGTGTGCTTTTTACTGTTCAATATACCCACAAAAACCCTACGAAGTTTCAATTCAATCCAGCCAACCATTTTTTTCCCACTTGAGCGAATTTTTGAAAAAATTAAAGGAGCAAGAATTTCGCTCTGAAAATGTCTTAATTTTTATCAAAAATGAAAAAAAAATTTTTTTTTTTTTTTTCATTTTTCTCTCAATTCTGTATTAGTGACGTGGAAAATTTAAGAAAAAAAAAAAATCGAAAATTTTTGAAAAAAAAATTCCAAAATTTTTGAAAAAAAATTTTTTTTATTTTTTATTTTTTTTTCAATTGGCCCTAAATTAAAGAAATGTAGCGACTCACTTTCTCACCGATTTTCCTCTTCCGCACTTTAATTTTCCTAGTCACAAATTAATTGAATAAATTAAAAGTTGATTCCCCCAAGGCAAGTCGAATATTCGTTCTACGAATATTGGGACAATAATTTTTTTGTGCGAATTTAAACAGTGTCTAAAAAAAACAGTTTTTCTTAAAACTAACCTGCTTTCTTAGTAATCGAGCCAATCAACAGTTTTTCTCAAAACTACCGTATTTTTTAATTTTTAGAAAAGCAAATTAATTGAGTTTTTGCAAGCTTTAGTTTTGTAAGGATCACGAGGATTTGTTGCACGACGACGACCTTGGCCAACTCGTCGTTGATAATCACCGGTTTCCAAATACCGATTGTATGCGCGAGATACGACAGATGAACTAATGTCCATACGATCCCCGACTTGTCGGTAATTGTACCCTTCTTCCACTAGAGTCACTATCTGAGCGACTTGTGGCGCGGATAAATGCCGCCTAGGCATTATGAAAAAAAATAAAAAGAAAACTAAAGATTACCAAGAAAGCAGGTTAGTTTTAAGAAAAACTGTTTTTTTTTTAGACACTGTTTAAATTCGCACAAAAAAATTATTGTCCCAATATTCGTAGAACGAATATTCGACTTGCCTTGGGGGTATCAACTTTTAATTTATTCAATTAATTTGTGACTAGGAAAATTAAAGTGCGGAAGAGGAAAATCGGTGAGAAAGTGAGTCGCTACATTTCTTTAATTTAGGGCCAATTGAAAAAAAAAAAAAATAAAAAAAAATTAAAAAATTTTGGAATTTTTTTTTCAAAAATTTTCTTTTTTTTTTTCTTAAATTTTCCAAGTCACTAATACAGAATTGAGAGAAAAATTTTTTTTTTTCATTTTTAATAAAAATTATGACATTTTCAGAGCGAAATTCTTGCTCCTTTAATTTTTTCAAAAATTCGATCAAGTGGAAAAAAAAACGGTTGGCTGGATTAAATTGAAACTTCGTAGGGTTTTTGTGGGTATATTGAACAGTAAAAGGCACACTTAACATTAGTGGTTTCCGCAATATTTTTGATTGGGCGCTTGATTTTCCAAAAAACCACAAAAAGCCCTTTTTTGGTCGCTTTTTTAAATTCATGTAATGATTGAAAAAAAAAAAAAAAAAATTTTTCAAAATTCAATTGCCAATCCTTGTAGAGAATTTATTCAAGTTTTTGAAACCAACCTCAACATTTCTGTGCGATCATTGGTTGCTGAGATATTGGTAATCAAAGACAAAATGATCTTTTTCCATTCAAACACCGATATCTCAGCGAGAAATGCTCGTATCGAGATTTTTAAAAAACCAAATTAAAGCTGAATAAACAAGCTATCCGGTCCATATAGAGGTTAAGTCGAAAAAAAATTTCCACGTCCGTAGATTAAAAAAAAAACCAAAAAAATTTCGAACATTTTTTTTTCGGTCGTTTTCTTATGATTACTCGAAAAATATTTTCAAAAAAATATTTTCAAACTCAGATCCGAAAACTAGACACTTAGAGCTACAATTTGCTTTTTTTTTTGCTGTACGACCATTTTTGTATGAGTTACAGCCTGTTGAAAATCCCCCAAAAATGTGGATTTTTTTCTTGCTCCCTAAATTTTTGTGCTAAGTGTACTAGAATTTTTATTTATGTTTGATGAAATCGATGAGTGCCATAAAAATGCATTTAAATTTGACATTTGAAATTACCGCGCAAAAACGCTAGCCGCCATGCTGCTTCGGTTCGTGACTTCACTTGCATAATCAAGATCGTTGCTGCGCCAATTGTGAATACGTACTAGGTGCGCAACTAAGTTTCCGGGTTCTTTTACCAATAAAAAAATCGAAAATTTCAAGACAAATACGAAAAATGGTTCATTCGAAGTATTGTCCCTCGCTATTTACACATTTTTGCCATCTCTCTGGCAATACATAAATACCGCGACGATAAAAAGACGCGTCTTTGGACTGAAACCATTCGTCTAACCAATTTTGTACTACATCGTAATTGGCCAAGTGTAGCCCACCCAAGCCATGCGTCATCAACAGGAACAAGTCTGAAGGGGCCAGGTCTGGCGAATACGGCGGGTGCGGTAGCAGATCCCATTTCAGTGTTTTTATGGTGTCCTGGACGATGGAACTGCGATGGCACGGAGCGTTGTCGTGCTGCAATATCACACGTTCGTGTCTCGTCTCCCATTCTGGCCGTTTTTCGAGCAATGCGTGGTTCAAATTGATTAATTGTCGGTAGCGATGCCCATCGAGAGTTTCGCCCGGTTTCAGCAGCTCATAGTACACGATTCCTTTCTGTTCCCACCAAACGCAGAGCGTTGCCTTTTTTCCGAAGCGATTTGCCCGTGCCGTCGATGATGACGCTTCGCCAAGTCAAAGCCACGATTTTCTGCATTTGGGATTCTCGAAATATATCCATTTTAATCGCCAGTAACAATTCGATGTCGGAAACTTTTTGTTCTGCCGCAAAAGCAAAATCTCGGAAGTGGCTCTTCGATTTTCCATTTCTCTCAGTCAACTCATGCGGCACCCACTTTCCTTCCTTATGAATTTTTCCCATGGCGTGCAAACGTTTCGAAATGCATTTCCGAGTCACATTTAATGCCTCGGCAAGTCGATCTTCTGTTTGAGTGTTATCTTCATCCAATATCGCTTGGAGATCGGCGTTCGCAAATGTTTGCGGTCTTCCCGAGCGCTCCTTGTCTCCAGTCTCAAAATCGCCACTTCTGAACCGCTTGAACCAATCTTCACACCTTGTTTTTTATGGTATATGTGCGCCGTAGGCCTCCTCAAGTAACCGACGTGCTTCAGCTGCTCTTTTTTTAATTTTGAAGCAGAAAAGCAATGCTTCCCGTAAATGCTGTTTATTTGGCACAAACTTTGACAATTTTGAGGTTAGAAAGAAGGTCGTTGTGTTGCGATATTTGTTTATATTAAGACTGGGTATTCTTAACAGATGTCCAAGTTATAAAGACACCCAATTTCAGACGTGTATGCCGACTACATGTGTCGCTAGCGCCATCAATGTGTGAAACCCGGGAACTTAGTTCCACACCTAGTACATTTTTTTGGTTAAAAGTGAGTTACAATCCCTATCATTGGTGTGTTGTTCCTAAACGTACGAATACTAGTGTAAAACATCGAGAAAGTTGTGAGCGTAATATCAAGAGCCTAAACTCCAATGGGCAAACGATAAAAAAAGCATGCCCGAAAATGAAGGCAACAGGGATCGCGCTGCGATCGCGCGAAGAGTTGCGGTGCTAGCTTCACTCGATAACAGACCGAACGCAAGTTTGACTTTGCTGAGTCCTGTTTTCGTAATTTTGACATGAAAAAGGTCTATTTCACGAGGGAAAAGAAGGCAAGTCTATTTGAAATACTTTTAATTGTAGCCATTGAAGCAAAACTTATTTAATTACTGTTGCGTTTTGTTGCGCATTGTAGCCCGACTTATTTAATTACTGACTCAATACTGTTGCGAATTGACGACAAATTTTTCGTTATTATCTATATAAATGATAAGCATCATTAGTGTTTGGCTGAAAAATGTGTCCCCTGTAGAGTGGCTTATTCCATCATTCGTGAGAAAATAAACTTTCATGTTCAATTAGAGTTTGGATAGTAATACGTTTTATATATGCATGTTATGAATAATGTATTGTATTCGATGATCCGAAATGATTATCATTGAACTTGTGCAGCTTCATCATAAACTCAACGGTAGTATTTTATTTTTGTCATTAAATATCAGTGTATGTTATGCGATTTTCAGTGGTTTGGAAGTTATTTTGGTTTTTATGATTTTTTTTGTAAGATTCTAATTTTAAATTACAAGTCGCAAATTCAACTAAACTATTAAGTCTACTCCCGTGATTTTTTTTCGTTAAATAGTATAATAGTGGACCTTACTTATTAAAATACTACTTTACACATGAGTCGAAAAGTTTTTAAACAAATAATTAAGTCCTTAAATACTTTTGCAAAACTAATTTTTCTACCAACTTTCAAAGGCTCTAGAATAAAAAAGTCACATAGGGTTGTTTTCTACGATTTATATATTTGAAACTTATTTGAAAACTACACACACACAAACATCATTTTAAAGTATTTTTTAAAATGTATTATAAAATCATTTTAAAGTATTATATTATTATCAAAGTATTACAAAAAGACTTACCTTTGTTCGCTCTGAAAATAGATATTTTCTTACGTGAAAATTACGAAAACAAAATTCGCAGTAACGTCAAATTCGCGTTCAGTCTGTTGTCGAGTGAAGCTAGCACCGCAACCCTTCGCGCGATCGTAGCGCCATCCCTGTTGCCTTCATTTTCGGGCATCACTTAAAATGCCGAGTTTAGGCTCCTGCATCTAGCCTCCATAGTTGTGAGTTAAAATGCCAATTGATATAAATATGAGGAGACTTGCCTAAAACTTGCAAAAAGAGATCCAAAGTTATAGTTCGAAAAAAATCATTTGTTCTGTTTTGAAGTATAGATAACTATTTAAAAATTCGCAATTAACTATGACAACCGAGAATATGTAGTTGTTGACGCTTTCTTCCACAGGTTAGAGAGTAATACGTCTACCCCTTTCTTTGTTTACTATGTGAATGACGTCACGTCGGAATCCATTATGGCGGCTGCCGTTACACATGTTCGTTGAACAGATAGAAAAAGTATTTTAAAAAAATGAATTATAAAAGTTATTTTGTGTTTTTATAGATCAAAACAAACATTATCCGATTGCTTACTGCGAAAATTACCTTCTTTATACATTCTTAGTATTTTCTTTACATGGAGTAAAATCCCACATTGGGTAATCTTACGCGAAGCTCAGCGCAGATGGCGCCACGTAAACGTAAGGTGGACAAAAGAAGCTGTCGGCGCGCGCGGTACATTTTCGCGGTGTCTGCCTTGTGTTAAAATTATATGAATCGACATAATGGACAATAATTACGGATATTTCACTATACCGAAATTGAAAATCGGCTTCGAGAACGCGGCCAACATCCATTCATCCTTTAAGGTAGTATGTACACGAACGTCCTCGTTAGAAAACAATTGTTTTTTTGGTAATTATGTATAAATGGGACACCACCCCACTTTCGATGGGATTTTTTCTTCGCCATGAAGTTGTTTCCATTATAGTAAGTGATATTGCGTCGGGGGAGGCTGACGTTTTCAATTAATTCCATAAATTATGGGTTTTGAAGTTTCCGAAACACGTGATTCGATAGGGCATTTCAGTAGAAAAAAATGGGTTACCATATGAAATGAAAAAAAAAAAAAAAAAATTATTCGTGGGAAAAAGCCTTCCAGAAACCAATGCCGAAGAGAAATCGCGGCGGTCATCCCTCCATAAAAAGTCATGGGCTTTCAAAGTTCCCGGAAATACGTGATGAAATCGGGCATTTTGATAGAAAAAAAAATGTATTACCCTATGAAATGAAAATGAAAATTTATCGTGTGGAAAATCTATTTATACGAAAAAGTTCATAAAATAAAGAGCCATACTTACTTATTTAAAACAAGTGCCATAAGTTCTATGATAAAGGAAATGAAATGAGGACGCAAATCATAGTTTGAAGGTGTTACAAAATCACGGTGTCATTTGTAGAGAAGTGAAGTGTCCCAAGTGCGGCGGACTGGCGACGATAAACGCAAATAATTTAACGTAGTGGTGCAACAGAAGATAGACAATAAAAAAGGAAAAGACAATAATCAAAAAAAGGTGCATTTTCAAACAATATTTAAGAACTAATGCTTGGTTTAGAAATGCACATTTCGCTGCGAAAAAATGTTTGAATAGTATGGGGAGTGGGGGAAGTGACTACTGCAATTTTTTTTCATTATTGCATTCAGGAAGGCTCCTTTTATAACCCCCCCTCCATATGACCGTCGAAATTTTCGAAAATGCCCTATTTTATCACGTGTTTCCGGAAACGCCAAAACCCCATAACTTGGGGAATTAATGAAAAAAGTCAGCCTCCCCCGCCGGAATATCATTAGTGGTAAACAATTAAAGCAGTTATGCTCAAAAAATCTTTGTCATTGAAATTGGGGTGATACCCCCATATGCATAACTAGCGGATTTTTTGTATGCTGTAATATAGACATACAAAATGACGTCTGCGAAAACTCCGCATGCCTTACCGGCTAAACACAATAGTAATTAATTCACGAATAGATTCGGTTTAAGTCGAATTCGGTTCGCGAATAGATACGGTGCTATGCGAAAGCGATAAACAACAACAACAAAAACTATCGCGGTCACGTGTGTTCCATAAAAAAATATAGGTTACGAGACATTTCAAGCAGATATTATCGATTGAATCGACTAATTTTCGCGTCTGCCATGACGGGAGAGATGGCGTAAATTTGACAACGCCGCACGCTGTCACCTGTGCTCGTATACGGGAGGCCGAATCGAGCCGGTCAATTTTAATGCAACGATAAAAGATGCAGGTTCTTAACGCAATTTTATTACGTCCCAAATTCGAATGAATGCTATGTATGTAAAACCGTAGTTGCAATATGTACATTACACGCGCGGTAAACAAAGATACGCTTGACATTTATCGAAAGAACCTGAGTACAGCGTTGCCACGGATATTGCCAGAATTATGAAATAGCGGCTGCCGAGACAACTCAAGTTATATCTGATTGCTATCTTAATACTTCACTTTTCATAATATAATACACACAGCTATCACACCCACTTCTCAAATAATTGTCTTCCGAATCTTGATAATTAGTATACCGAAATGTATTATATTTTGTTTTATTCAAATTCGAAAATGTACAGTTTTGCTGTTGACTAGTCAATCCGCTAGTACTACCTGAAAGTTTTTTTTTGCTCCAAACAAACGGAACATATAACCCCTTTTTCAATATATTCCGGCTCAGTTTTATCTCTGTAAATGACAGAAGGTTCTAAATATGCAAACATTTAAAATGGTAATGTTTAGGTTACAATAGTTATTTGGAGTACAAATGAGTCTCCGCCGTTTGACAAAAGATGGCTCCACCATGAGGTTATGGTTGAAATTGTCAGATGTAAAACGTCACATCGTAAGGTAGGATATCTGGCAAGACCATAACCTAGAAATATTAGCGATTTTGCATCAGCATCACATTTTTTTCGGGCGAAAATGTTGAGTTTTGAGCCGAATAAGCGCCATTTGCGGGAACTCTTGCGTTTGGCATGATTCTCCCTTTAATAATACTTCCAATTCCGCGTCTTCGTTTCGGCCTTCCGCTACGTGCTTTGTCGGCGACGTCAAACTCACCGTTCTCAAACTTTTTAAACCACTCACGACATCTTCTCTCACTTGAAGCAGCCTCACCATATGCTTCTACAAGCAATCGATGCGCCTCTCCTGCAGATTTCTTCAAATTAAAGCAGTAAAGAAGAGTTATAAAGTTGCCGCAAATGACGGTTATTCGGCTCGAACCTCGACATTTTCGCACGAAAAAAATATTTGATGATCATACAAAATCGCTAATATTTCAAGGTTATGGTCTTGCCAGATGTCCAACCTTACGATATGATGTTTTACATCTGACCATTTCAACCATAACCTCCTGGTCGAGCCATCTTTTGTCAAACGGCGGAGACTTATTTATACTCGCAATAACTACTTTACAATATACTTTTAGAAATAATCATTCATTTCTTCATAATCTACATTTCTATTGGGATCTGTATATGGGCGGAGTCTAAAAAACATGGCGGCGATAAGAGGATCGTCAAACGTAAACAGTCGTGTAGTTTACTGCAAATTTCTGCGATGTTATGATAAGTATTAGTGAAAATTGTGACTGGGCCGGTACCAGTCCGAAAAAACGCAATTTTGTGCAAGACGAACGTATTTTGCAGGCAGAGCACATTGTAACATGTGGTAAAATTAGCGGCGTTTGCGATACCGGTGCTGTCACACACTGCAGTGAGCACACTTTCATGTCTCAATGCACTTTTTAAATTTTCAAGGCTCTAATCCCAACCTCTAATTAATCGGTTTTTTGTACATTTCCAAAATAATGTTTCCCGTACACGAAGCGTTTCCCTGCCATCGGAAACTTGTGGAAACGGACTTCCAACTCCTTACTCGAAGTGCTTTCGCAATCTTACACAGCACATTTAAGGTAGTTATGTAGTTTTGGTAAAATCTTAGGAATTGGCTGAAATCTAAGTATGGTGTAGATATAACCTTCATGGGCTGATGCCCAAAAATTCAATTAGATTCACCGTTTAGTTCATGAAATGATTGCTATTGAATATGGGTATTTTTGTACGCGATCCCTATACCTAACACGTAAATTGATAGGAGTTTGCTCGCATTTCTCGATATGGGTTCTAAACGGATCGTAGGATTTCAAAATAAAAACACATGTGTACGCAGTACTATTGTGGGATTAATTTAAAAAAAAAAACGACGAACTTTGACCGTTTAGTTTCGAAGATATCGACTTATGAACAGTGGTAATTTTATTGCACACCGAACTCGGGCCCAACCATCTGTAACGGAATGGCAACAGTGTATGCTGCAACCAGCTGATCGGCGCGTGATCTGGAAACTCGAAGCATGTTTTTTCCCCCGAGTTCTAGTAATTCTGAGACGCATGTGAAATAAATTTATTCTTCAAACAAATTTAATTTGTTCAATTTATGCATGTATTTGTCTTTGTCGAAGCAAATACAATTTAAACTGTCGGCAAGATGTTGTAAATACACGATCCGACGTCCTTCGACAGCGAATTTTTGTTGCTGATCGTTGAGGTTATGGTTATTCTCATCGCGTTTAGCCGCATTTGCTTGACACATGGCTGCCACAGTTTTCAGTCTTTTAGCAAGCTTTTTCTTGTAAAATTTCCTTTGTTTCGTATTTGGGTTGACATTTTCACGCTTTTTTTATTTATATAAAACAATTCGCGAAAGACGGATCGTAGAAAGCTCAACGCTATGACTGCAGGAAAATCGCACTGTTGCTACGATTACAGCGCCGCTCTCTATACGAGTATGAGACCTATCTATGCATGAGGTGCGTATGTGTGGGACATATAGAGGGTACAAGCTCTGTCAAAAATGTACAACTAACAACATCGTTGTTAGTTGTACATTTTCGAATAGTTAGTTGTACATTTTCGAATAGTTTTTAGTTGTACATTTTTTTTAGTTGTACATTTGTAGTTTAGTTGTACATTTTCGAATAGTTAGTTGTACATTTTCGATGTTACTATACGGTCGAAGCGTATAGTAACATCCAATGCATATGCATTGGATGTTACTATACGCTTCGACCGAAACTTTTGGCTCATACGTGTACCTACAGAACTACCTTAATGTTCTTTCGGTATTTGTTACGCGGCCGAAGCTTCGCGCATCCCATTCACACCGATTTTATGTTTTTTTTTAAATTAAAATTAAATTCTTTTATCGCATAGCTACGTATAATTGGTATTGAAGGCTTTGTCCCAAGTGTACTTTGATTTTCCGCCACCAGATGTCATATCGCTATTTGACAGATTCCAATAGTCTTCAGCGCTAAAGTGATTAGAACATAGCCTTGAATGTTTTGTGGCTGTAAAGTGCTTGCGACATACAGCAATTTCCCATTGCTTGCGAAGTTTTTCGTTTACAGGAAATAAATGAACGCTTTCGTTTCTGCATCTAGGTGCACAACACTGACGCATTCTTCACAATTTATTCACGATAAACGGATTATTTAAGGAAAATGCAACAGTTGTCGTAGAAACACGGGCAAAACGAAAGAGAATCTCACCAACCGTCATGTTCCGTTTACGTCATAATACAATGTCCCCTCTAGCGGGAGAAATTGGTAGTAAGGTTCTCTATTCGTGAAGTTCGTAAAAGCTTCTTGGCAATACGGAGCGCGCGCTCACATTTTCCGACATTTTTTTTTGAGGCAACGTGCGAGAGTCCGCGGAACGACAATGCGGAAATTTATTGGATGATCCTCGTAAGAGCCGGTCGTACGATCGTGCTGTTTTCATGCCCAGATGGAGATTTCGTAGCGCGGGTGAAACGGTAGGGAAACATTCATTTTTTGTTAAAATTTTTCCAGCCCTCCGCATGCCTCGATTCTCTCGATCGCTTGTACCAATATTGACTCTTGCAACGTCGCGAGCAATATATATGGGGAAATGTGTTTACCGTCATTAAAAAAAAAAAAATGAAAAATAACAAAAAATTAAACGTTTTGCCTCCGTGAGGAAGCGGCCCGTCCGGATGATACGCAAACAAGCCACCCTGCTGCAGAGATAATGTACTACTTTGTCCTGTAGCGTGCGAGTGTGAACAACTCGCAAGGTCGAGGAATATGCGCCCGCATGGTCGTGTACGCTGGGAATGTTTTTCGACCGAAGGTCGTCTCGTACACACAAAGAAGTCGAACATTTTTTTTCGACTTTAGTACATTTCAAGGGTCTATCCGATGGAAAATTTCCCGCTGGTTATGAATTTTGAAGAGTTTTCATCCAAAGCTCAAAATTACGCCGGAAAATCGAGAAAAATGCTTTTGTTTAAAAACACCTCTGACGATTTTTCATTAAAATTAAGGGTTTCGGGGGACATTAAGGCCTTAGACCACTCAAGAGGGCGAAAAATAGGCTTTTTGGGGATTTTATTTTCAGAAAAACTACAAAATAAATCGATATTACAAAAAAGGGTGTTTGTCATACATATCAGTGACTGTATACGATAATTTTTTTTGATGTGATTAGTTTCACAATGGCGGCTGTGCAACCTTTATCTCAAGACTGCATTTTTTAAGTAGGCCGGAAACATAACTCAGACAATTTTCAACCGATCCACTTGAAATGTTGAATATGTCTTTAAAAATACATTGTCTATGGAAGTACGTGGGATTTTTTTTATATTGTATAGTTAATTTGTTATTCACAATTATCTGACGATTTTTTAGGCAAATTTTTCACTTTCCACTTTAGAAGTGCGCCATTTGCCTAAAAATCAATATATCGAAAAAATCCTACGTACTTCTATCGCAGTTATAATATATAATCGAAAAAAATAATTGGGTCATTATAATTAAAAAATTACAGGAGCGGTTTGTCCGGCCGCGGACCCTGGAAAACGGACACTTCATCGCAAAAACGCTGCACAGCCGACATTTTGCAATTTATCGCTTCTAAAAAATTATTGTATACAGTCACTGATATGTATGATAAACACCCTTTTTTATAATCTCGATTTGTTTTGTCGTTTTTCTGGAAAAAAATCCCCAAAAAGCCTATTTTTTCGGCCTCTAGAGTGGCCAAACCCCTTAATGGTGAATTCGTATTCGGGGGGTAAAAGTTTACCGAAATAGAATTATAAAAAAATTGAAGATTCAACATTTTTGTGCGTCGGGAATTTTTTCTTCTTCACTAAACCGTTCGTCATTAATTTTTTTCTTTCGATTTGGAACTCCATTCTATGCTCATTGTCTTCGTTATCATTTTCTCTTCAAAATGCCGAATAGTTTATAAAGCTCCGATGATTTTTCGATTTTTGACAGAATTTCAAAGTTTGACCATTGATTTTCGCGATTTTTCCATACCCGCTTTGCCTCTTTTTCGGCCATTCTTCAAGTGCACTTTCCGGGAGTCAGAATCATTTTTAAAACCCCCCCAACAAGCCTCCGTAACTCAAATACGACCACTGCTACAGTTGTTTAAATTTTTCCGATTTTGAAAAAGTGGCAAAAATGGTCGAAAAATTTTGATGCCACATTAAACCATTATACGGGTCTATCTAAAGGAAATTTTTCTGTCCGTCAGCATATCAGAGAGTTTTTGTCGGAAGCTCAAAATTACGCCGGTAAAGCGCGGAAAAACGTTTTTTTATATACACTTGACGATTTTTTTTTAAGTTGAGGGTTTTGGGGAAAATTAATGGTGAACTTGTATTCAGGTGATAAAAATACATAGAGTTAGAGCAATAAAAGAAAGATGAAGAATAGAAGATTTTTTGCATCTCAGCCAAAAAAAATATTCTTCACTAAATTGTTGGTCGTTTATATTCTATTTCGATTCGAAACACCAGTCTGTGTTCATTCTCTTCGTTATCATTTACCCTTAAAAATGCCGATCGATTCATGAGGATCCGATGATTCTTCGATTTTTGGCAGAATTTCAAAGTCAGACGATCGATTTTCGCGAAAAGTGGCCAAAAAATTCAGCCACTTTTAAAGTGCACTTTCCAGCAAAACTAATCAGAATATCGGGATGAATGCAGCGGAATGCTCTAAGTCTTCCGAAATCCTTTTCAAACCCCCCTCAACAAGCCTCCGTAACTCAAAAAGGAACGCCGCTGCAGCTGTTTGAAATTTCTCGATTTCGGCGACTTTAAATATCACGGAGTGTTGGAGAAAAGAAACACCTCACGTATTAAGAGAACTCGGTCGTTTTTTTTGTTCCGGGTCCTCGTTCGATGAGGCGTCGCGAAACTACGATCGGGAATCTGGTTCTCCCGGAGAGCAGGGCGTCGGTACATTAAGGTCGCGCTGTGCGGCGACACCGTACACGTTGGCGGTACCAAGTTGAAATCCTTGCTCGGATGCACCTGCCGCCGCGTGCGCGCACGCCGCGACGTACTTTGCCGCTTCCTTCTCGTGTCTCCTCGTCTCTGCTTCTCCTGCTGCTGCTGCTGTACCATCGTCCGATTCATCGAACTGCGCGTACACGCGCGCCCGCGTGCAAACGAGTTGTCTTGCGCGCGGACACCGGCTACGTTCAATGACACGATTATTGGCTGATCGCGACGAGAGGAGCACGATAAACGCACACACATATATGTATACATATATATACATACACTTTGTAAAAATAAAAAATCTTGGACGCGATCCCATTTTTCGTGATGGAAGGAAAAAAATGTTGATTTCCCGGATAAATTGAAGAAATGGCGAACCGATCGAATCGGCAATTCGCGATCCCCAAAAGTCTTGGCGCCTCCCACGGCCTGAGGTCTAAGCTCTACTATAGGGTTTCTCAAAATGACCTGACATTTTAATTTATTTATAAAAGTACGAATATTTTAATTTTAATATAAGGTACAAACATGGAGGTTATGTGTAGAAGACAATATTCAATAAATGGCCGCTTCGTCCCTGTTTGCAAAAGTTCACTCTTTTGGCGAAATTTTCAATTACATTTTGGCATAATTGTGGACTAATTTCATTAATGGTGCGTCCAATTGCTTCCTTGAGCTCCGTAATGGTCTGTGGATCATTGGCAAACACTTTTCCTTTCAGAAAATCCCAAAGAAATATGTCCAATGGCGTCAAATTGCACGATCTTGGTGGCCAAATTCACATCGCTGAGGCACGAGATAACACGACCATGGAGCCTAGATACCAGGAGGTTCAGCGAGGCCTTTCAACTCGTCCCCAAAACGAGAACGAGAAATGATGGCGCTGGGGTGCTCCGCAACCTATATGTATATAGATATACGCTAAACATAGGTGTGATCTAAGACAGATCACAGATGATGTACCTAACCCTCATTAGTGTTAAGGGATAACACCACTCTAGGACTTTGGAAAGACGTTTTCTTTCCTAAAAATACTTTGGTGTCATAAAAACAATATGCAATTGGTCCTGTAGCAAATTTTTTTATTTAAAGGTTCAATTATCGATTTGGCCGCAGCGCCTTGGACCGCGCGCTGAGTTGCTCGTACAACTTTAAACGCGTTTTTCTCGAAACCACTTTTTTCGATCTCGGAAGACGGATCACTCGACCACCTTTGCATGCATCGATTTTGATAGCACTTTTTTCGATCTCGGAAGACGGATTACTCTACCACCTTTGCATGCATCGATTTCGAGGTTGAAATTTTGATGGCAGCTTCACAATTATATTCTTTATGGGAGTACGTACCCTTTTTTTTTATTAAATGTAAACTTCTTTTTATAAACAATTTACTGCTTTTTTGGCAAAAAATCGATTTATTTCCTTCAAAATGCGCTGTTTTTGCAAATCTGAAAGCAAATTTCTAGGTAGTCTCATAGCTAGAAATATATAAATTATCATTTTTGTTGGTTTTTATTTCAGGTCTTATATTTTACGAGAAAACCGTTCTCCCGTGAAGCTATATGTAAAAAAACACGTTTTTCTAGATGGGCTGTATCGCCGCCATTTTGAGTTTGAGATCGTTTCTCGCTTTTGCGTTTTTTTTTCCGAACCGTCATGAGGAAATTATGAATCGGCGGATATTTCGACGTTTGATGTCACGATCGGTCTGTCGTGAGGTTAGAAACTCATCCGATCACTTTCACCTCGTTGACCAATATATTACTATATATGTCGGTCGCGCGCACCCCAGCGCCATCACTTCGGGACATTTTCGGGGACGCTTTTTTCAGCGCCTTTGCATTGCCGCTGAACCTCCTGGTATCTAGGCTCCATGAACACGACCATGAAAGTGTGGCAAGTTGCGCCATCTTGTTGAAACAATGTCTTCCAAGTCTATGGCGTTTATGCCATTTATGGGATATTGTATTTCACACATAACCTCCATGTCGGTACTGTATATTAAAATTAAAATATTCGTACTTTTCAAATAAATCATATGTTTTATTAATACATTTGAATGTCAGGTCATTTTGAGACACCCTTTAGTATAGTAAACTTGGTCAAAATACATTAATAACAATGGACAAAATTCGAAAAACAAAAATTGCTCGAGATTCTGCTGTGTTTTAGGATGCAAGACCGATAATAACAGTGAATTGTCGTTCCATAAGCCACCTAGAGATGAAGTCTTTAAAACTAAAGTAGCTGTTGGCTCTGGACATGACTCTCTTTAGGCCATCAAGGTGAGTTTGTAGTCACTGCACACGATTTTTTCTTTCCAATTTTGTATCTCTATAAATAATAAATCGAGCAATATGAAAAGTTATTTCTGTAATATACAATCCATAAATATGATATCAGACGTCCCTTGTGAAAAGTATGCGCTGAAAAATAGAATCACGCTTTCTCGAAGTATGCAAGTGAATCTCATAACCTTAAAAATCTTAATCCAGAGCTGACAGAGCTAAAAAAGAGCGGAAAACTGATTAGTCCCTGCAGTAGAATTTTTTCAATCTACCATCGAGGTAAATACAATAGACAACTCGCAGGAAATAAAAAACGAAGTCATTGTTTTCTTTTGGGGTTATACTTCAACCGGCCATATTGAAAAATCGGTGCGCCACCTCTAGGACGTGAAGATCGCGAATTCTAATGGAACATTCGCACCAGCAGATTCCCGCTCCACGCGGAATGTCAAATTTAGTGCCCAAACAATGAGTAATAGGAACGAAGTTCGTTGCACGGGGAATTTTTACGTTCATCCATCGTGACTCGGATCAAGCAGGCTAGCAGTGTTATTTGGTGAATTTTCGCGATCGAATCGATCGCACGACATAATTGATCATTACAGCGTCGCAATTGAGAGCTTCGTGATACTTTCTACGAATTGGCAAAATTGCACTCTGTCGAATTTTTCAATCGTTCGCTTATTCTCGCTACCCGTAGGTCTTCCCCGACGGTCGCAATTGTATTGAAACATTATAATTGTTTAATTGTACGAAGGGCGGATCGGATGTTAAAATTCTTCACATTTGGGTACATTTCCTTCAATACGCGTGTATGTGTGTGTATATATATATATAATATATATAGGCATTCTCTGAAAAAAAGTATACCGGCCAAAATTTCGGCACCCAATAAACTTCATCGTATTCCGTCATGACCGCGTTTGTCCGCTGTTCACGTGGAAATGCGCGAGCCCGCGATATGTAGCACGTGTGGGCACGTATAAGAGGAGGCGAGAAAAGAACGGGGACCGCGGGTCGAATTTATGGCACACACCTCGAAATTATTGTCGAGCCAATTTAACGTGAGCGCGGTGCTTGTGTGCACGGCCACGAATTAAGGGGTGTGGCGGCAGGGCGGCGGGGTAGAAGTGGTATACGAGCGAATGTATGAAACGAGTATGATGGTAAAGATGGAAGGAGGACGCAGAAATAAAGGTTCGCGAGGGGCGGAGGGGTGTGAGAAGGGGGTTAAGGCATTCGGCCAGACTAAATTATGTGAACGAGTTGACCACCTACAGCTGCCCGGTGATTGGACTCAAAGGGGTGTGCGTTTGCTGCGTGTACGAGGGAGCCACACGATTGACATGCTATCATTTCAAAACGAAATTGCACCCGCGCTCCTGTGTCATAGAGGTCAATTAGGTCAACAAACGTGTACGCCAAGATCATCGCGATTCGTATGTATGTAGGGAAGGGCACACGCGTTATAGGAAGATAAAAGATACCAATAGGAGTGCGTGGGGGGAGGGGGCGATAGTGGCGCCACGCTGCGGCGGACCACGAGTGACGGTGGCGTCACGTCGCGGCTGGCCGGGAGCGACAGTGGCGCCACGCTGTAGTCGACCCAGAGCGTCCGTGGTGCTCCGCTGTGGCGATCCAAGAGCGACAGTGACACCACGCTGCGGTGGCCCAAGAGCAACAGTGGCGCCACGCGGTGGAGGAGCAAAACTGCGACTGGGCGCCACATAGCTGTGGAGTGAGAGAAACCACGAGATTGGCGACACGTGGCGCTGAAAAGAGAAACAGAGAGAGTGTGGCGCCACAGTCGTTCTGGGTCCACCGCAATGTGGCGCCACGCCGTAGTTGACCAAGAGCGTCAGCGGCGCTACGCTATGGCGATCCAAGAGCGACAGTGACACCACGCTGCGGTGACCCAACAGCGACAGTGGCGCCACGCGGCGGAGGAGCAAAACTGTGACTTGGCGCCACATAGCTGTGGAGTGAGAAACCGCGAGAGTGGCGACACGAGGCGGTGAAAAGAGAAAAATCACAACAGAAGCGCCACATAGCGGCGGAGCGTGGAAAACCGCGACAGAATCGCCACGCAGTGTTAAAGCGAGGCAAACGACAACGGCACCATATGGCGGCAAAGCAAGAGAGAAGGAAATCGAATGTACGTTTCACGTCACATTAAAAAAACGCCTCGAGGCGCCCCTCATATAAAAAACAACAAATGCAAATGCACGATGGAAAATCATATTTCTATCAGTTCTCCTTATCGCATGTTTTTCGCCAACCCATCACCTGTACGCGTATAATTGGTCGGAGCGACAGAAACAGAGCGAGGATGAAAGAGGGGGAAGAGTAGCAAACGATTAATTGGCGCGGAATTGATCCTGCGTAATGATAAAAACGGGAGATCACGACGAACAAATTACATGAGTTTGGGACGGAGACAGCCAGAGGAAGGGAGAAAGAGTGAGAAAGCGCGCGCAACGGTCCGGAGGCGGGCGAACTTTTGAAACGAGCCCCTTGAGCAATATACATGTCCCGTGTGCCCCGTTCCGCCGGAAGATAACGTGTTATTTAATATTGCGATTATTGTAACGTAAATGAACGCTCGCGATCTGATGCTTCATCATCGGGGCACCTTCGAGCCCCGAATTAAAAAAATGCCGATCGCCTTGACTCGTGAAAACGAATAAATGCTAAGAATTAAGAAGAAGATGAAAGAAAAAAGATAATCAACTGTAATGTAAAATCAACGCTACTGACCGAATGTGTCATGAAATCAATTCCTTTTAGTGGCTAAGTCGGCAATGTAAACGCCACCCAGTGGCTAGGGAAGCTAAAAGACTACCATCGAGTGGCAACAACTGCAAAATCAACGCCACGTAGCGGCAAGAAATGCAACACCAACGCCGCCTAGCGACCTAATCCGTAATATCAACGTCTCCTAGTGCCAAGAAGGGCAGACGCAACGCCACCTAGCGGGAAAAAACGTAAAACACTGCCATCTAGAGACAAAGACAGCTACGATACAAGACAAAGACACGTTAACGTCTCCTAGCGGCCAGATCCGCGACATCACCGCCGCCTAGCGGCCAATACCGCAACAACAATGCTGACTAGCGCTAAGAAGCGTAAAATCACCACCCTCCAGCTGCCAATCCGGCGCAATTAACGCCGCCTAGCGGAAAAGCAAAAAAAATTAATGTCACCTAGTGGGAAAATCCTCAAACTCAACGCCACCCAGCGGGAAAAAGGTAAGCTTAACGCCATCTAACGGAAGAACGTTGATCGAAGCGCCGTTCCGAAGATTGAGGTTGGGATCCTCGAGCTCATCGCAACAAGCGAGCTGTTCGTCGTGTCTATACATTTTTGGACGCACACCTGATACGGCAAAAAAACGGGAGATGCTGCATATCGCGACAGCGGCTTTGCCCGTACTACCATGCACCTTATATGCCATGTATATAGCATCGCGTCAAACTGCTCTCAAATTACTCTCTTAAGGCGCTCTCGAGGCACGTGAGGCACGCGCTCTCACATGCGGCATTTCCACCCCTCCACTGCCGCCCCGCCCTTTTACACGCCGCGTGACTCTTATAGCAACAGGGCACACACACATATACTCGATTAATTCGAAAAATACCCACGGTTATCGATTCCGCGTAGTATTATAACAAGCCCAGCTGAGAGAGAGAAAGAGAGCGGTGACCGCTTTCCCTAATAGCACGGTCTCAACATTGACAAAACGAATACGCACAGTCATATATTCATATATTTACACAATGTTTTTCGCTTCCCGTTATCCCCTTCCGCCCCGCCGCAGCCACATCGTAACCCGCTCGATGTGCCACCACAAGAAAGCGGGAAAATTGTGAACTTGAAGTTATCTGAAGTTTGAAGCCCGACCGAATTTTCTTACGCGGTACGAAATAATCGCATGTTAAAAGGTATCAGAGAGATCGAGAGAGCGAGAGAGAGAGTGTGTGAAAGAGCGCCGAGGGAGAGAGAAGAAGAGAGAGACGATAAATCGAATTTTGGAGCGCTCGTGCCAGTCGGCAAAGTTTCTCGTTCTGCTGGAAAGTTCGATGGCAGCTGCGGCCTCCGATCGTGCCTGACCGATAAACAAAAATTTAATTCTGCTGTGTATATATATATACATATATATTGCAGTATGCCAGGCAATTATCGGGATCTTGGTCCTCGGGTGGTACGATATATAGGAAACCGTGCTAAAGGCAGACGCGGCGGGAAGGCAAAAGGAAACGTTCTGCAGTGGGGTCGAAACAAAGCTTGCAATTAGCTCCTCTGACAAAAGGCCTCGAGCAGCGTATATAGTTGTTCATACAGGGTGAATCGCTAGACTGGGGCCTCTAAAACGAGACCGCACTTCGAACCCGTTGTCCGAGAATAATCATTATTTACTGCCGGAAACAGGCCACCTCGAGCCGATTTCCGTTTTACTAATTTATCTGGCATCCCAAGGTCATCCGAAGGTCAACATATGGCTTCGTTTGGAGATAAAAGCAGTCGAAGAGGGGGCTTGAAATATAGGAGTGGTTATTTTACAGTTGACCTTGGAAATCTGACGCTTCGACAAAAAAGAGAAAGCTGACCCGAGCGTTGAAAATTTTGGCTGTCACTGTTTTTCGTGTACAGTTAATTAATATTTCGGGGTCTAATTTCTCAGTGAGCCACCCGGTATGTATGGAAGAGATATTGTGGCTATAGATAGAAGGTGCAGCTCGCAGCCGGGACGCGTTTCGATATGTCCACTCGATCAAGACCCCCCTCGGCGATTGACTCGATCGCCGGGCTGGACGTTGGTCGAACTAATTTCCAATCGCTCCGCAAGGAATTGGAGCTGCTGTGGAAACGTCTGTCCACCCCTCGGAATGAATATATATATATATATATATATAGAGGTACGTGTAAATGGTGCAAAAAAGTCAAGCAATCGTAACGGTGCTCGCCCATATGTTTTCCCCGACTAATTACCCGAAGCATGGAGACTAGATACAGGAGACCAAACTCCAATGGGGGGACAGTGAATAAAGTGTCCCCGAAAAAGGGAATAATCAGGATGGCGCGTCGATCGAACAGACCCATATATGTACATTAATATTTCGATTGATGAGGTGAAAGTGATCGGACGAGGTTCTAACCTCACATCTGACAGGTCGTGAGAGCATACTACTTCGAACGACCCTATTCGTTGTTTTCAAACGGTCGAAATGAGAAATTTAAGGGTAAAACTATTTCGAAAGCAACGAAAGTGAGCCTCTGTAGAAATTTAATCATATCTGCATTCTTAAACACAAAACGATTTTTTTTTCTTCCTAGAATAGATAATATTAGCTAAAACTTAACCGAGCTTTTTTTCGTTGTCGTGTTTCAATCAACAATAAAAAAGTTTTCAATTTTTTAAATTTCTTACGGGCAAATTATATAATTATTGTTAATAACTAATGAAAAAAATGTTAAGAAGAAAAATGTCTTTCAAGACTAAACTACTATTACACTGAATAACTATACCAAATTTAAATTCAATCCGTTCATTAGATATCGACAAATCGTGTACAGCATTTTGAAAAGCATAGTTCCAGAAAAACGCGTTTAAAGTTTAACTAGCAGTTCTATCGTTGTAATAATATGTTTTGTTTCAATCTGCGATTTCCGCACCAATTGTTAGACCCTCCTCTTCAATTTTAGTTGCCTCAAGTGATGAACGAGCGCTCCTCATGTTCACAGTAGCCTAACCCCTTAATAAATGTAAATTTTCATACACTCTTTATACTTTAAATTATATCCCAATTCACATTGCGTACTTTTCTTCAATATCGAGAAAAAACGTGAGGTTAGGTTGTAAAAATAAAATTACGTGTAAAATAAGTGTTCCTCTCGCCACCGCTTGAGAGGAACACTTATATCTTACAACTTGACTGCTTTAAAGTACGAAGTTTGCACACTTTTGAAGAATAAAATCTGTATTAATAGATTTTTCTTGAGGAATAAGGATTTCTTGTTTTTTGGTCTCTGTTCTTTATTCCTTAAGGAGTATCTATGAATACAGATGTAAACCTTCATTTGTGTTGCGCTTCCTGCTTCGCTCCGTGTCGAAAGTTGTTCGCTGGAGGCAGACCATAGCTGGGTGGGAGCGCCAACTTCAGGCCGGTCATTCAATAAACCGAAGTTCGTTGCGAGTGCGTTGCTATTTGCTTGTAAATCGTGGTACGCGTGCGAGCGTACACCTTAGTCTCGCGTCCATACGCTCGACATTCTTAACCTCAAAAACCGGAAGAAAAATGAGTTTACATCGCGATCCCGTCAATTAAGAACTTGTCAACCGTTTAAAGATTAAACGCGCGGCTTGTAATTGAGCTTCTTTCGGCCCGAGCGATAAATGAAAAGTAGCGGACTAAAAGAGTAGAAAAAAAAGTCAGAGAGAGAGAGAGGAAGAGAGGAACATGTGTATGCTGATTGGGAGAGACCGCGCTCGGCCACACGATTCGGAAAGTATTTCTCTGTCGCACCTGCCGCGCGCGTTGCCTCGCGCTCTCGCGTCGCGAAATTACGATGGTTATGTCATATATATGTATATATCCTTAAGGTAAATTTTCGCTTCTTCGAGACGCTCGTCGCTCTTATTTTTCTCCGAGATCCGCGATCACGCGAATCGACCCGAATTTTTCATCATTTTGCGATCGAGCAGTGACTCACGAGAACTGTAATCTGATAATTTCGGGATGAGAATTTAAACATCGCCATAACTCGTCACGCATCGTCGCGAGAGCGAAGGAAAACAAGATTTTCCTTCCGCCATAAAATGGGTGCAAAGTGACCCAATATTATTATTATTACTGGTATTATCGATAACACTAAATGTTACTATTTATGGTGGTAATATGATGATAATAGTAATAATGCTAATAATGATGATGATGATGATACTGATAATGATAATAATAACAACAAAATGACAATAATAATAATACTAATAAGCAATTATTATTATTATCATTATCGGTAATATCGTCGCCATTATCATCATTGTTATTATTTTAGCCACCGGAATATTATTTCTGAGATATTTTTTATTATTAATAGAAAATTAAAATATGGGGAGTCGATGCTAAGAATAGCATTAGGTGGAGATTTGAGTCGAGTAGAAGCTAACCTAAAAACTGAATGGGAAATACTGAATGATCAAAGGATGCAGGGAAGCTAGTGCAGAATAGAAACCTCGAAATACTGTATAGAATATAAATATTGTATAAGCAATGTAAGGATGCAAAAATATTGGGAATAGAAAAGAATATCAGGAGAAGATAAAGAACAGTGTGTCAGAATGAGGTATGGCAACGTGCCGGGGGGGGGGGGGGGGGGGGGTTAAGAGTTTAAGGGGCTATACCAGTGTGACACGTTAACAAAATCGATTTTTTTGCCTTTTTCGATAGTTTATACTTTCAAGAATATCATTATCATTTATATCATTTATATCAATATCATTTTATCTTGAAAAAATCGATAGTTAAATCTTTAAATGCGTTTTTCTCGAAATGAGATTTTTCAAATTTGCTGACATCGTAACTCAAAGAGCAATTATCCGATTGACTTGAAACTTGAATTGAGTTTTCTTGAATGTATTTACTCTACAATTACGTAGGATATTTTTGATTGGATGAAAAGTGACGATTTGGCATTGAAAAAAACGACCATTTTATAGGCAAGAAAACAGACTTTTTTTCATAACTACGCCATTTTGTTAGATTTTGATATTTTTCGAAAATCCTACGTCATTGTACAGGAAATACCTTCCAGTTCAACGACATTTTTTTCTTTTTTCGGTTTCAGTTACTCAATCGGCCGGCATCATGCCAGCAGTGGAGGATCTTTTTTCTTTTGGCGCCTCCGAAGGCAGCGCATAAGTCGCTTAGATCTCAATATTTTTCTATGAAAAAATTACGTAATGTAGGTCAAATATAGCCAAATATATTCTCAATTTTCCGAAACATTTAATTGAGTACATTTTTCTCAAAAAAATCCCGAAAATCACCCAAATTTTCAGCGTTCGCACTGGTATAGCCCCTTAAAGAAGAGTCGTGCAAACTGTGCAGGAAGGGAAAGGAGAATTTAGAGCATATACGGCAATGTGAGAAATTTAGGAATGAGATAAGTAGAGATACGAGGAGGAACGTGGATGAACTATTTATAGAAACAAAGAAGCAGATAGGATGGAATGAGCTGGTAAATGGAGAAATTAAGCCCCTACTATGTGAATACATGAGAATGTTTGAGAAAAACGTGCGGACTAGACAAAATACGAAGTGAAAAGGGTATAAGATGATAATGCATAATAGAAATGTAGTCATGGGGCAATAGAGATTAAAGCTGTTGTCTAGTGTAATGGGCCGAAAAAATCATTTGAAAAAATGCATTTTTTGAAAGTATAATTTCTTCCGACTATTTTTGTTTTTGAGCCATTAAGAAATCCGAAAAATTACGCGAGTTATAAGCCTCTTTAGGCCCTTTATTTTATTTATATACGAAAAGTGCCCCAAAATAGCAATCCTCAAATATCAATGCGTAAAACTTAATTGCGTTTTTTTTTCAAAACTATATTTCTCAATTTTTTGGGCAAAATATTTCGAAAACTAATCGACATATTTCGAAATACTAATCGACTAATTAATATTTTTTTTCTAGCCATATTAATATGCGCGTAACGTTCTTAATAACTAACTATTTTTTTCAATTTGTGTGTTCTTCGTTTCTTGTTTAATAAGCAACAAAAGCCCGAAATATCCTATGTCTGATGGTTTTTGCGAAAAAATTCAAAGAACGTCTGCGTTTCTCTATCTTCACACTAGATGACGGCCTTATTGTGAATCAAAGACAAGATTGTATGTAGAGAGCATGTAGCGTAATAGATGATGTGGAGTAGCAAAAGTAAGAGTAGTATGAGAGAGAACTATGTAACCGCTGTAAATTGTTGTAATATTCTCAAGCCCGAGACGCAATGATGGCCAAACAAATCTGTCAATCTATTAATTAAAACAAAAATAATAATAATTGTGCCAGTCTTAAGGATAATCGAGTCTAACCCGTCGGGGTGGGTGAATGTTTCCCATTGCAAACTGAGAAAGTGTGTCGCCCGAAGGAATAAAATCGCACAATAATAATAATAATAATAACAATAACAATAATAATCGCGTCTTTTCGACTGGGTGGCAGCCGAGGTGGTGTCGGAGCCCTTCAGCATTATTGTTCCGGTCTGGATTAAGGGGTAGTTTTAGACGCTCTTTCGACGCAAAAAAAGGCAATTTTCATGATTTTAAAAAATAGGTTTACATTATAGCTATTGATATAAAAATTGTTACACTTGATAAATACACTTTCGAAATACATTTAAACAAATTTTGTTTTTAGGTCACTATTTATAGACGAAAATGGTAGCTAAAAAAGCCGTAAAAAATTGTAGGTCTGCGCTGTTGATGAAATCTCGGAGATGGATCATCCGAAACATAAAAATCAAATGGTTTTAGATTCAATATATTAATGGCTATACCGCATATCATACGATTTTTTTATATATGCAAAAATAACAAAATGGCGGACATTTTTCGCAAAAACAATAAAACCGGTTTTTCTCACCGTTTTTGGCAAAAAGAAATAGTAAACATCAAAATTAAAAAGAATCTTTGATATGCGCTATAGCTATAGTTGTAAAGAATATGTGGTTAAAATTTCATAGGATCGGTTCCGTAGTTTCGAAGATTTTATCAACAGGCCGTCAAAAAACGTTTCGAGAAAAACGCGTTTAAAGTTAGTTTGGGTTACAAAAATACATTTAAAAAATTGTTTTTATGTATTTCGAAAGTATATTTATTAAGTGTAACAACTTTTATATCAATATTTGGAATATAAATCTGTCAAAAGGATTCATGAAAGTAGCCAATTTTTAGCGTCTAAATTAAGAAGACCCCTCCCCGGAGGCAGGTGAACGTTTTCCAGTGGAAACTGGAGAAGTGCAGTGCAATTGTTTTTTTTTAACTTATTATTTTATTTATTATTATAAAAATGCGTTTTTGGCGTTTACCCAACGTAATTTTGAATGTAATACAAAAATCTCTCTCTCTCCCACTCTAAAAAAACCTAGAACGTCAAAACGCGCCGTTGCTCGGAGATAAAGTGAAGGAAGGAGAAGAAAAGTCTGTGATCTTAGGTTTTTTTATGTAACCGGAGGCGAAAGAGCGACGGGGGAAGGGGCGTAGCCGCCCCCCTCCAGGGGCGGCCGGAGGGGGGGCACTTCGGGCACGCGACATCTGTGAAAATGAATTGGCTTTATCTGGACCAAGCTGTGCGGTGGTTTCTCAACTGGGGGAAGAATAAGAAACGTTTTTTGAAAGACTGGCTCGGAAAAGTGAAAGAGCCTGGAAGGAATAGAAGAAGAAAAAGGAAAAGATGAAAAAGCACGAGGGAGAGAGAGAAAACATCGTGACAGACGAGGGTGTCGGCGAGGCATGGTGTGCCTATGTGTCGAGGGTGGCTGCCCGAGGGATGAAAACGATAGGAAATAAGAAACTGGCTGAAGAGTCGGTGGTTCCTTTTCACTATTTCACGAATGGACGTATATACGTGTCGGGTGGTTGACAGTAGAAAGGGCGTACCAAAGGGCGGCACGTGGTTGCGGAAAAGGGCCGTTGCGCCCTTCTGAAAGTGCGCGAACGGGGCCAAGTGCAACGGCAGATGTTTCTTACAAGTTGGTATGGCGCGTGCCCGCTGCCACTTGGCTGCGAAAAGAGATCTAGAGGGAGGGAAAAAGGGATGGAGAGAGAGAGAGATGACGTTTCACGAAACGTCGGACCATCTGCCCTTTCTCGACCTTCCCTCATTCTCTTTCAAACCCCACTCTTTCGCATTCTTAATCTTCACGATTTTCCTCCTACTACTGCGTGATGGAGGAGAATATTTTAAGGCCTCCTTTGATTTTCATATCTTGAAACGGGCGTTTGCTCCTTATGGCGATTTTTCAACTTTTTTTTCGCGTTTTCTTTCCTTCGGACACTTTGTTGCGAGCCATATGGATGTGGGGCAACAGCGGGAGAATAAAAACGTCGAGTGAAATAATATTGTTTTGGGGAATTTTATAATCTCGTGGCGGATCTCTTGCTGTTCCGATTTTGGGAGGTTTTTCTAATAATTTTTTTACTGTGGAACTAGCTTGATGAAATATTATTTTTTTGCAGCTTAGTTGGTCATTAGGCTAATGATAATTATAATAATATTTCTAGTAAGTACGCGTTGATTAATTTTTATAATTGATTATTAGTTATTAATTGATTGGAATAAAATTGGAAAATTGATTTCCCACAATACAAAAACAGGACGGATGGCATAGAGACAGAAAAGTATTGGAAGGGTTTAAATATATCGAGAAATAAACGAAACTGGGGCGAGATTACGGGGTTACCCCCACTTGCGATTTTGAAAAAATCGATTTTTTTTATTGCATTTTTTTGAAGTATAAGTATCTGAGAATATGTCCTGAAAATTTCAAGTCGATCCGAACAAAATTGACTGAGATATGAGCGTTGAAAGAGAAGAATCCGTTGTGTAAACGACCGGCTAATTGAAACTTTAAACGCGTTTTTCTCACAATGGCATTTCTGAAGTCGGTGACCAAGATTACTCGAACACTAATGAACCGATCTTGTTGAAATTTTGCAGGCTTATTTAATACATAAAAATGTAGTCTTTAATCATTCGATTTTTTATAGCCATCCGTTTTATAGTAAAAAAACGGCCGTTTTTTTTTCGTTAAAATCGGACCATTAACTTTGACTGTCCGCCATTTTGTGAAAAATGAATATTTTTTAAAATCCTTCGATTAAAGACTAGTTTATTACTGATATTTGACTAAATCCATCCGCATTTTTTTCTTCAGATGATCCACTTCGCTGCAATGTTGGTCACCGTAAACCGTGTATATAAAAACATTATTTCATTGACGGCCATTTGCCACTAAAAAATGTAATATTTTTCAATAATAAAATTACTGAAAGTTCTTCAAGATGTGTTCTTTAAGATGGTATATTGATCGATTAAAAAAGTTTTGTAGTTTTCTTAAAAAAAAATCATGAAAAAGGCCTTTTTTGCGCTACAAGTGGGGGAAACGCCTTAAGATGTGGAAATGTGGAGAAAGACGGAGACATAGGGTATAGTAACAACAAGTGCAGGTTTTGTAAAAAATAATTAGACAACCTAATATATATATGTAGGTACGTGCAAAATAGCCAAGGAGAAAATGTAAAAATAAATGGTAGAAAAACTAGAAAAATTGATAGGAAACAAAAAGGGAGAACAAATCAACAGTGTGATACAAATGGTGCTGAAAAATGAGCATGCCACTGAATTGTGTATATTATTTATTAAGCACTTCGAGAACCTATTTGGAAAAATTGTAAATGGGAAAACGAAAAGCAAAACCACAGTAGAGTATACGTTTAGAAATAACAAAAATTGTAAGGCACAGCATTTATGGGGAGGGGAGCGATTTTTCTGTGTGAATACCCTAAAGAGGTATACCAAGAACAATAAAAAACTAAACTACTAGTAATTAATTATAGGAAATAATATCTAGTGATGCACGTAAAATAAAGTTAAATATAAAATATAATGTATATATAAGTAAATGTAATATATAAAATGTAATATATAAAAGTAAAAGTAAAATGTAAAAAGTAATGTATGTATATAGAAATGGGGGAAGGGCGACGAAAGGAACGTGTGATATGATAATAGTTGCAATAATAACAATATTAATATTAACAAAAGTGATAATAATGAAAAGAGTGATACTCAAAGCAACGATTTCAATCTTAAGAGTAGTAATGACGATAAAGATATTCTTATTATTACTGTCTAAAGATAAAAGTTTAATTATCATTCAAAGATAGTTTTTGATTATAAATATATTAATATATTTCTCAATATTGAATTATATTTCGACTTGATTACTGACTAACGATCAAATTAAAATGTATAATAATGATGATAATAATAATAGTGATGATGAAGATGATAATTTTATAATAAACTTAAAATCAACTGAAGTCTAAATTAAAATCAGGAAAAATTAAAAAAATGTTTGTTTTCAGTCTCCTAGTGTCATTAGAAATAATCATTATCCTCGAAATTGAAGAAGAGCACAAATTTTTGCTCCGCTTCTCGCGTACGAAACATACACGCGAGGGTGTCGAGGAAATTGGAGAACGAGAACAAGAAAAAAAGGAAGACAAAAAAAGAAAAATGAGTGCACGTTGGATCCTGGCGTCGCGTGCCCTTCGAGGATCCTGGAGGAATGTCGAGGAGCAGCGACAGCAGCAGGCGAGAAATACCGAAATTGTTCACCCCGATTTAGCACACACCAGGCATTACTTACATATTTAAAGTCTCGTTATGAGCGTCGAGACGCGCTTACAACGACATACGTTTTACCTGCATTTTTCGTCCTTACACGAAAACATTTGACAGCACTTGTTGCTGTTGTTGTTGTTATTGTTATTGAGAGAGATCAACCGAGATGCACAGCCTCACCTGCTTCGTTCCGCACCTTTCCTTCATTTCTTTTTTTTCGCAAAGTATTCTTTTACGTTGCGTCAAAATTCTTTTCTGCCACGTTACCAGCATTTTTCAGACCCTTTCTTCAAGCCTCTGTACTTTTTTTTAGCACTTCTTCGTTTTTTCCCCTTGATTTCCGAATTTTACATGTAAAATTTCCAATGTTTTGGAAATTTTTGATTTTAAAAAGGAAATGGTTTTTTTTTCAACATTTCAGTGCAAGGGAACAAATGAAAGGAAAAAATAAGGAAATGAAAAAAAGTGGAGTAAAAAAAAGTAAAATTAGAAGCGAATAATATTCAAATGAGTAAATATTCTTATTTTACTTCTTTCTCGTGTTAAATTTATTTCAGTAAATTTTTTTTATTAAATAATTTTCATTTATTTTGAGATTAATCGTATCTCATTTTATTTCTTCCTCCTTTTATTTTATTTGATTCCACTTTGTTTCATTTTTATCGTGCAAGTAAAAGAGAAAGGCCAAAAATGAAAAAGCGACAGAGAACTTACCCGAAAAAATCAAGGATTGAAAATGCCAGAAATATATATATATATATTTTAGAATTATTTACAATTTGAAAAAAATGAAAAAATGCAAATATGAGGAAGGAAAAAGGTGAGCAAAAACCCCCGCCAACGACAGGTATGCGAGAACGAAGAAATGAGCAAAAAGGGGCCCGTACGAGCAATTCGAAAGCCACTCGAGTGCGGCCAAAACAATGACACTTTATACTTGCATGTGCCCCCGGGCAATCCCCGTGGCCACCTGACTCCGCATTGCGACCCGCATAAAGGGGCCGGCCGCGAAATTCCGCCACCCAAAATAAATCCAATATGAAAGCGGAAACGAGCCCCTGGGAAGATGAAAAAAACACGAAAAAGAAAGACTGCTGGAATGAAGAAAGAAAACGATAAACAAACGAAACGAAAAAAAAAAGAAATGCAAATCCTGGGCTGTGTCGAGACTTTTGAAATAATCGCGGGAATGCCCGGAAGTGGCAGATTGTGTTGCTCGTGGTTGAAAAAAAAAGTGGAGGAAACGTAAGAAAAAGAAGACGCCGAGGAGGAGAGGAAGGAGGAGGGAAACGAAGAAAAAACACAGTGCCAGAACAAATGGCCACCTGCCATTTTTCTCAAAGTGTGCGGGGACCGCGCGTGCTCTCTCCTCTCTCTGTTTTCTTCTCTTTCATCGACAAACATCCGATCTCGAGGAGTCCTTCGTTACAGCCCCCGAAGAACCCTAAAAATAGCCAAAATTCGAAAACGTTCTTTTTCCCGTTTCAGGCCACGATAAAAATGCTCCGAAAAATCAAAAGGAAGAAAAAAAGAGAATAAAATAAGGAATAATCAAGAAGATTGAATCCTCGTTCAGGACTTTCGTTCGGCATTTTTTAATTGTTTTTAATAAGGTGTTAAAATTTAAGAGAGTGGACAATGGCGATGATGAACGATTGGTATTTTCGTAAAGAAGAGGAAGCTGGCACTTCCTTCTCTAATAACATGTACTTCCGGTACGACTGATACGGAATATATATATATATATATATATATATATATATATATATATATAATTCCATACATAGAATTTGAGTCCCGAGAGTCTCGAAATGAAGACGTCAGAGGAAGCAACAGATGGTCGTGGCAGGCAGAAAAGAGCTTCGTGTTCCGCAGCATCCGTACGTTTTCCGTCCCTGTTTCCTCCCCTCTTTCTCTTCTCTCTCTCTCTCTCTCTCTCTCTCTCTATATATGTATATATATATATATATATATTTCGCCCTCGTATTTCGTGCTCTTTGTGTGCGCTTGTGCGTCTTGGCACGTGCCCCGAGCCAATAGGACATCACAAAAAAAAATTCATACGCACGAATTTCCTCTGCGCACACCGTAGATCAGAGAAGGATCAGCACACAGAGGAGAGACGCGCGATATCGTGAGAGCGCCGCGGGCACGGTCCGGATATCTCTCTGTAAGGAAAAGAGGATCGGAGATCTTTTTGAAAGGAGCACACACAATGTATATATATATATATATATATATATATATATATATATATATATATATATATTCCACGTGAATCCAGTGGACTTTTGCCCTGACCCTCGCCAATTCGATTAATGTTTTTTATCTGATTCCATTGACTCTAAAAGACACCCTGATTTTTTTTTACATTTTTCGAAACAAACCTTAGTAAAAAAAAAATTCTCCGTAAAAACGCCCCGACTTTAAAATCTGATAAAATTTCAAAAAATGCGTGATTGTATGTACAAAAATTCAACCTATCACCCTCAGTGGAAGTATGATTATTGCCGTGCTTTCTGAGCGATTAACGTTAAAAAAATGTGAAAATTTCGAGAACCGCTTACTTCGAGCGGATACTTAAATATTTTAACACCCACGATGAATTTTTTTTATCATTTTGGAATAACCAAATCACAATCATGGACCTTGAACATTTAGCAGTCAATTTTTCGGATTTTTCAAACGTCAATCGCTCAGAAAGCACAGAAAAAAATCATACTTCCACTGCGGGTGATAGCTTGAAATTTATTACATACAATCACGCATTGTTGGGAATTTTTTCAGATTTTTAATTCGGAGCGTTTTTTCGGAGAATTTTTTTTTACCAAGGGTTGTTTAAAAAAATATTGAAAAATCAGGGTGTCTTTTAGAGTCAATGGAATGAGTTTTAAAAAAATTAATCGAGTTGGTGGGGGTCGGGGAAGAAGTCCACCGGATTCACGTGGAATACCTCATGTGGATGAATAACCCGTAGATAGTAATAATGAGAAAGTAATATCCATTTAAAAAAAAATAATAATAATAGTAATAAATACAATAATAATGATAATTACAATAATAAGGAGTATTGTCATCATCATCATCATTATCGTCATAAAGAGAACGATAATAATAAAAATATATGCCATAGTGAATATGCAAATAATAAAATATAATAATACTAACAATAATACTAATGAATTATAATTATTTCAAAGAATAAATAATATAATTTTGAAAAAATACATTTTATTAAGTGGATATTTTTTTCATATATATGGGTAGAGTAAATTTATTGAAACCTTTTGTACCATTGTTAAGTGTTATTTCAAGAACATTCCGTGAAATTTGTACGCGAAAATATCCACAAACAAGCCGGTGCTTCGTTTTTCGCGAAACCACTTTTTCAAAGTCCGTGTTCACTGCCATTTGAAAACTACATGACCGATATATTTCAAACTTGGTACACACTTTTTACATATAAAATACGTCCCCCCAATGGTTAGTTTGAGATTTTTGTTTACATTGAAGGGCTTTTCCATCTTCAAAATGGCGGAATTTTTCGTCAAAAATAGAACTTTTCACTTTACATGACCACCAAAAATTTAGAAAGGAAAAAAAAATTATCAAAGGCCGTTGGGGGGAGGATTTGATGATACTTTGACTAAATTTGAATGGTACTTGATTTCAGATCATTTCTAGCTGAGATACAGGGAACACCGCAAATCGTGTTTTTCCAAAGGCGTTTTTGGAGAAGCTTTGCCACCGGCTTGTTTGTGGATATTTTCGCGTACAAATTGCACGGAATGTTCTTGAAATGACACTTAACAATGTACAAAAGGTTTCAATAAATTTACTCTATCCATATAGATGAAAAAAATTCGCAAAAAAGTGTTTTTTTCTCACGCTGAAATCCCTACCCTCCCTACCTACCCTAACTATATTTCATATTTCTCTGAGAGGACAATAATACTTTATAGCCATAGTTACAGCCGAAAGTATAGTACTGCTTATTGATATTTTAGCAGTGGCATAAATTATTCACATATGTTAATCGCAACCACCAATTTTACAAATATACGTTTATTCTTCAATGCTACATAATATAGTAGGTTTTCATAAAATACATATTCCTTGATACTATAAAAAATTTACTTCCTCGAGATTCGAATAGTGAACTGAACAATATATACATTGTTTAAATAATACATTGATTAAAAATGTTGCCTGTGTTTTGCGACTATGTTTAATAGTGACGTGTACCATATAATAAGATACAACAAGATATGCGCATTTGGTGTGTTATTCAAGTGTTGGTACAAGGCATCAAAACCCTTTATTTTATTTTGGATTTATGAAATATTCTTTTATTTATTTTATTTTATTTTGGATTTATGAAATATTCTATGCATTTAGTAGAAATGCATAGAATATTTCATGAATCCAACATAAAATAAAATACCCAACTAAGAGTTCTACCTCGATAATTTTTTATTATAATTCGCCATTCTCTGACCTCCCGCAAAGATTTATTTCGAAGAAAATAAATCCTTTTTATGAAAATAGTTACCTACGCTTTAGGTGAAAGGCCATAGCCCCAGCATTCTCTCCAGCGAAATTTGGAGTATATTCTGAGGTATAAAAAGCCTCATAGCCAATCGCCCCCGCATTTTCTCCAGCGAAATTTGGAGTATATTCTGAGGTATAAAAAAAAACAAATTTTCTGAAAATTTCATCCCCGTCAACGCAATGATTTTAGAAAAATGAATTTAAAAAAAAATAAAACAACAACAAAAAATTTCGGAAACGCTTCAGTGGATCGATTCGATTTTTTTTGGTACTTGCTATGATCAAACGTGTTACGAAATAAAATTATAGAACGTCTTGCGAAAGATTAAGGTTTAAAAAAAATAATGTTCCTTGTTTTATTTTTTTTACTATAATTCACTTGAGGTACGATAACGAAACAAGATTATATAATTTTTTCAAAATGATCGGTTTGGTACGCCACAGTGAAAAAAAAGAAACAGACTTTATTGATATATTTTAGTTATACATCTATATAACTAAAATATATCAATAAAGTGCGTTTCTTTTTTTTCACTGTGGCGTACCAAGTCGATCATTTAGTCACATATCAGACTTTATTGATATATTTTAGTTATATATCTATATAACTAAAATATATCAATAAAGTGCGTTTCTTTCTTTTTCACTGTGGCGTACCAAACCGATCATTTTGAAAAAATTGTATAATCGAATAAGGTGCCCAAAGATTATATGAAAAAATTTTCGCTATTGTACCCCAAGTGGATTATAGTAAAAAATAATAAAACAAGGAACATTATTTTTTTGTCAAACCTTAATCTTTCGCAAGATGTTCTATAATTTTATTTCATAACACGTTTGATCGGAACAAGTACCAAAAAAAAAATCAAATCGATCCATTGTACCGTTTCCGGAATTTTTCTTTTTTTTTCGATATTTAAAAACAATTCATTTTTCTAAAACCATTGCGTTGACGGGGATTAAATTTTCAGAAAATTTGTTTTTTTTTACACCTCAGAATATACTCCAAATTACGCGAGAAAAAATGCGGGGGCAATTTTTCCCTACTTACCCGGCTATGGCCTTTTGCACAGATATTTTTTTTATATAATATAAGTCATTGTTTAAATGCATTTTTGGCGCTTCCCAATAGTTTCGTAGCATATAATAGTGATTTATACCGTATTATATGACACGACCTACTAAATGCATCGTCTGTCCTACGAGAACAGAAGGTGAACTATAAGAAGTAGTTTTGAACTGATATCCTATTTTTGCAATGCAACAAACATACTGTGTAACAGTTTATGACACATGCATAGTTCTTAAAGCTATTAAGCTGTGGTTGCTCGAACTGCAAATGATTTACGTCTTCGCTATAAGTAAACTTTACTATAATTTTTTTCGAATAGTCACTTTTCATAAGGTCTTCTAACAAATTATACTCGAAAAACGTTAATGGTAACCATATGAATCGTACAAACTTTAAAAGAACAGTAGAAGTTTGACTGAACAAAACTTAACGTATAGTATACAGCATTAGTATTTGTACGCCTATTTTGTTACAGCACTGAATTAACCACATCTATATTGTCAAGCCTTTTACAATAGTGAATAATAATTTCGGGGATAATAGATAGTCAAACACGCCACCCAAATCGCATGTTTAGGTATACTTATCGCTCATAGTCGTTTTAACCATATTATGATTGCGGTGTCAATAAACTGTAACGAATTTACTATCCCCTCTTTTACCATGGGCGTTTGTTGTTAAATACCATGTACTTTTCTCTCAGTGTACCTTGTGGTGAGTAATATAAATTATATACTATACTATAACTTATGATGACAATAATAATAATACAAAATAAATATCTATATGGCATTCAAGTACCAATAATAGAACATTTATTTATACACGTTGATATATTTCGGAAAAATATTTATATTTAAATATTTATATATTTCATAAAAATATTATTTATAAATATATATCAACTTGTATAAATACTGATTGAATAATATATGAAAATTATTCATATGTGCATGAATACAAAGGCATGTGTATAAGTTATTTCGGACATGGGTCCCTCAGGACGAAGGATATCGCTTTTCCTTTATGTCGCTGTGCATGTGCGGCTGTTCTTTTTTTCTCTCGTTTTCAATCTTCCTTCGCCTTTCTCTCTGTCGCTCTCACTTTTTCTGTACCACGTACGAGTTTCCTCTCTGAAAATGTAAAGGAGCGGCAGGGGGGGCAAGAGAAAAAAACATGATCCGACGTTTCCTTCGTCAACGCTAGGACACTTCTGCGAGCGTAGACATACATTTTCTGGATCAAAGGACTTGGTTTTTTTCCCCCTCGTGACACGCGGAAGGAAGGTTCACTCATTATGATGTAAAACCGCGAGTGCCTTGGGGCCTCCTTTGTAAGCCTGCACGTATATCGATTTCCGCCGGCCAAACTCGATGGAAGTCTGGAGGTCCTTGGATCCTTCGGGTTTTTTTTTCACCAAAGCTGGTAGCAAAAAAATGCATTTGTGATTTTATTGTTATTATTATTATTATCGTAATACTAATAATATTATTACTGTGATTATTATCGTATTATAGTAATTATTCGCTGCATTAATTTATTAATTCGATTATTATAGTAATATAACTTATTAAACTATTGTAGTAATAGTAATATAATAATAACATTATTACTCGGGACGCAGAAGTATATCAACGGAAACATGGCAGAGAGCGGCAAATTATTTAAGGGTAATCATGAAAATGGGGGAGGAAAGATGGCCCCGAAAATGCCTAAAAGAGGAAGCGAGAGGAGTTATAAATGGAAACCCAACAAAATGGGGGAGGGAGGTGCAAAAAGCGATGGAGGAAGTAGGAGAGGGAGGAATGTGGATGGCCATTGCAAACAATGATAGGGTAGGTGTACCAGTTTTGGCCACTGTACCATTTCTGGCCACTTCGCGTTTCTTTCGACTTTCATAAGGTTTTGAGGTTGTTTTTACTGTATCGATTGTTATATTTCGATACAGAAACTGTTTCGAGACCCCCTTCGATTGTTTTTTAGATTGTGTACTTTTTCTTCTCAAGCCTGTGAATAGAAATGCGTTGATACTGAGCCGCTTGTCCGATTTCTTAACGAAGGTGCTAAGGATCCTGTGGTAAGTAAAGTATAATTTCTTGTAACCTGAGTCATTATGATAGATCATACACTTTTATTTGATCCAATATATATTAGTTTCGGGGTTGGGGTCATCAAATCCGAAACGTAACCTAAAATACTCGAAATAAACGTGCTGGCCAAGACTAGTGCATTCAAAGCGTGAGTGCACTATTTTTGGCCATTTACTTTATTTTTATTAAATTATTATTAAATTTTTATTTTTTTATTATTTTTTATAAATTATTATTATACATTATTATTTATATATTATTTATATATTATATATATATATATATATATATATATATATATATATATATATGTATATATGTATATATATTATATATAATATTATATATATAATAATATTATATATTATTTATATATTATTATTTATAAATTTTTTATTAAATTACATAAATTACCATTTACTTCGAGGGGTTGACCACATCAATTTGGTCTACACCAGATTACAAGATGAAAATATTTCAAAAGATTTTAGATGATTGCAACAGATTTAAAAAGAAATCCGAAGATTTTGAAGATTGCAAAAGATTTCAAAAGATAAGTGTAAACCAAATTTCAAAAGTGATTAACCCCTCGAGTTGCGTACTTCGCTAAATATTTAAACCGACCGGAATTCAAGTTACCTAGCTTTAAGACTTTTATATCAAAAACCTTGTTAAGATTTAAACAATTTTATATTTATTCGTGTAATAAATAACCGTTGCTACTCGAAACTACTTGTATTAATTGTTAATACCCCTATCTATCGTTTTTAACCTAATTACTTCCCGCTTCTGTGCCCAGTGGCCACAACTGGCACTTCAGCTGTCGAAAAGCAGTACATTTGATGGCCACAACTGGTGAAAATGGTAGGTGTAAAATATTTCCTATTTTCTTGAATCATTTGATTCACAGGCGGTTTTCATCGATAATAATTCGATTCTATGTACCTTCTAAGTAATGTTGGTCACTTTTTCAGTTCTATATTTGCAATAATCTAAACATTATACGTAATGGAATGCCCGAAAATGCTTAAAGTGGCCAAAACTGGTACGCCTACCCTACAAGGGAATTGAAGGAAATAATAGAAAGAGGAAAGAAAACAAAAATAGATCAGGAAATCCAGCAGGATTGGAGCAAAATCGAAAAATCCACGTACTGCGTACAATACAAGAATAGAAAACAAACGGTCGAAGCAGAAAAGTATTGGGAGGAGGGAAACACAACGTCGGGAATGAAGGAGACATGGGCAAGACTCAGATGCGGGAATGTGGGGAAGGAAGGCAACAAGGGATATAGCGACAACAAGTGCAGGAGCTGCGAAAAAGAAATAGAAGATTTGGTCCACGTATGCACATGTGAAGGAATAAAGGGAAAAATTAAAAAAGAAATAGTGGAGGAGTTGGAAAAGTGGTTAGGGGATGGAGAAAGAGAGGAGATAAATAGCAGAATAGAAATGGCGTTGAAGGAGGGACCGGCGGAACCAGTAGGTACATACATAAGGCAATTTGAGAAGGTGGTCAAAACCGAAAAGAGATAGAAAAGGAAATATACATAGGAATATATAGAGAATATAAGTAGTTCTTAAGTGTAGTTACTAAGTATTTTATGTAAAAGAAGAAACTCAAATAGAATGTATTTAGATTTAAGTGCGTGCGAAAGGAAAGTAAAACAAAAAAGGGGGATTGGTTACGTAGTGGGGGGATACCTGGGTAAACACCCTGAGAGGGTATACCACGAAATAAAGACATACATACATACATAATAACATTATTACTATTAATTGTTATTATAGCGTAATATTATTATTGGTATTACGATAATAATCGTAATAATAATAATAATTATTATTATGTTTTTTTCTTGTTCTGCTCTGTTGTTGTTACCGTTTGGGTTATTGCTATTGTTATTATTGTTAGAAAGAAACACGTCGGGAAGACGCAAACGTTTGAAATGATTATTTTTTTCGTTTTTTTTTTAAATTATTTTTTAGTCTACTCGATTATTTATTTACGATTTGGAAAAAAGTACGTTATTAAGCATATGTTGAACTCATTTCGTGTAAATTTTTATTTTGCTAAATTAAAATTTTACGTCGTATTGAGCTATAATAGAGCCTCTGCACAAAAAATGGGGTCCAACGGCCTGATCGATAGCTTGACAATGCTCGATCTCAAAAATAATTTTTTTTTTTATAACCTATATAAATGTAGTTCTCGTTGTACGTTTTTGGAAAAAGAAGTTGCGCAAAACGGCGTGTGTTAACGAAAAGTTTAATTTTGGCAATTTTTTTTACTGATTTTCGGGGGCATCAACCATACTTTATTTTTAAAAAAGTTTACGTAATAGACTAATAAAAATTTTGTATAAAAAAAAACTAATGCAAATTTTGGTTTTTTGGAAATTGAAAATCGGACAATTGTAGCTAGAGTTATGATTCCGGCTAGTTCGAGAAACGTCGTTTCGAAGTGAACGCGATTGAAAGTTTTAGTATACGTCAATCGTTGTGCAACCTCCTCTCACTAAATCGTCTGTAGCTTGGATAATTTTTAATATTTTAACTTGAATCACATTTTGAATATGTATACTTTGGGAAGTGCAAAAGAAAATCGATTTTGTTGACCCGTTACAGAGGTGCACCGCCTTAATAATTGAAAAAAAAAAAAACAAACTGCATATGCTGATACAGGACGAGTGTGGATATGGTAGTTTTTTTATTTTTTCATTGCGTAGACATATTGTAAGAGGATGTTTGCGAATATTCGGTGACTCCTGTTTTTAATTCGTTGGAGAATCGATCCGAGTCGCCGACGAATATATATATGCGTGTATATATATATATATATATATATATATATAAAGGTAGCGCCAATACGACGACACCGGACGCCGTTTCGATTTACATTGACGCCAGTATCAATCGTCTAGACACTCGAGACTCCGTTTAATCAACGTCCTGTATAACGAGCACTTTTTTGTAATCAAACGCGTATTGCCCTGGAAAATGTGGCAAAAAAATGGTTGAATCTCCTGGTGCGTTGACCAACTCGCTCTTGTTTTTCCCCCTTTTATTCCATTGTAACGCAGCGAATGATTTATAACACAATATTGAAAAACTTCCTTTTATGAAAACTCGTATAATTTGGGTGTTTTTTTTTTTCATTCGAACGTTTCTCGTCCGAATCGTGCAATGTGGATTTTTTTCATTCGTAGCGTTCGAAGCAATTTTTTCATGAGAATAAGCGAGTTCGATTAAAAAAAAATTTCAGCTTGTTTGTTCGATTTTTTTTTCGAACTTCGCATTCGGTTGTTTGGGTTTAATTTTGTCGTCGCGGCTTTTTTTCATACGAATTAAGTTCAGTTAGAATTTTTCTAAACAGGTATTCAATTTCATTCGAACGTTTCGTAAGATGTATTAATTTTTCATCGCATTTTTATTTATTCGGGTTTATTCGTGTTCGTATTTATTTAAATTCGAATTTCTTTCGTTTTTATCGTTGTATTATTTTTCTGAAAATCAGAGGACTCGAAAAAGCACAAAAAGCTTCTGTCTCTTTCAATTGAGAATGAAGTCGAAGCTGGGCCGTTCAAAAATAAAAACGTTTTTTTTTTCATCCGAATTAAGCGCAATTGGAATTTTTCTCGACAGGAATTCAATTTTATCGGAACGCTTCGTGTGACATGTATTCATTTTTAGTCGATCTTTTATTCATTCAGGTTTATTCCTATTTATATTTATTTTCATTTGAATTGTATTTGTCTTTATCGTTATTATTTTCCCGAAAACCAGAGGACCCGACAAAGCACAAAAAGCTTCTCTCTTTCTCTCTCAATTGAGAATAGTCGCGAAAACTGACCGTTTGAAAACAGAACATTTTTTTTTTTCATCCGAATTAAGATCAATCAGAACTTGTCTTGACAGGAATTCAATTCTGTTCGAACGCTTTGTACGATGTATTAATTTTTAATCGAACCATTATTCACTCGGCTTTATTCTTGTTCATATTTATTTAAATTAGAATTTATTTTGTTTTTTTTTCTTTATTATTATTCTTCTGAAAATCAGAGGACTCGAAAAAGCCCAAAAAGCTTCTCTCCCTCCCTCTCTCTCTCTCTCTCTCTCTCTCTCTCTCTCTCTCTCTCTCTCTCTCTCTCTCTCTCTCTCAATTAAGAATGAATACGAAAATGACCGTTTGCAAATATAAACGTTGTTTTTTCATCCGAACTAAGCTCAATTAGAGTTTTGTTCGACAGGAATTCAATTTTATTCGATGGAATCCTAAGATGTATTCATTTTTATTCGAATTATTATTCATTCGGGTTCATTCTTATTCATATTTATTTTGCCTCGAATTTATTTTGTGTTTGTTGGTATTTTTTTTTCGAAAACCAGAAAACAACGCATAAAAAGTTTATCTCTATCTCTCTCTCTCTCTCTCTCTCTGAATTGAGAATGGACTCAAAAACTGACCGTTTGAAAATAGAAACGTTTTAGTTATGGTCCGTAGTGTATCGCGTCCCGTCGTTACGCTTTTCACACCGGACAATCGAGTCTCTTCCCCCTTACAATGACTTCTCACTCTCAACCCCCTGAGTGCGAGTCGACAGTGTCGCGAGATGGGGTCCTCGCCACACCGAGGGCTTACTTCTATATTTCTCATTCAAGTGACTCGCGACCACTCGTTTCTCATTTCGAAACGATTTATTTCTCACTTATACCCATCGTCTATATATATATATATATATATATATATATATATATATATATACAAAAGTGTATGAAGAAAGGAAGAATGAAAGATAGAAAGAAAGAAAGAAAAAAAAGAGTCAATGGAACGAGAGAAAAATTTTCAAGGCCGAGCAGGTGTACGTTTTCACGTCGGCTCGTTTATCTCCGCGAGGCCGAGTTCTCAGTCAAATTCACGGTCAATAAAGTCCTTAGATCGTAATGCAGCTTACATCTGTAAAGAAAAATAAATTAAAAGTGTGAAAATGTGACAGTACGATAAATCGTGCGATAAGTACATCGAGCATGGTCATTTTGTTTCGGTCCATCGTGCACGAGACTCACAAATCACGATGTCAAATACGAGCTACTTTTAAATAGTTGTATTGGTCTGAAAGACCAATTATTCTTATTTGATAGAGATATTTATAAAATCGCGAGACAATAAAATTATATACAGTAGTCTTTATTTCTAGACCCTTTAAGGGTGTTTACACATACTCTCTTTTCCTTTACAATTGTTCTTGCAGATTATATACATAAATAAAATTATACATTTATATATACTCACACACATATGTGATGACACTTTACTTGATAATAAAAATACATTGAAATAATTCCCCAATATTCTAATAAATCGAGAAATAATTATAACCCCCTCACCATACGTATATAAATATATTTTAAAAAAAAATTTTTATATATTATTATCATTAATATATAAAATTTTGATTAATTAAAAAACATCGTAAATATGCATATATACATTGATCATTTCCAACCTGAATTTCATAGGTATTACAGGTGACTTCTGTATGGTGTTGAAGTTTGCATCGTTGGCATGCAACGAAAGTTCTTCGTTATTTTTCTTACTTTCCAAACTCCTTTTTTGCAGGAAATTACTCCAAAAACGAGACCCAATGGGCACTTTGCGTCATCACGTTTGTGGAAACAAAACTGTACAGGGGCTGTAAGGGACCATTTTCGGGTGGTTGTGTTAAAAAAGTTGGTACTTTCGGATATAACGAGTACACTGTGATCGATCGGCAAATTCTCGACGATTTTGGCCAAAAAATGGCGTGCTTATTATTTTTTTCGCAAACGATATTTATTTTTTTAAATGAATAATGTAACTCGATATGTTTTTACCAATGTTATTGGACGTGAAGAATAATCCGATAGAAAAAAGAGATCGAGAATAAAAGGACGGGATTATTTTCTTCGAGCGTTTTTCTCTTTTGTCTCGGAATTTTGTTCTTTATTTCAGCCGGGTGAATATGCGTCGAGAATGAATTTTTCGAGGACGCGAGAATCTCGTAGACGTCGTAAAGAGTCTGGCCCATCGTAAAGAGTCACTGAATTGGATAATCAGAAGCGGCAGACAGAGAGAGAGAGAGAGAGAAAGAGAGAGAAAATCAGATCAAACATTGTACGCGGCTAGAAATTTTCGTGTCAATTTTTCGCAACGAAGTTGAGTTTGGCAACGTGCCAGAGCGATGTGGGCGAGAATCTCACGAGTTTTATCGCTTCGTAAAGATAAACATCGTAAATATGCACATATATATTGGTCATTTGTAACTTGAATTATATACATACATATATGCGTGTGTGTGTGTGTGTGTAATTCAAAAGTAAAAAATAATCCCTCATGGTCCTTTCAACACTTTAATAAAAATCCCTTAATAATAAAATCATTTCAAAAGAAGAAAATATAGTCAGAAAATATAATTATTTATATATAAACACACGATGCACACACAACACACGCACGCACGCACGCACGCTCGCACACACACGCACACACACACATACACACACACGCACACACACAGACACAGCCACACACACACACACACACACACACACACACACACACACACACACACACACACACACACACACACACACACACACACACACACACAGACACACACACACACACACAGACACAGACACACACACACACAGCCACACACACAGCCACACACACACACACACACGCACACGCAGACACACACACACACACACACACACACACACACACACACACACACACACACACACACACACACTTTATTTCGTAATGAAAATAAATTGAAATAATTTGCAACCTGAATTTATCATATATATATGAGGCATTCTTCATCAACTGGGCCACTTTTTTTTTCAACCCCTCTTTCTTCAAAATCTGCCAGTTTAAAATATCAGTCTGTAATTTTTCAAAGATTTTTTTAGGCGTCCGTTCAGGATTTTCAATTTTTCATTACGAACACTGTATCAGAAAAAATATTCATCGAACAAAAAAAAACCTAAGAATGAAAACTTTTTATTTTATCCGCTTTATCGAAAAAAATCAAAATCATAATTTTTCTGCATTGAGAAAATTGAAATTTGGCAAAAAAATGAGAATAACATTTTTTTAAACCTAATAACACACTTTCGATTTCGGTACAAATTTTACAGGATATGTGTCATTGGAGATTATGAGATTTCACAGGGTTTTTTAAAATGAGATTTCGCAGGGTTTTTATTTTTTTCATCCTTACCATTGCAGGTCCCATTCTGAAGTTTCGTAGACTCTTTGACCCAATGACAGACATCCTGTAAAATTTGTACCGAAATCGAAAGTGTGTTATTAGGTTTCAAAAAATGTTATTCTAATTTTTTGCCAAATTAAAATTTTCTCAATGCAGAAAAACTATTATTTTGATTTTTTTCGATAACGCGGAAAAAATAAAGTTTTCATTCTTATGTTTTTTTTTGTTGTTTGATGAATATTTTTTTCAGATACAGTGTTCGTAATGAAAAATTGAAAATCCTGAACTAACGCCTAAAAAAATCTTCAAAAAATTACAGACATTCCTTTTGACTAATATTTCAATCTGGCAGATTTTAAAAAGATTGGAGAGGTTGAAAAACGTGGCCCAGTTGATGAAGAATGCCTCATATATAAATGTGATAACTTTTTACATGTCAAAAACAAAATATGATATACCTGGCCAATACTCTAATAAATCGAGAAATAATAGAAACCCTTATCACATATATATAAATATATTTATATTTCATTTTGATAAATTATTATCATTAATATATAAAATTATCATTATATTGAAAAAATGTTATATTAAAACATGTTTGATAAAAAATATACTTGTAAAATACCTTCAATTTGTGATTTATTCATAATAAATGCATAAATAACAGTAATGTAGTTAATATTTTTTAAATTCTAAGTAATATTTGACCCCCTCAATGAAGTATGTATTTATGAAATGACTCTCTCTCTCTCTCTCTCTCTCTCTCTCTCTCTCTCTTTCTCTTTCGGCGAAAGAAAAAAAAATTCCGTCTGCTTTCACATTGTTCTCGTCATACTGCGAAGAGTGGACTGTGAAAAAAGAATGCGCATTCTTGGACAGCAACCCTTTCGATTAAATGGATCTCGGATTTATCTTTTCGCGAAGAATTTCTATCAGAATGCAGCACAAGCATATATTTTTTTTTAAGTGCGACGGTCTACAAATTCGCGCTAGATCCACTCGCGCGAGTCTCACCGATGAATAAATGTCGGTCTCGAAACGCGCGTGAATTACGACAGAGTGCGGAGGAGCGGAAGGCGAGGTTATTTTCGAAGCATATTTCCTCGGCGATTAATAATGCGAATAGTATTGGAATATGGGACGAGGAATGTTCGTGGACAAGCGCAGCGATGTGTTTCGCTTCGAGTAAAGAAATACAGAAATTAGTGACTCTTGAGAGGTGACATGATTTATTTTTTTTGCGAAATGTGATCCTCTCTCTCTCCCACTCCATTTGGAATTTCATTTCTCATTGGCCGCGCATCAAATCGAATCTTTTTTTTTCAACCTAACGCCCATCTCCTCCCATCAATAAACGACCCAAATATACAATCGAATGCGTTGCGAGTAAGCATTTTTTCTTTTATAAAATTTATTATTTTAAAAATAGCGATCGTAACATAACACAAGTCGAAATTGTCAGTATGAAACGCGAATACAAGAAAAAATATCCGTTCGTAGGCTGAACACTGATCGATGCAGATAAACACACAGAGGGTGCCCCTTTTGTCTCTGCCACCCGAAATAACTCGGTAATTATCGACGTCACAAAAAAGACCTCCAATGACCTTGAACGACATTGACCCCCGAATGTTTTTTATGCGGCTTGAGGTGCTCCACAAGATGGTTGAAAAAATGTACCCTTCCATTTAAGGCCTTAGGCCACAGTAACGGGTATAAAACCATGCGCGAATTTAACCTTTTTTTCATATGAAAAGTGATTCACTAATAAAATTAATTACACATCTATTTAGTATGAATATCAAGCTGTTAGAAAATATTTATATTTTTTTCCGATGTACACAATGGCCGACTACTCGAAACTTCTCGAAACAGCTTTTTTCAAATTGGCGTGACAAATAACTTCAACAATTTTCACTCAATTTACTTCAAATTTAAAAGTTATGTTCCTAATTGCATTTCGCAGAGAAGTACGTACGGAATTTCGGATTAATTGAAAACTTTTCATTTTATAAGCAGTTTACGAGCAGTTATAACGAAATTTTTCACTGAAAATTCATTTTTTAAGTTCAAATACCTACAACTCTTGAACAAAACAATATTTTTTAAATTCCGTACGTACTTCTCTAGGTATTCTTATGTAGATTGACGAGAATTTTTGTTTTTTGTTCTAGGTCAACAATTGCGGATGCTGAATGTCTTGCGCGGAACGCCTAAAAAAAGATAACAAAAGAAAATATTAGTAGTCGGCCATTTTGTACATCGAAAAAAAAATATATAATTTCTAACAGCTTGATATTCATACTACATACATGTGTTATTAATTATACGAGTGAATCACTTTTTCATACGAAAAAAATGTTTAAATTCGCACATGATTTTATACCTGTTATGGTGACCTAAGGCCTTAAAAAAGTGGTGGTGACCTTCACGGTGCGTCAGCGCCTCCACCGAAATAAAAAAAAATTGGTCGTATTTTATGGCCCCCTTCACACCATACAACCTTTGTTAGGAACATTTTTTTGTGACGGCGATAATTACCGAGTTATTTCAGGTGGCAGAGATAAGAGGGACACCCTGTATGTGTGTGTGTGTGTGTGTGTGTGTGTGTGTGTGTGTGTGTGTGTGTGTGTGTGTGTGTGTGTGTGTGTGTGTGTGTGTGTGTGTGCGTGTGTGCGTGTGTGTGTGTGTGCGTGTGTGCGTGTGTGTGTGTGTGCGTGGGTGCGTGCGTGCGTGCGTGCGTGTGGGTGTGTGTGTGTATGCGCGCGTGTGTGTGTGTATGTGTACACGGTGGGTAAAAAAGCATTTGTACATCTCACACGAAACTGTTGTTAATTTGGCTTTATTTGGTTGTTCGTATTTTCCCAAGATTTTTGTAAACACACTGAGAAAAACGAATCGTTCAATGTGCAAAATGCATATTGTTGTCTCGAAATATTGTTGTTTTAACAGTTGCTCAGACATGCTAAATGAGCAGATAGTTTAAATGTATCTTTGGTTACTGCCCAACTATACCGTTTTGTTATGCCTTTTTGTTGATTAATTAATGTTATGAAATTTTGTTGAACCAACTGAATTTTGGATGGGTGACCGAATTTTTTTTTTCAGTGCAGGCACCATGTATATTTAGGATAAGCTATCGTACACAGGAACTAAATAAAGCATTTAATTTTTTTCATAGGATAATTTGAAAAAGACGACGTGTACAAATACTTTTTTATCAACATATATATATATATATTTAGATTCAGTATATATATATATATATATATATATATATATATATACTGAATCTAAATATATATATATCGTAGCTTCATTCGATTTCAAATGCCTGCAGTATCAAATGACATCAATTTGTCACACGCGGCGAGTGCGCAGGTTTTTTTTCGATGCTTTGAGAGGGAGGGCTTCTCACACAGGTTCACTCTGGGGAGAGATGCATTTCCGCAGAGTCCGTTTCCTGTTCCCGTGTCTACATGCGTACGACTTTCCTCTCTTGCGCTTACTGACCTTACGCGCACTGACCTCCGGTATGAGACAAATAAAGAAAAAAAGCACTTCCCGCGGGACGATGAGCGATCAGGACACAGCTGGGCACTGTTCGGCTGTGTGCGTGTATATGTATATGTGTATGTGCATATATATATATATATATATATATGAGGCATTCCACGTCACTTCAGCCAGTAAAAAAAAATCCACAAATAATTTTGAAAAATCGCGTTATTTTATTGAAAAATATTCAGTGAGTCCCGACATTTTTTTTAAATTTCTGACGTTTTTTCTCGTTGATTACCTTCTTTTTATATTTTTCCATTGAAAGGGCTGTATCTTTGGCAGGATTGGACGTATTTACATTCGTAAAAAAACGAAAATGTGCCTATTTTTCTAGCCTATCAGAAAAAAAACATAATTTAGATTTTATTGAGCAAGTCGAACTTCCGTTTCAGGGTAAAATATGCAAAAAGATTTTTTTCTCAAGGAAAGACACTCGTTATTTTATTTTTAAGAATTTCCCCTAATTGTGAATACGAAAAATGGATTCTTGGTATTCACAATCCGGGGAAATTAAACAAAATTAAATAACGAGTGTCTTTCCTTGAGAAAAAAAAAACATTTTTGCATATTTTGCCCGGACGTTTTGAAACGGACGTTCGACTTGCTCAATAAAATCTAAATTAATTTTTTTCTGGAATGCTTGAAAAAGACGCATATTTTCTTTTTTTACGAGTGTAAATACGTCAAGCCCTGTCATGGATACAGCCATTTGAATGGAAAAATGTTTAAAAAATGGCAATCAACGAGACAAAACGTCAGAAATTTTTAAAAAATTTCGACACTCGTTAAATATTGTTCAATAAAGTAACTCGATTTTTAAAAATTATTTGTGGATTTTTTTTTCTACTAGCCGAAGTGACGTGGAATGCTTCATATATATGTATATATATATACACATGGTGGACCATTTAACGTGACTACCCCAAATATCTCCGTTGCCTTTGGAGTGAGCAAAAAAAAATTCAGGAGGTAATTTGATTGATTTTGAAGGGCTGATACAGTGGTGAAAAATTCATTTCGGTCAAGGTCATAGTTTTTGCGTTCTCGAGGTCATCAATGGTTTTCTCAAATGGGAACATGTTTTTTTTCTTATTAAGATGTTATAGACACGTTATAATGTGTTGAGGTTAATAGCCATCACTTCGAACATTTGTAACAATACATTTTCTGCACAAAATATTCAATTACATTATTCGGATATTCTTATTGACAAAATCATCACGATTTCCCGTTTTTACACGTGTATTTTGGTGATAAATCATTTCAAGGTCATGATATAATAGGTCGTTGGATTCGTCTGAATATTAGCTACCACGTCTTAATTTTAAAAAACCATGTTCCTATTTGAACAACCATTGATGACCTTGAGAACGCAAAAACTATGACCTTGACAGAAATGAATTTTTCACCACTGTATCAGCCCTTCGAAATAAATCAAGTTACCTTCTGACATTTTTTTCGTCACTCTAAAGGCAACTGAGATATTTGGTGTGCTCATTTGAAATGGTCCACCCTGTATATGTATGTATATTAGTTTGGCCCAAAAAATTGAAATTCAATTTTTCAAAACTTTTGTTGATAATATTGTTGAGAATGACAAAAAATGAATGCTTATAAAATTTGAGCCCCTTATAATAATATTTAGAGGTCCCTCATCGCGATTTTCTATTTCCCATTCATTTAACATGGTAAAAGTTTTGTTTACTGCTTCTGAGCTTTATAACTCGCCTACGGATAAATACACGGAAACGTCCGAAAATATTGTTTATAGAAAATTTAACGCTCTACAAAACGTCCTTAGCATTCATACGATAAATTCACTCATTCAAATTTCATTTAACATTAAAGTTGAATTGATGTCATAAATGTCATGATTTTGTGAGATTTTTGGACTTTTGTGACAAAATTATTGATTTTTGTTGTTGTTTTTTTCGGATACATCTTGAAAAGTATTATATCCTTTTTCGAATTATTCCCCAGATATTTATTTATCATGCTATGGGAATTGAATTCCGTTTAAGAATAGATTTTTGTACTAATGTACTTTTAAACAACAATAAATTAACATCTATTAGGCCGTTTAGAAACTATCTATGGAATAATTTGAAAAGGATACAATGGTTTTTAAGATGAATCAGACAAAAAAACAAAATCAATAATTTCGTTATAAAAGTCCAAAAACCTCACAAAATCATGAAATTTATTATAGATTCAGCTTTGACGTTGAATAAAATTCGAACGAGTGAATTTATCGTATAAAGGCTAAGGATCTTTTTTGTAGAGCGTTAAATTTCCTAAAAAAAAATTTTTTTTAGCCATTTCCGTTTGTTCACCCGTAGGCAAATTATAAAGCTGAGAAGCGACAAACAAAACTTTTGCCATGTTAAATGAATGGGAAATGGTAAATCGCGATGAGGGACCTCTAAATATTGATATGAAGGGCCAAAATTTGATCAGCACTCATTTTTTGTCATCTCAACATTTTGAACAAAAATTTCAATTGAAAAAAATCACTATTTTTGGGCCAGTCTAATGTATATATGTTTGCATGTATGTAAATACAGGGTGTCCTGTTATGAATGGATAATCCTGCAACTGTCGATAGGTCAGATCATGTCCTTCTATATGCTGGAATTTCAGTTTAGTAAAAGTCTCACGATTTCCAAGATTTTAGGCTTTATGTTATTTTATTTTTCAAATAATCTACTTTCGGTTTTTCGCATGCCATTTCTACAAATGATATGAATCGAAAATAACTAAGTAACTTTTTTAAGTAATTGGCACGTTTGCGAATTACATTTTTTTTTTTGACACCGCAGGTTATGAAAGTCAGATGTTCGAATTGGTTTGTATGAAAATTCTGCATAAGATTTTTTTTTTCATAAAGTGTCGTTAACATTCAAGGTTAAAAAGAAGACTTTTCTAGAGAAAAACAAATAACCAAGATTTTTTTTAACTGGGTCAAAAAAAAGTTATTATTGGTAGAAATTGCATGCGAAAAATTAAAAGCAGATGACTTTTTATTTCGAAAACCGTGGGACTTTTACTAAACTGAAATTCCGGCATATAGTAGGACATGATCTGACCTACCGAGAGTTGCAGGATTATCCATTCATAGCAGGACACCCTGTATGTATACACGAATATTGATGAGTAATATACAGCCCCCGTGGGCATTAGTTACTTCCTGTAAGAGGAGAATCCGCACGATGGGTCTCTCTTGTCAGTTCTCTCCCTCGGATTTCTCGCCACTCGGGAGGAAACTCCAATTCGTGGCCACATGTTGAGAAACGTGATCTAACCGCTTGAAAACCTTTTTTTAAGGAGCAAATATAGAGAATACAATTTTGTTGAGAATTTTTTTTTTTTGTACAGTAAAGAAGCGAGCGGAAGGAAGAATTTTCAATGACAAACACGATCGATCACGATTTGATAATAGGAATAATAGTAATAGGGATATGAATAGATCGATTGAATTTATGAACGGTCGCGTGATAATGAAATATCAGCTCAGCTCTGGTAACGATTTTTTAGATAATCATAATGATAATAATAATAACAATCGTGATGATAACATGTTATTATTATAGATATTAAAAACATAGTTACGTAAAGCCAACCCAAACAACCCTGAACAACAACAGAAATAATGATAATAACATCAATAAATAATGCTATGAACAATTATTATTATTATTATTATTATTATAAAGTTCCAAATTAAAAATAATTCCAGATAGAATAGATAGAAGATCAAAAATATTTTATTGGAGATATTTATAAAATAACTACGTGATAAGAACCAAAACAAACCCATACATTAATAATAGAAATAATAATAATACCAATATCAATTAATAATACCGATGATAATGGTCATGATGTTGATCATGAATGAAGATGATTATACAATAATATTTAAAATTAAAAATGAATTACGATAACTCGAGTAACGGAAAACGTACAGAAAAATATAGAAAATACACGGAATAAAATTGATTACATATATTTAAAAATTAGTTACGTTATAAGAATCCAAACGAACCCAACCAATAATAATATCAATAAAGAATGATAATCATCACAATGTCGATGATAAATGACGATGATAATGTAATAATGTTTTTAAAATAAAATCAAATTAATATCATTCAAATAATGAATAACAAAAACATTTTCTCATAGTTGAAAAAAACAATTATACAGTAATTCAACATTCGTATATTCATAATATAAATCATGATAAGTAAGAATAGATTGGAATAGTTTAGTTTCAGATAATTGAGATAATTTAGATATCGCCATTTAATTTACAATAAAAATCATACAATTTATTTCAATAAACTGCACAATAAAAACTATATAATTTTTAACAAATAAACTATATATGTTACAATAAAAATAAATAAAAATGATGATATCGTTGGTATTGATATTTGAAAAAGCATAATAATAACAATAATAAAAATAACAATAATTCGATCAAGGTTTTCGAGGATAGAAAAATCCTGGCGACAATACGGCCTTGGTTTCGTGTGTATGCGGGGCGGCGGTCTGCGGGACAAAAAATCGGTCGAGCACGAAAACCACGGCGCCCATATATCGTATGCTGATGATCCGCCAGTGGTATCGGACACGCTACCCAAGTGCAACACGATGAAGACAGCTGCACAAGCTTCCCGTCACGAATATTTCGCCTCTCTCTCTCTCTCTCTCTCTCTCTGTCTCTCTCTCTGGCTATTTTGAATCTCCACGATGTCACGTGAAATACGCTGAAAAAAAAACGGCAGGGGATTGGCAAACGTCAATACGTGTCATAAAGCGAGAAAAGAAGAAATGTTTTTCACCGAGCTAGAGACGTGTTCGGTGGCCGATTCGACGCACGGTGGTTTTCTCGACCTTTCAACCACCTTACGCACACCCTCCCAGCACCCTAACCCTCGAGAGCTTACGTTCTCTCTCTCTCTCTCTCTCTCTCTCTGGCGCTCGATTTTTTTTTCTTCCCCACTGATCGAACTACTCGCGTCGTCACCCTCGCCACGAGGGAGAACGTCGAGGGCTGACCTACCCCATTGGCCTATTTTGCCCCCGTGGTATCGACACCCGCGTGCACCATCATCGCGATCTCATTGTCATGATGCGGCAATTTTTCTCCGTCGTCGTTGTTGCTTTTGCAATTCGTTTCTTCACTTTGCATCGCGATTCGAGGCTCGGCGAATCGGCGAAATGTTGAACTCGGGAAGTAATGCAGGGGCGAGGTGCAGCGTGCACTTTAAGGGGTTAGGTCACAGTAACGGGTATAAAATCATGTGCGAATTTAACATTTTTTTCTCGTATGAAAAAGTGATTCACTCATAAACTTAATTACACGTCTATTTAGTGTGAATATCGAGCTCTTAGAAAAAAAAAAATATATATATATATATATTACGATGTACAAAATGGCCGACTACTAATATTTTCTTTTGTTGTCTTTTTTTAGGCGCTCCGCGGCGTGACATTTAGCATCCGCAATTTTTAACCTATAACAAAAAACAAAAATTCTCGTCAATCTACATTAGAATACTTAGGGAAGTACGTACGGAATTTAAAAAATGTTGGATTATTCAAAAGTTATTTTTATTGTTTATTTAAAGTAGGTATTTGAACTTGAGACATTAATTTTCAGTGAGAAATTTCGTTACAACTGCTCATGATCTGCTCATAAAATGAAAAGTTTTCGCTTCATCGGAAATTCCGTACGTACTTCTCTGCGAAATGCAATTATGAATATAGCTTTTAAATTTGAAGTAAATCGAGTGAAAATTGTTTAAGTTATTTATCACGCCAATTGAAATAAAGCTGTTTCGAGAAGTTTCGAGTAGTCGACCATTTTGTACATTGAAAAAATATATATATATATTTTCTAACAGCTTGATATTCATACTAAATAGACGTGTAATTAATTTGATGATTGAATCACTTTTTCATAGGAAAAAATGGTTAAATTCGCACAGGATTTCATTAAGTATCGTTATATATATATATATATAAGGGTGATTCGTTTCAGGGTAACTTTTTTTCTGACTCATCGTGCCCGAAAACCTTTAGTTGGTACCCAAAAACGAAGTTTCGTGAAAGGGGGGTGTTGTCAAAAAATATTTAGAGATCGCGAATCAAAATTGAAGGTTTCCCATTTGATTAGTATCGAAAAAAATGTTTTTCTCATTATTAGTGTTACTATTCCGCGAATTTTGATATCGCGATATTTTCCAAGTGGGTTCTCATAGGAAATATGATACTTCACAATAAAGTTCATTGAGCCATGTCCGTAAATTCAACCGTTCCAGCGGTATCATTATTTCAAGTGAATATTGTATGAAAATATCTATTCAAACGGCTTTAACGCCTAAGCTATTAGATATATCGAAAAAAATTCAAATGAGAACTATGTAGAGAAAGTAATTTGCTACAAAAAAGTCTTATAAGCCGAGCCCGAAAATTCAACTCTTTCTCAGCTATAGGTGGATGAAGTAAAATAAATAGATTTTTTTTGTTTAAAAAAAATCTATTTATTTTACTTCATCCACCTATAGCTGAGAAAGAGGCACGAAACTTCGTTTTTGGGTACCAACTAAAGGTTTTCGGGCACGATGAGTAAAAAAAAAAGTTGCCCTAAAACGAATCACCTTGATATATATATATATATATATATATATATATATATATATATATATATATATATATATATATAAGGATACAATATCATTCACTAGATATAAAGATACAAATCTTTATATCTTTATATCGAGGCTTTACATTGGTCTAGAAGTTATTATTATCATTCAGCCAGTTTTTAATTTGACCGCAATACTGTCAATATTGTTTAAACAATTTTCATGTTGCCACAACTATTCTTATGATTCAAATAATGTTTAATTCGATCAATCTTGTCGAATTCGATATTCTTGTGATTCAAATAATTTTTGCTTCGATCAAGCTACTATTGTATAGTATGTAAAAAATTTGTACTCCGTTCAATCTAATCTTTCAATAATTAAGATCATTTTAACTTTGGTCAACTCTTATTATTGCTTTAATAATTGTTTTTCCGATCCATCTAACATTCTTATATTTAAACAGTTTTTAAGTCGATGTCGCTACTATTATTGAAACCACTTTTATTTCGGTAAATATTATGATTTTATCGTTTAAACAATTTTTATTTCGATCAATACAATGATACTTTTATTTGAACAATTTTTACTTTTATCGAGCCTTTATTATTGATATTTAAACTATTTTTATTCTGATCAATCTAATATTTTTATTTGTTAAACACTTTATACGTCGGCCATGCTTATTATTATTTTAACAGTTTTTGCGTCCATCAATCTAATAATATTATAATTCAAATAACTTTAATTCCGATTAATTAAATATTATTATTTTTCAAAAAAATTTCACGTTGCTTAAGGTATGATTAGTATTATTATTTGAACAATTTTTTGCATCGATCAATCCGATGATATTATTATTTAAATAATCTTTATTTCATTAATTCTAATGATATTATTATTTTAAACATTTTTATTTTGCTTAATCGAATATATTCTTATTTATTATTATTATTATTATTTAAACACTTATTATTTATAATTGTGTAAACAATTTTCTTTTTTATTCATCTAATATTATTATTTACACAATATTTACTTTGATGAATTGGTTATTACTATTATCTAAACAATTTTTATTTCGATCTAGCGCTTATTATTATTATCTAAACAATTTTCATTCTGATCAATCTACTATTGTTTCATTCGCATTATTTTTACTTCCCTCGAGCCATTATTATTCCAAATTAAAAAATATTTGCTTCGATCCATTCAATATTATTTCTATTCAAGCAATTTTTATTTTGCTTGGACTTCTCTTATTGTTTATCAACAACAGCAACAATGATAACAATGCTGATCTCAGACGCGATAGTAGACGCGACGTGGACGCACGTCGTGCGGGCCACCCGGATTTTCACCTCCGGTCGCGTGGCCCTCGTATACCTAAGCGCGCGCATTATCTTACGGAGGCTATTCGTTACTTCTCAAACATTGTACCGGCTCGTCGCGCAGCTGTCTCCGGATTCTCTCGTGGAGATTATCTCGCGAATTTCGATAGACCTGAGAGCCCAGGCATAGAACGAGAGAGAGAGAGAGAGAGAGAGAGAGAGAGAGAGAGGAAGAGAGAACGACGAAGAAAAGTATACGACGACAAATAGAGAGTCGAGTGAACCGAAGGATAAGAAGAGAACACAGGAGTCTTTGGATCTGTTTCCTTGCACCTGGCACCTTACACGAGTTGCATACGCGAAAACCTTGAATCTTCGATGCACTCTCGATGTCTCGGCTTCCCTGCCGCCCCTCTCTCTATCGTTCTCTCTCTCGCACTCGACCACCTTCGCAAACAAACATTTTTTTCCTGAATAATAATAATAATAATAATAATTACTATTATTGTTGTTATATCAAATAAATATAATAATAAAATAAATCAATTAAAAATAAAATAAATGAAAATGGAAATAATCATTTTTATTACGATCTAAAAATATGTAAATATATTATTATTATTATTATTATATCAAACAAATATAATTTTAAAATAGATATACATAAATATAATGACTTTTATTATTATATAAAAATTTTATTATTACTATTAGATAATAATTATTATAATTAATAAATAATGAGACGATGCATTGATGAATTATTACATTCTATATCAAGGGTATGAGGTTAACATTTCGAAAATACGATATTTTTATTGCTTTTTTTTAAATCGCTTCATAGCCCAGGGTCCTTATTCCAATTTGCAACAAAGATTTTGTAAAACCTCAAAAAATACATCGAGTTTTTTTTACAAGCTTTTATGTAACGTGACATTCTGTGAGATGTAAAATGGAAATTCGATATTGCACCCACTTCCCGACTACTTAGAGCTCTAAAATTTTGCAAGCATGGATCTAAAAGGTGACAATGCATGGTTCAACTTTATAAAAAAAAATCCTTAAAATGTTCAAGTTGCATGTAAAATTAGCGATATCTCAAGGTGCATAAAAAATCTCACTGACACAAAAACAAATTCGTAGCCGACTGTGTTTGTATGTGAAAAGTTTATATGCAGCAATTAGTCGTAAGTTCAATCCCAATTACCATCTTTGTGATGTTTACAAGCATTCCATGTTCCCAACGTACAAACTCTTTGACTAGAAAACTAATAGAAACAACCAATTAGTAAAATCAATTAAAGACTAAAACGTAGAAAATAATTTAAATGTAAAAAAAAGTATTTGAAAAGAACAAGCTTTTATTTAATGTACCAAACAGTAGAAAATTTTTTTTTACCAAGTCACCTATATGCGACTATAAATAAAAGCTTGGGGGACTCAAAATTTAGACATATAATCTTTTATTTACATAAATCCGTGAACATATAAACTGTATTTAATTGACTGTAAAACAACCTCAGATTTCCTGAAACTGAGTATAAACGTGTGATAATTATTTCTCTAATTACGATTGTGCCAAATTAAATACGATTAATGAAACTGAATTGATAAAATTCATTAAACATTTACAAAGTTGAGGGCCTTAAGCTTTCATTTATAGTGACATATAGGTGACTAGGTGAAAAAAATAATTTTTTACTTTTTATTACATCAAATAAAAGCTAGTTTTGAAAAACATATTTTTTTAACATATAATTACCAAAAGTATGATCTGTAACAGTGTAAGTCGTTTTCCAAAATCTTTCCATCCGATTCACTTCAAATCCGGATAGAGAATGGGTAACAATGTTTTCTATCGCTTGACCGGATAATTTTTTTCATACGTTCATCCGTTTGTTAACAATAAATTATTAACATTGTTTTTTCTTGTGGAAAATGTAAAAAAATGTTACAACTTGGTATTGTCGTAATTTTCGAAATTCCAAATTATTAACTACAAATTAAAAATTTGCAATTAAAGTATAATTACATAAAATATAATTATATAAAAAATAAAATAAAAAATTAATTACAAATTAATTCAAATCTATTAACATTGTTTTTTCTTGTCGAAAATGGAAAAAATAAATGTTACAACTTGACATTGTCATAATTTTCAAAATTTCAAATAAGTATCCGGTCCATACGAAAGTTTTACTTCTATACTAAAAATACATTATTCAATTTTTCATTTCCGATGAGCCTAGTAGCCAGTGGCACCTACGCCAATTGGCCACCCAGCAACTTTGCATCCTCTTTGCATAAACAATAATGACTCCATTGTTTATCAATATTTTTCAATAAAAAATCGACTCCTCCTCGGCAAGACTATATATCAATCCTGTGTAAAACGCCGACCACGGCGTCCTAATGCTCCGATCGGAAGAAATATTGAAAATCGACCTGAAATTGAGTCGTCGGTCCCGGATGTGGGTCGAGTCGGGTACGCACTTTGTACGTGTGTGAAAAGCGGAAGTGGGAGTGCGCCCTCTGCTGGAAGAATCTTAGAAGAGTGCGCATATCCTTCCTGTCTACCCTCTCCTCGTCGCTCCTTAAGGAAAAAAAAAGAAAAAAAAATAGCACATCCTCCCTCGAGCCCTCGTATTGTGCGTACGAAAGAATTTTCGCTCTCTACTCGTCGCGCGTATGAACCTTCCCTGCGTTTTTTTTCCTGCCAGCGCGCACGTGTATAGGATAGTGGACTCTCTCCCTCTCTTTCTCTCTCGCTCTCGCTCACTCCGGGTCTTGCGACTACTATCTTCGCATGGTTTCTCTCGTGCCAGGACAAACAGGCAGCTGCTCGGATTTTTCGACAGCACGTGCTACCACTGTGCTCTGGTTGCTTCTCGACTTCCTCGTTTCGTTCACTAAATACACACACACACTCACACACACACACACGCGCGCGCGCGCGCAGGCACACGAATACCTTGAACATGTACACGCATCGATACGAACAATTTGTCGATAACAATTTATAATTTTAGAACATTTATAATATTTATACAATCATTCAAAATTTCTAGCTAAAGTTAAAAAAAAAAAATAATATAATGTTATATTATATAATATAATATAATGTAATATCATAATACATTATATTGTATTATATCATATCATAAGTACATAAAAATATGTACAACTTTAATATAAATTATTCATAAACAAATTTCGCATCCCCCTTCCCCTCTCCAACCCCTCTTTCTCTCTTTACAATGGAAGCGCGAAAAATTTGATGAATCTTTGCGTCTTTTTTCTGTATAGGCACAAAATTCTTTTCTTCCCGTTGCTTCCTCTGGGTGCGCGGATACCTGCAAGGATTTTCAGGAAAGTACGCCCCCCTTCGCGATGGTCCGGCGGGAGGGAGAGAGAGAGGAGAGAGAGAGAGAGAGAGAGAGAGAGAGAGAGAGAGAGAGAGAGAGAGAGAGAGAGATTAATTTATTGATTAATTTATTACACCCCAGTGTAACTTTCGGGCAAATGAAGAGATAACCAATGACTACATCATGGTGGTGTCCAATAAAGAATACCCTGGTAATAACAGTGAAGATAGTGATGAAGATGAAACGAGAATAAAAACAAAATAAATATGAGAATACAA